>CACTHL010000615.1:600000-1128902 GCA_902712375.1 Dioscorea dumetorum
TCTTGGTGAATGTTGGGGCCTTTGCTGATTTTGATTGCTGCACTGGAAATTCGGGTGATTTCTCCACCCAGGGTTATATGTGGTCCCATATGAATTCCCTTGTACCTTCTGATTTGGGCTTACAAAATCCACCTGTTCAGTCGAAGTGCTTGTAGTGACGGTAATACGGCATAGGCTGGCCAAGTGCCCACCTCCACAAATCTCACATGACAAGACAGGTGTGGAGCTAGAACTTGCCTTTTCGGCCATCATCAGATCGAATCTTCTTGCCAATGCATCCATTTTGGCCTCGAGTGCGGTGTAGGCACTCACCTCATGTAGCCCGGCCACTCGTGTCACCTTGGCCCTTGAACCCCAATGAGACTCGTTTCTTGCCATATCTTCAATTAACTTTTGGGCCTCATCGGGATACTTGTTGCTTAAAGAGCCCCCGGCTGTTGCATCAATGAGTTGCCGAGTTTGGTAGTTCAACCCATTGTAGAATATCTCTATTCTCATCCATGACTGGTATCCATGATGCGGGCACCTTCTCAACAAATCTTTGAATCGCTCATGCGTTTCTAATAGAGTCTCCGAGTCTCTCTGACTGAACGCCGATATTTCTTGTCTCAATCGCGAAGCCTTCCTAGGGGGAAAGTATCTCCCCAAGAATCTGTCCACCATATCCTCCTAGGTCTTAATAGAGCCAGCTGTGAGACCCTGAAACCATCTGTAAGCTGCCCCTCGAAGACTGAATGGAAACAACCTCAACTTAGCCGCATCATCCGACAGACCATTGATTTTGAAGGTAGGGCAAATCTACAAGAATCTCGATAAATGCTCATTTGGGTCTTCATCTGCCAACCCATCAAACTGTACTGAGTTCTGTATCATTCCAATAGGTCTTGCCAAGTCAAAATTATTTGCTGTTGCGGCAGGCATCTGTATACAAGATTCTTCTCCAGTGAACTGCGGCCTCTCATAATAGGGCAGCGTCCTTCTCTGTTCTGCCATAATGTTCGATGCCCCTTCTTCAGTACTTAGAAGGTCAACTGAGGCTTCCACGGGACAGTTCCATGAGCTTAATGCTTCCCTTAACCTTCTGTGTAGTGTCCTCTCGATCTCTTCGTCAACCTCAATATAACCGGTGGGGTTGCCACGGGTCATAAAATCCCTCAAACATGCAAAGAGATAACAATAGTGAGTGGGGATGTTAAGTAAATAAATATCAAAGGTAAGCCCAAATTCCACTGAGAAAACAAATAAAAACCAAGAAAGTGAAGAAAAACAGAAAATAAAACGCAAACAAAATAGTAGATGCGCAAAAGAAAAAGAAATTGACTAATCCAATTTCTAAGAGCTTTCCTAATGTTCTCGGAGTTCCCCGGCAACGGCGCCAAAAACTTGATGGTCGCCGCGCGCGTCCCTAAAAAGCGGGCACACGGCTCCCCGGCCGCAAGTACACGGGTCGTCAAGTAATACCTCTTTTGCGGGCACAAGAGGGTCGTATTCCCTAGGGTCCCGAGATCCACTATTACTTCCTCTTCGACAATTATTTAGCTGAATCAAAACAGAGGTTGTTGTAATGAAATGAAATTTAAACTAAAGATAGAAACCTTAATCAATGACAAGTTGCGCACAACGACGAGAAATCAAATAGAGAAGACAAGGCTACGGGCGAGGATTCCCCCGTGAGAAATACAAGCAAGGATGCTATAAAAACAGGTAATGCATGCATGGAGTATTGTTTTGGTCTGTCTAGGCTCGGAAGTCGACTACCCCGGAACCTCCGTAGTGTAGCCCTAATCCAGTACAAGTTCCTTTATCCAAAGGATACTCACACGATGTCATTGGGACTAAGGAGCCTTGGTTGGAGTTATCTATAAGCAATTTCTCTAAGATGAACTCTACAACCTACGGTAGGCTACCGGCACCCGGAACCTCCGGTGTACCGGTACAATGAGTCCCTCTTCATACTATGTGGATCTAATGCAAGAGCGCACCTCGCACAACCAAGCACATTCGATAAAATGAAATGCAGAGTTCTCATGCAAATCACTACAATTAAGCACACAATGTATGAAACCAAATTCCACACCATCCATTCATTGAATTAAAAGCATAGCATCCAATACAAGTATTCCTCCCAAGGTTCACCGGTTGCCCGGCGGCCTTGGGAGGTTTAGTTCGACATGAATAATAAGGGAAGTTTGCACAAATAAGAATACATCAACAAGAGAACTCAAAACTCAGTCTTGACCGTGTCGACTAGAGTTGATGAAGACACTTGCCGAATCCGCGTCGGCAAGCTCTAGGATGATGATCCTCAAGTCCCACCGTCTTCTCTCCCCTGATTTCACTCTAACCCGACTTCCTTTGATGAAGCTTTGAGAGTAGGGGTGTTCGGAGGCTTCGATGGCAAAAGTCCTCAAGAAAAAGCCATAACCGGGCTTAAATACCCCACCGGTGCGCGGCCTGCGTGCGGGCCGCACACCAGGCCGCACACCCTTCTGGCAAGGGTGTGCGGGCTGTGTACAGCCCCCACACAGGCCCAAAAATGGGCCTGGTTGTGTAGGAACGCTTGGGCGCCCTTCGGAGCTCGTTTAACATTCGTTTCTTCGCTCCTCGGCCTTGATTTTCTCGTTGTAAACGTTCCACTCAACGTAAATGGTCCGCGGATGCCCTGAAGTAAGAAAAACAAGAAAAACACATCAAAGGCACCTGTTTTATTCAATTAATGCATGAAAGTGTAAGTAATTCACCGTTATAAAACGGTGTATTTAGACACTTATCACCATGCCCTCTTGTTTTATTTATTTTGTATTTTGTATGCTTGCATGAGTACAATGAGGGCATTGTACATCTTAAGTCTGGGGGGGAGTTCACGTTGCACACGTTCTTTATGTATGTATGCTCATCACTTGTATGCTCATTTGGCTAATGATAGTTCACCTTAAGGGTCAAGAATTGTGCTTTTGAATTTAAGAGACGTTTGAACATCGATTGTTACCATGCTCTAGTTTACTTGACAAACATAGAAATTTTTTTGTCTGATCTCAATCTGTACGCACCATTTGCTCTGTTAACTCCGACAACTCTAGTTTAGGGTTGAAAGGGCTCTAGTTTCATTATTTTGAGTTTCAAAAAAAAAAAATTCTGTTGAGGGTAGAAAGAGCTACCACCTATTTTGTATGCAGCTACTCTCATAAGTCGGATACTAGTTATGCCCTAATGAGAGAAAGAGCTCTCTTATAGGAGGTGTGTGATAAGTGCTTGTATGTATATAATTTTGGAAATGTTTTCCACGCATGAGCATCACATTTTTCAGGTTTTATCGCTAATTTCGTGTGTTTTGGTGTTCTTTCATGCAATTAGGGTTGTGGAGACATGGTACGTGAATAAAGGCAAGATTAGGTCATAATGGTGCCAAGTGGAGCTCTTTTGTGCAATTACGAAGTTCAAGACAAAAATCGGGTTCCAACGAAGGGGTATGTGCCAACTTCTAAAGACTTCAAGACAACTCTTGTAGAAGAACACGAAGGCAGTCATGCTCCCTTGTTCCGATTGGTTCAAAGATTTCAAAAGCTCTCCAAGGTTTTCCCATCATCAAGAAATACCGCATGACCTTTCACATGGGCGTGTGTCCGTCCATGTGACCTCAGGAGAAGAAACGGACGAAATCGGGGACTAATATGAAGTTTCCACAGGGCAGAAAATCCACATGGGCGTGTGGAATTTCCACACGGCCGTGTGGCTTATCCACACGCCCGTGTGGATCCTCGAGATGGCCAATTATAAAGCCGTTCTGAAGCGTTATTGAAAGAATCTTCTTCCAACTTTGAGAGGGAGTGACGGCTAGGCTTCAGGAGGCTCTTGCTACACTTTGGGGGCGCTTCTTCACCGATTTCATCTTCAATTCCTTCCAAGGAGAGCTATTGGGGGAGCCTTCGACGATTCGATTCGACGAGGTGTGCGTTAGGCTTGGAGGCAGGAGTTCTTTGGAGAAGAAGGAGAAGTCCCCATAGTCTATCAACGCAAAGCTCAATGGGGTTTTCTTTATGGATTTCTTGACTTGTCTTCATTTAGTTTGATGAACTTGTATTGCTCCATGGAGGGCTAAACCCCTAGTGGGTACTTGGACTTGTAAACCCTAGATTTCCTATGTTTCATTGACTTTAATGCTTTTATTCAATTTGAGTTTGAATTTGAGTTTCAATCTTGTATGCTTAATTGTTTCTCCCTTAGAGTGACACCAGGGTTGAGGGCTAATTCAATCATCCTTTTGACGAGTGACCATCACCATTAGGATTAGATCAGCCAAGATTGAAGAGGGTTGAGAGGGTGAGTTGAGAGGTAGCGACACGTCCCCTTTCCCCTCCGGTGTGGTTCTCCCTACCTTCTTATTCCAAGTATTACCTTCGATCTTAAAGAGAGTTAGGCGTTGAGAGAGGTCTTTCCGCCAGGACTTATTTGTGATTAGGGATCTTTCGCCTGGACCAAAGGGATCGATCTATAGTTGGGAATAGGGTTTACCACTTGGAATCCCTAGAACATAGCGCAGTCATACGTGGTGTGAGGTGTCGAGAGTCTTCTCTCCGCCGGGACCTCGTATGGTAGTAGTCAAGGTTGACCTTAGATTTGGGACCTTGTATCTTTGGATTCCACGACTGTTGAAATCTCTATTGAATAAGAGTATTTGAAGTCTTGCATTTGAAACAAGGATTCTATGGGGAGCATCGTCCGAGTACCCCATCTTCTTATTGATCTATTTCCATACCCTAGCTTTTCATTTCATAACTTTATTCCTATTTCTTTCTTATTTTATTTTCTTTCACAACAACAAATTGTTTATCTTTGATTACTTAACAAAGTGTGATTGTTCTTACGTCTACTCCCTGTGGATTCGACTACCCACCCATTTGGGTACTTTATTACTTCAACACCCGTGCACTTGCGAAGTACACACGCAAGGGTGTGTCAAGTTTTTGGCGCCGTTGCCGGGGAACTAGGCGTTTTAGGAATTGTTATACTTTGTTTCGCTAGTCATTTTTCGCACTTCCTATCTCACACCTCTTTTACTTCCATTATTCTAATCTTTATTTCCTTATACATAATCAATTTATTCATTCTCCGCTATTCTAAGGTTTCTACTCTTTATCAACCTTGTAGGAATCATGATCGACGAAGCAGAACTGTTTGAGAAGATAACCAGAATGGTGAGAGGCATTGAGCAGAAAATGAATTGGTTCACCAATGAATCATCTCCACATAATTATTTGCGAAATTCAGCTGAAATAAACTATTGTGTGGGGAAGGTTAACCTGGATATAGATGGAGTTACTGAGGGACAAGATTTTGATCTATTCAGAGTACTCACTCAATTTAAAGAAGCAACACGGGGTTGTACAAGCGGAAAATTAGAGGAAAGTTTAGAAGAGGCCCTTCATCGATTTGATTCTTCTAATAAGGGCGAAGAGCAAGAAATTTTCTCTTTGGGTGTTACCGATGAAACCTATAAAAAAGGTGGGGTGGAAGGCATAGAAAATCTAAAAACCCAACAAGGTACACACATTCAAGAAGGGAGCTTAGAGGAAATCTCAGAAGAAGAATCTGAACATTTTGAGGAAATTGATAGACAGAAGGGGAAAAGATTACAACCATCCATTGAAGACCCACCTGATCTGGAGCTTAAAACTCTACCAGAACACTTGGAGTATGCATTTTTAGGTGAAGGATCAAAACTCCCGGTCATTATATCTTCGGGATTATCCGTGTCTCAAAAGGATAAATTAGTAAATATGTTGAAGAAACATAAGACTGCCATTGCTTGGAAAATTTCTGATATTAAAGGTATAAATCCTTCATTCTGCACTCACAAAATATTGATGGAGGATAATTATAAGTCCGTGATCCAGCCTCAACGTCGTTTGAACCAAAACATGAAAGAGGTAGTGAAGGCAGAGGTAGTTAAACTTTTGGATGCAGGTATCATTTATCCGATCTCTGACAGTGCGTGGTTGAGTCCCACTCAGGTGGTCCCTAAGAAAGGAGGAATGACTGTAGTGAAGAATGAACGTAATGAGTTAATCCCAACCAGAACAGTCACAGGGTGGAGAGTATGCATTGATTACAGAAGGCTAAATGACGCAACTCGAAAGGATCATTTTCCGTTACCATTCATTGACCAGATGTTGGAAAGGTTAGCTGGGCATAATTTTTATTGTTTCCTTGACGGTATGTCGGGCTATTTTCAGATCCCCATTGCACCCGAGGATCAAGAAAAAACTACATTCACTTGTCCCTACGGGACTTTCGCATACCGAAGGATGCCTTTCGGGCTGTGTAATGCTCCAGCCACTTTTCAACGATGCATGACCGCTATATTTGACGATCTTTTGGAGGACATCATGGAAGTATTTATGGATGATTTCTCGGTGTTCGGGGACTCATTTGATAGCTGTCTGCAGAATCTGGAAAGGGTCCTCAAGAGGTGTGAAGAAACCAATTTGGCGTTGAACTGGGAGAAATGCCACTTCATGATCCAAGAAGGAATAATTTCAGGGCATAAAATTTCCAAAGATGGGATGGAGGTGGACAAGGCAAAAATTGAGGTGATCGAGAAACTTCCCCCGCCAACTAACGTGAAGGGGATTCGCAGCTTCCTTGGGCATGCAGGTTTCTATCGGCGATTCATTAAAGATTTTTCAAAAATCACTCAACCATTAACAAAACTTCTTGAAAAAGATGCATCTTTTGAGTTCGGGAACGAATGTTTAGCTGCATTTAACCTGCTGAAGGAGAAGTTGACTCAAGCACCAATTTTGATCACACCTGATTGGAACGCTCCTTTTGAGCTTATGTGCGACGCCAGTGATTATGCAATTGGGGCAGTGCTAGGGCAGAAGAAGAACAAACACTTTCAGCCCATCTATTATACGAGTAAAACACTCACAAGCGCACAAGAAAATTATACTACTACAGAAAAAGAGTTGTTGGCAGTGGTTTACGCATTTGACAAATTCAGGCCGTATCTGATCTTATCTAGAGTCACTGTCTTCACAGATCATTCTGCTTTGCGTTATCTCATGAGCAAGACTGATGCCAAGCCGAGGTTGATCCGTTGGGTTCTGCTTCTACAAGAGTTTGACATGGAAATCAAGGACAAAAGGGGCGTGGAAAATGTAGCTGCTGATCATCTCTCTAAGTTAGAAGGTTTTGAGGGGTACAAGACATCAAAGCCGGAAATTAACGACTCATTTCCAGAAGAACACTTATACATAATTCATGGCAGATCGGCAGAAGAGGAAACACCTTGGTTTGCGGATTTTGCCAACTATTTGTCAGGAAAGGTTCTTAAGCAGGGTCTTACTTTTCAGCAAAAGAAAATGTTCTTCAGTGACTTAAAGAACAGCCGAAAAGGTGCTTGCAGCAGGATTCTATTGGCCAACACTATTTCAGGATGCTAATCAGTATGTTCTTCGCTGTGACAATTGCCAACGGACAGGAAACCTCTCTCGGCGTGATGAGGTGCCACAAAATCCTATTCAATTTTGTGAGGTTTTTGATGTGTGGGGAATTGATTTCATGGGACCATTTCCAAGCTCCAATGGGAACAAATATATTCTTGTAGCAGTGGACTATGTATCTAAGTAGGTGGAAGCTCAGGCATTACCTACAAACGATGCGAGGACTGTAGTTAAATTTCTCAAGAAGCCTTTCTCCCGATTTGGAACACCTAGGATCATTATTAGTGATAGAGGAACACATTTCTGCAATAATCAGTTCGAGAAAGTGTTAAAGCGATAAGGAGTACACCATCGTCTAGCTACCCCCTACCATCCGCAGACAAGTGGCCAAGTAGAGGTTACTAACAGGGAGCTGAAGAGGATCTTGACCAAGTCGGTAGAACATGGAAAACGGGATTGGTCGGAACGGTTGGATGACACGTTGTGGGCTTACCGGACTGCATATAAAACTCCTATTGGAACTACACCCTATAATCTGGTTTATGGGAAATCGTGTCATCTTCCTGTTGAACTAGAACACCGAGCTTATTGGGCACTCAAGACAATGAATTTTGACCTTTCTCGAACTGAGGAACAAAGGAAGCATCAGCTTAATGAGCTTGATGAATGGAGACTGAGAGCATATGAAAATACCCGAATCTACAAGGAAAGGATACGCAAGTGGCATGATAAGCATATCAAAACCACGAAAGAGTTCAAGGTGGGGGATGAAGTTTTGTTATTTAACTCACGACTCAAATTGTTCCCTGGAAAGTTAAAGTCTAGGTGGTTTGGGCCATACACCGTAACTCAAGCATCACCGCAGGGGGCAATTGAGATCACCCATCCAGATAGAGGCACTTTCAAGGTAAACGGGCATCGTCTGAAGCCATACTTTGGTGGTGAGGTTAGTACTGAAGGTGCAGAGGTATTTTTGTTGCATAAACCCCCGTGAGTCTAGAGAGACAGGTACGTCAAGCTAGTGACGTAAAACAAGCGCTTATTGGGAGGCAACCCAATTTTTAAATTCTTTGCTTGTGTTGTAGTTAGTTTTTATTTCTGCATTTTTGTTATGTTTAGTTTGTAGTTGTGTGGATTCATTGCTGGCAGTGCATTTTTTATGTTTTCATCGTTTATGGCAAGTTAGGTGATAGTCCTGTGAAATTTTGCGAGATTTTAAATTGTAAACGTGTTAGTTTTCAACTTCTGCAGTCGTTCCATATGTTTTCAATAATTTCTGCAGAGTTTAGACTATATTTGAGTTGTAGAATGGAAACACACGGCCATGTGGAATTTCCACATGGCTGTATGGATGATTTTGTGAAAGAATTCTCTCATCCAGAGAATTCACACGGCCGTGTGGAAATTCCACACGGCCATGTGGATTTATTCAGGACAAACTTTCGCAATACAAAGAATCCACACGGCCGTGTGGAAATTACACACGGCCGTGTGGAAAATGGGGAGTTTGATAAGGGTCATACAGAGAATCCACACGGCCGTGTGGGGTACTTAAACATGAAAAGGGGCCTTTATCTTCATCTTCCCCCACCTTGCAACCCTTCATCTTCAAACGCCTCCTCTCCAAGGGTCGCGACGGTTTCTCTTCCCCTTCCATTCTCTCGCTTATTTAAGGGATTTGTAGGCCTCACTCATTGCTCCATTGTGAGATTGGACTCATCTTCTCCGGTAAGCCTTCTTTTCCCCCCTTCTTGCCATGAAACCTTCATTATTTGTTGTGGATGTTGAATCTTGTGTTTTTGCATGCTATTTTCATGATTAATACTTAGATTATTGCTTAAAACACTCGTGCTCAATTGTGTGGATGATTGTATGAAATGGTGTGGATTCACCATGGCACTTTGGCAATGGTCGAAGATCCACACGGCCGTGTGGAAATTAAACACGGCCGTGTGGATTATCGGGGTGCCTCCTCTGAATTCCAGAGGAGACACACGGCCGTGTGGAAATTCCACACGGCCGTGTGTATTGCCTATTTCTTTGTTTTGGGCAACCCAGAGGAGACACACGGCCGCGTGGAATTTCCACACGGCCATATGGAATTCTAGGAACCTATTTTAAGCTCCGAATTAACTTGTTTACCTCTCTTATGCACAGGAATGACCCCAAGAACGAAGAGACTCGCTCATAAGCGCCCCCGTGAGGCCCGTGAGTCCCGTGATCTTTCGCCCGCACTATTCGAGTTCACCGTGCCCGAACATCAAGCACGGTTTGATCGACTTTCAAAGTTGAAATTTGGCCAGACGCGAATTCCTGACTTGCAAGCTCTGGAGGCGATAGAACACGCGCGTGCGACCGAGTTAGCGGATGAAGTCCGTGAGCTAATTGCTGTGGGCGGGTGGGAACGACTATTGTGCATCAAAGACCCAGCCACTCGCGATCTCACTCTCGAAGTCCTCGCGACATTCGAGTTTGATCGCTCCCACACCGACTACCACCGGACAGACACAGTTCGGTTCCGCATTTTTGGGCAATACCACAGCATGAGCCTGACTGATTTCGCTGTCGCCCTCGGTTTGTACGATCGAGACTTCATCCACACGGAGGAGTACGCGCAACTACCATTCGACTACCCCTTCCGCGTCACTCCAAGCCGAGTCAGCCGGATGCTATGTGGAGATATACAGTACGAGCCCTGGTTGACCAAGGCTTCTCTGCTCCTCCGCAACGCCCACAGGTACATTCATGCCATCCTAAGCAGGTCTATTACTGGGCGAGGAGACAGCACCAGCGTATTGGGGCGGCTGGACCTCCTCTACTTACATTCTATGGTCCAGAGCCTTCCCCTGCACCTGGGATACGTGGTAGCTGATTTTTTGAGACACCAGGGACAGTACGCGCGGATAGGAGTTCTTTTCTCTGGCCCCTACATCACGCGACTCGTTAGAGGAATGGGACTAATTGATTCTGTTCGGGGAGCTGATAAGGTTATTGTTCCCTCTCCACTTGGCCTTGATACCTTGCGTATGATGGGCATGGTGAAAAGGGCCGCTCCCGGCAGGTACGTGCTTGTTGCTCCCTTCCCAGATGAGTCCGAGGAGTCTGAGGACGAAGATGAAGACTCGGAGGAGACCCGGGCAGGGCCATCATCACAACCCGCACCCATGGAGGCGGAGGACACCCCAGCAGACGAGGAGGTGCCACCGGTGTCAGCACCTGCATCTCCTCCGGCACAGGAGCGCATAGACAGACTTGAGGCTGCTGTGGGGGCCCTCAAGACTGATCTCGCCGCCATGCGGGTGACCCAGGCAGCGAACCACACTGAGGTTCTCGCTCGCATGGCTGAGTACCACTCGGAGATGATGGCGCGCATCACTTCACTCCACCAGTTGATGGAGAGAGGTAGCGACTCCACTTCGCCGTCCACACCCAGAGCACCCCACGCATCGCCAGCATCCCCAGCAGCACCAGCAGACGCCGACGCTTGATGCGTCTTTTACTCTTCTTTTTAATTCCTTGTTCTTTCATTTTCTGTTGTGTCCTTGTGTACTCAAAAAGGTTACACCTTCTGAGAGTTATCTTACTGTTTTTATTTTTCATGTTCTTTGTTGAGTTTGTGTTTGGTTTGTTTACTTTTGTACTCTTTTAATCTTAGCTTTTGTTGAGATCCACTGAACCCCTTTTGTGATGTGCAGATAGACTTGTCAACTCAGTTTTGAGAAATGGTCATAGGCACGGCCGTGTGGAATTTCCACACGGCCGTGTAAGCTTCACTTCCCGTTTCCACACCTCCATTCAAATACTACACTCGGAGATCAGGGGAGTGTTGTTTTAATACCCACGCCCTCATGTTTTTATTTATGCTATTATGTTGCATGTTTGCATGAGTACATTGAGGGCAATGTACAGCTTAAGAGTGGGGGGGAGTTCACACTGCACACGTTCTTTATTCTTGATTATCACTTTCATGCTCATCTAGCTAATGACAGTTCACCCAAAGGAACATGAGTGTATTTTCGAATTTAGGAGAAATTTAAACTTCGGTTGTTACCATGCTCTAGTTTACTAGAAAAACTTAGAAATTTTTTTCTCTGATTGCATTTCTTGCACTTTACTTGCTCTATTAACCCTGATAACGCTAGTTCAGTTTGAAAGGACATTAGTTTCATTTTTCTTGAGCTCTAAAAAAAAAAAAAAAAATTTAGAAATTGGTGCTCCTTTGTTCTTGGGGTGGAAAGAGCTACCACCTATTCTGTATGCAGCTACTCTCATAAGTCGGATACTAGCTATGCCCTAATGAGAGGAAGAGTTATCTAATAGGCTGTGTGAAAGCTAACACTCCCGGGTGGAAAGAGCTACCACCTTGAAAGGGTGGAAGCCGCCTAGGAGGCATCTTGGGAAATGGCTACCGTTGAGGTTGTGTGCAGCTACCACCGATTTATTCTTCCCTAAATAAGTCCTTGTTTTAATAATGTTCAAGCATAAACTTGGGGTTGGCATGAGTAAGTGTACACACACACACACGCTTTCAGATTTTTATTTTCTTCGTAATTCGAGTTTTTGCTAGAGTTTTGGTTTTTATCTATCTATGTTTAAATTCTCCCTTTTCGAGAATACTATCGTTGTACACTTTTGGTGAACTTAAGGCCAAGCATTTTCATCACTCAACCTTTAATTCTCATGGTATGAACTTTGCTTGAGGACAAGCAAAAGCTAAAGTGTGGAGGAGTTTGATAAGTGCTTGTATGTATATAATTTTGGAAATGTTTTCCACGCATGAGCATCACATTTTTCAGGCTTTATCGCTAATTTCGTGTGTTTTGGTGTTCTTTCATGTAATTAGGGTTGTGGAGACATGGTACGTGAATAAAGGCAAGATTAGGTCATAATGGTGCCAAGTGGAGCTCTTTTGTGCAATTACGAAGTTCAAGACACAAATCGGGTTCCAACGAAGGGGTATGTGCCAACTTCTAAAGACTTCAAGACAACTCTTGTAGAAGGACAGGAAGGCAGTCATGCTCGCTTGTTCCGATTGGTTCAAAGATTTCAAAAGCTCTCCAAGGTTTTCCCATCATCAAGAAATACCGCATGACCTTTCACATGGGCGTGTGTCCGTCCATGTGACCTCAGGAGAAGAAACCGGCGAAATCGGGGACTAATATGAAGTTTCCACAGGGCAGAAAATCCACATGGGCGTGTGGACTTTCCACACGGCCATGTGGAATTTCCACACGGCCGTGTGGCTTATCCACACGCCCGTGTGGATCCTCGAGATAGCCAATTATAAAGCCGTTCTGAAGCGTTATTGAAAGAATCTTCTTCCAACTTTGAGAGGGAGTGACGGCTAGGGTTCAGGAGGTTCTTGCTACACTTTGGGGACGCTTCTTCACCGATTTCATCTTCAATTCCTTCCAAGGAGAGCTATTGGGGGAGCCTTCAACGATTCGATTCGACGAGGTGTGCCTTAGGCTTGGAGGCAGGAGTTCTTTGGAGAACAAGGAGAAGTCCCCATAGTCCATCAACGCAAAGCTCAAGGGGGTTTTCTTTATGGATTTCTTGCACTTGTCTTCATTTAGTTTGATGAACTTGTATTGCTCCATGGAGGGCTAAACCCCAAGTGGGTACTTGGACTTGTAAACCCTAGATTTCCTATGTTTCATTGACTTTAATGCTTTTATTCAATTTGAGTTTGAATTTGAGTTTCAATCTTGTATGCTTAATTGTTTCTCCCTTAGAGTGACACTAGGGTTGAGGGCTAATTCAATCATCCTTTTGACGAGTGACCATCACCATTAGGATTAGATCAGCCAAGATTGAAGAGGGTTGAGAGGATGAGTTGAGAGGTAGCGACACGTCCCCTTTCCTCTCCATTGTGGTTCTCCCTACCTTCTTATTCCAAGTATTACCTTCGATCTTAAAGAGAGTTAGGCGTTGAGAGAGGTCTTTCCGCCGGGACTTATTTGTGATTAGGGATCTTTCGCCTGGACCAAAGGGATCGATCTATAGTTGGGAATAGGGTTTACCACTTGGAACCCCTAAAGCATAGCGCAGTCATACGTGGTGTGAGGTGTCGAGAGTCTTCTCTCCGCCGGGACCTCGTAAGGGACTAGTCAAGGTTGACCTTAGATTTGGGACCTTGTATCTTTGGATTCCATCTTCTTATTGATCTATTTCCATACCCTAGCTTTTCATTTCATAACTTTATTCCTATTTCTTTCTTATTTTATTTTCTTTCACAACAACAATTGGTTTATCTTTGATTACTTAACAAAGTGTGATTGTTCTTACGTCTACTCCCTGTGGATTCGACTACCCACCCGTTTGGGTACTTTATTACTTCGACACCCGTGCACTTGCGAAGTACACACGCAAGGGTGTGTCAGTGTGAAAGCTACTGCCTCTGGTAGAAAGAGCTACCACCTTGAATGTGTGAAAGCTATTCAGGAGGCATCTTGGAAAAGTGCTACCTTCGAGGCTGTATGCAGCTACTACCCATTCTTTCTGTGTCTAAATAAGTCCTCTTCAATAAGAACTTTAAGGAGTAGTTTGGTGTTGATTTGAGTAAATTAGCACACACTCACATGCTTTCAGATTTTTATTTCTTTGAAGTTCAAGTTTTTTCTAGAGCCTTATTTTTTCTCTTTCGTTGTTCAAAATGATTCCGATTTTGAGAATGCTCTCCTTGCACATTTATAGTGAACTTAAGGCCAAGCACTTCCAGCACTCTACTTTTGATCTCTAATGTATAAGTTTTGCTTGAGGAAAAGCAAAGGCTTAAGTGTGGGGGAGTTTGATAAGTGCTTGCATGTACAAAATCATTGAGATGTTTCCATGAATGAACATTACTTTTCTCAGGCTATATCGCTCATTTCGTGTGTTTTTGTGTTCTCTCGTGCAGTTAGGGTTGTGAAGAGGTTTTTTGGGAGTTTAAGCAAAAATCGGTCAGGATTGTGCCAAGTGGAGTTCTTTTGCGCAAATACAAAGATCAAGACACAAATCGGAGTCAAACGAGAGAGTATGTGCCAACTTCTACAAGGTTCGATACAATTCTTGTAGAAGGACACAGAGGCAGTCATGCTCGCTCGTTCTGATTTGTTCAAAGACTTCAAAAGCTCTCCAAGTGGTTTTCACTATCAAGAAAAGCCTCATGACCTTCTGCACGAGCGTGTGTCCGTCCGTGTGGCCTCAGAAGCAAAAACGAGCGAAATCGGGGACCTGAGAGCGAAATTCTATAGGGCTGAAATTCCACATGGGCGAGTGGAATTGCCACACGGCCGTATGGAATTTCCACACGGCCGTGTGGCTCATCCACATCCCCGTGTGGATCCTCCATGATGCATTTTAAAAAGCCGTTCTGAAGCGTTTTAAGGGCATCTTCTTCCCAACTTCTGGAGAGAGTTCGTCTAGGGTTCGGAGAGGTTTTTGCTAGGGTTTGAGGGCGGTTCTTCACCGATTTCTACATTTGATTCCTTCCAAGGAGAGCTATTGGGGGAGCCTTCGAGGCATCGATTTGGCGAGATGTGCCCTAGGCTTGACGAAGGGATTCGTGGAGAGGCGGGAGCAGCCCACATAGACCATCAGCACGGAGCTAAAGATGGTTTTCTCTATGGTTTATTTGCATCTGTTTTTAATTACTTTGATGAACTTGTATTGCTCCATGGAAAGCTAGTGGGTACTTGGACATGTAAACTCTAGAATTTCTTTGTTTCAGTGACTCTATTGCTTTTATTTAAATTGAGATTTGTTTTGAGTTTCAATCTTGTATGCTCAATTGTTTCTCCCTTAGAGTGACACTAGGGTTGAGGGCTAATCTAATCATCCTTTTGACGAGTGACCATTGATAAGTGTCTAAATACACGATTTTATAACGGTAAACTACTTACACTTTCATGCATTAATTGAATAAAACAGGTGCCTTTGATGTGTTTTTCTCGTTTTTCTTACTTCAGGGCATCCACGGACCATTTACGTTGAGAGGAACGTTTACAACAAGAAAATCAAGGCCGAGGAGCGAAGAAACGAAGGATAAATGAGCTCCGAAAGGCACCCAAGCGTTCTTACACAACCAGGCCCATTTTAGGGCCTGTGTGCGGGCTGTACACAGCCCGCACACCACTGGCAGAAGGGTGTGCGGCCACACAGGCCGCACAGCAGTCGGGTAGTTAAGCCCGGTTAGGGCTTTTTCTAAGGGGACTTTTGCCATCGACGCCTCCGAACACCCCTACGCTCAAAGCTTCATCAAAGGAGGTCGGGTTGAAGTGAAATCAAGGGAGAGAAGACGGTGGGACTTGAGGATCATCATCCTAGAGCTTGCCGACGCGGATTCGGCAAGTGTCTTCATCAACTCTAGTCGACACGGTCAAGAGGGAGTTTTGAGTTCTCTTGTTGATGTATTCTTATTTGTGCAAACTTCCCTTGTTATTCATGTCGAACTAAACCTCCCAAGGCTGCCGGGCAACCGGTGAACCTTCGGAGGAATACTTGTATTGGATGCTATGCTTTTCATTCAATGAATGGATGGTGTGGAATTTGGTTTCATACATTGTCTGCTTAATTGTAGTGATTTGCATGAGAACTCTGCATTTCATGTTATTGAATGTGCTTGGTTGTGCGAGGTGCGCTCTTGCATTAGATCCACATAGTATGAAGAGGGACTCATTGTACCGGTACACAGGAGGTTCCGGGTGCCGGTAGCCTCCCGTAGGTTGTAGAGTTCATCTTAGAGAAATTGCTTATATATAACTCCAACCAAGGCTCCTTAGTCCCAATGACATCGTGTGAGTATCCTTTGGATAAAGGAACTTGTACTGGAATAGGGCTACACTACGGAGGTTCCGGGGTAGTCGACTTCCGAGCCTAGACGGACCAAAACAATACTCCATGCATGCATTACCTGTTTTTATAGCATCCTTGCTTGTATTTCTCCCGGGGGAATCCTCGCCCGTAGCCTTGTCTTCTCTATTTGATTTCTCGTCGTTGTGCGCAACTTGTCATTGATTAAGGTTTCTATCTTTAGTTTAAATTTCATTTTATTACAACAACCTCTGTTTTGATTCAGCTAAATAATTGTCGAAGAGGAAGTAATAGTGGATCTCCGGACACTAGGGAATACGACCCTCTTGTGCCCGCAAAAGAGGTATTACTTGACGACCCGTGCACTTGCGGCCGGGGAGCTGTGTGCCCGCTTTTTAGCGACGCGCGCGGCGACCATCAAGTTTTTGGCGCCGTTGCCGGGGAACTCCGAGAACATTAGGAAAGCTCTTAGAAATTGGATTTGTTTTCTTTTCTTTTTCGTTGGTCACCCTTGCTGCGATCTTTCTTTATTATCATTTCTTTACTCTAAACTCGTATGAGAGCATCTCTGTTTGAACTTTCATTACTCTTTATGTTTATTTATTCTTATAGATTATTTTTTTTCTTTTCCTATGCGAGGCACCCAGTAGATTATAACTCAAAACATGAACGTGGATTCACACACGCGCTTAGAAGCACACGAACATTCAGTGGCATACCTACAGCAATACCTTTGCAATTGGAATTTTAATCCTACCAGGTATAACTTTGAAGGAGTAATCCCTATGGGAAACAAGGGCGCCCCTCAGCAAGATTGGTGTGAAGTTCTAAGACCCCTCCATGGGAAGTATGAAGTGGTTGTAAGGAGTACAATTGCGGAACAGCAAATGGACCTCGCACATGCGCAGGATACCCAATCCGAATCCGAAGAGGAAGCATGGTTGCTGAGAGAGGATTCTAGCTTGGAGAGCTCTACTCCTGCGGTTGTCGAATTCAAGAAGATAGATTGTGATGGTAAGAGCTGGCTTAAGCCATCTGTGGATGACCCACCGAAGATAGAACTCAAGGAATTACCACCGCACTTGGAGTATGCATTTTTAGGAGAGAAATCATCATTACCGGTCATCATCGCCTCCGACCTTTCCGAGGAACAGAAGAAAGAACTTCTAAGCGTGTTGGGAAGACATAAGCAAGCGATCCCTTGGAAAATTTCGGACATCAAGGGTATCATTCCGCACTTCCGCAAAGAAGAATGAATCCCAACATGAAGGAGGTGGTAAAAGAGGAGGTGGTCAAGTTGTTGGATGCCAGTATCATTTACTCTATTTCTGACAGCGCATGGGTGAGTCCGGTCAAGGTAGTACCAAAGAAGGGAGGTATTACAATGGTAACTAACGAGAATAATGAGCTTATTCCCACTAGAATAGTAACTGGGTGGCGAGTGTGTATCGACTACCGCAAGCTCAATGCTGCCACCCGAAAGGATCACTTCCCGTTGCCATTCATTGATTAGATGCTTGAGCGGTTAGCCGGCCACGAGTACTGCTGCTTCTTGGATGGTTTTTCCGGATACTTTCAGATCCCTATTGCACCGGAAGATCAAGAAAAAACCACCTTCACTTGCCCCTACGGTACATTCGCATATCGCCGCATGCCCTTCGGCCTTTGCAACACCCCAGCCACATTCCAAAGGTGCATGCTTGCCATATTTGAAGACATGATTGAGGACACCATGGAGGTTTTCATGGATGATTTTTCCGTGTATGGAAACTCGTTTGGCTTATGCATAAAGAACCTCGAGCAAGTGTTAACGCGGTGTGAAGAAACCAACCTAGTCTTGAGTTGGGAGAAATGCCATTTCATGGTCAGGGAAGGGATCGTGCTGGGGCATAAAGTCTCAAGACAAGGGATCGAAGTTGACAAAGCAAAAAATTTCCACCATTGAGAAGCTTCCTCCACCGAGCTCAGTGCGGGCGATAAGAAGTTTTCTTGGCAACGCGGGTTGACACACCCTTGCGTGTGTACTCCGCAAGTGCACGGGTGTCGAAGTAATAAAGTACCCAAACGGGTGGGCAGTCGAATCCACAGGGAGTAGACGTAAGAACAATCACACCTTGCTAAGTAGCCAAAGATAAATCGATTGATGTTGTGAAAGAAAATAGAACACGAAAGAAATAGAAATAAAGTTCTGAAAATGAAAGCTAGGGTGTAGAATAACATCAATATGAAGATGGGGTACTCGGACAATGCTCCCCCTAGAATCCTAGTTTCTAGTGCAAAACTTAAGCTGCTCTTCTTGCAATAAAAATCAACGAGTCGTGGAAATCCAAGGATACAGGGTCCCAAACCTAAGGTCAACCCTGACTAGTCCCCTACGAGGTCCCGGCGGAGAGAAAGACTCTCGAGGCCTCACACCACGTATAACTGCGAAGAGCTTGTGGGAATCCAAATGAAAAACCCTATTCCGAAAAATGGACCAACCCCTTTGGTCCAGGCGGAAGATCTTTAATCACAAATAAGTCCCGGCGGAATGATTTCTCTCTCAACGCCTAACTCTCTTTGAGATCGATAATAAAGCTTGGAATAAAAAGTTAGGGTAAACCACACCGGAAGGGAAAGGGGACGTGTCGCTACGTCTCAACTCATCCTCTCGACCCTCTTCAATCTTGGTTAATCTAATCCTAATGGTGATGGTCACTCGTCAAAAGGATGATTAGATTTGATTCTCAACCCTAGTGTCACTCTAAGGAAGAATCCAAGAAGCATACAAGATTGAAACTCGAATTAAACTCAAATTAAAGAACAGCAATAAAGTCATAAAAACATAGAAATTCAAGAGTTTACATGTCCAAGTACCCACTAGGGTTTTAGCTCTCCATGGAGCAATACAAAATCATGAAAGGAATGGAAATTAAATGCAAACAATCCATAAATAAAACCCCCTTTAGCTCCGTGCCGATAGTCTATGAGGGCTTCTCCTTCTTCTCCAAAGAGTTCCTTCCTCCAAGCCTAGGGCACACCTCGTCGAATCGAGTCGTCGAAGGCTCCCATAATAGCTCTCCTTGGAAGGGATTGATGTTGAAAACGTTGAAGAAGCACCCCCCAAAGTGTAGCAAGAACCTCCTGAACCCTAGCCGTCACCCTCTCTCAAGTGCGGAAGAAGATCCTTGAAATAACGCTTCAGAACGGCTTTATAATTGGCCATCTCGAGGATCCACACGGGCGTGTGGATGAGCCACATGGCCGTGTGGAAATTCCACACGCCCATGTGGACTTTCTGCCCTGTGGAAAACTTCATATTAGTCCCCGATTTCGCCCGTTTCTTCTCTTGAGGTCACACGGACGGACACACGCCCATGTGAAAGGTCATGTGGCATTTCTTGATGATGATAAAACCTTGGAGAGCTTTTGAAATCTTCGAATAAATCGGAACAAGCGAGCATGACTGCCTTCGTGTCCTTCTACAAGAATTGGCTTGAAGTCTTTAGAAGTTGGCACATACCCCCTCGTTTGAACCCGATTTGTGTCTTGAACTTCGTATTTGCACAAAAGAGCTCCACTTGGCACCATTATGACCTAATCTTGCCTTTATTCACGTACCATGTCTTCACAACCCTAATTGCATGAAAGAACACCAAAGCACACGAAATTAGCGATAAAACCTGAGAAATGTGATGCTCATGCGTGGAAAACATTTCCCAAAATATATACATGCAAGCACTTATCAAACTCCCCCACACTTAAGCTTTTGCTTGTCCTCAAGCAAAGTTCATACCATGAGAATTAAAGGTTGAGTGATGAAAATGCTTGGCCTTAAGTTCACCAAAAGTGTACAAAGATAGTATTCTCAACAAGGGAAAATTTTAAACATCGATAGATAAAAACCAAAACTCTGGCAAAAACTCAAATTGCGAAGAAAATAAAATCTAAAAGCGTGTGTGTGTGTATACTTACTCATGCCAGCCCCAAGTTTACGCTTGAACATTATTAAAATAAGGACTTATTTAGGGAAAAAGAAATCGGTGGTAGCTGCACACAACCTCAAAGGTAGCCATTTCCCAAGATGCCTCCTAGGCGGCTTTCACCCTTTGAAGGTGGTAGCTCTTTCCACCCGGGATTGTTAGCTTTCACACAGCCTATTAGATAGCTCTTTCTCTCATTAGGGCATAGCTAGTATCCGACTTATGAGAGTAGCTGCATACAGAATAGGTGGTAGCTCTTTCCACCCCAAGAACAAAGGAGCACCATTTTCTAATTTTTTTTTTTTTTTAAAGAACAAAGAAAATGAAACTAATGTCCTTTCAAACTATACTAGCGTTATCAGGGTTAACAGAGCAAGTAAAGTGCAAGAATTGCAATCAGACAAAAATTTTCTAAGTTTTTCGAGTAAACTAGAGCATGGTAACAACCGAAGTTTAAATTTCACCTAAATTCGAAAATACACTCCTTTTCCTTAAGGTGAACTGTCATTGGCTAGATGAGCATAAAAGTGATGATCAAGAATAAAGAACGTGTGCAGTGTAAACTTCCCCCCACACTTGAGCTGTACATTACCCTCAATGTACTCATACAAACATGCAACATAAGAACACAAATAATAACATGAGGGCGTGGGTATTAAAACAACACTCCCCTGATCTCCGAGTGTAGTATTTGAATGGAGGTGTGAAAGCGGGAAGTCAAGTTGCGTAGGGTTGTGAAGCTCACACGGCCGTGTGGAAATTCCACACGGCCGTGCCTATGACCATTTCTCAAAACCAAGTTGACAAGCCTATCTGCACATCACAAAAGGGGTTCAGTGGAACTCAACATAAACCAAGATTAAAAGAGTACAAAAGTAAACAAACCAAACTCAAATTCAAACAAAAACATGAGAAATAAAAACAGTAAGATAACTCTCAGAAGGTGCAACCTTTCTGAGTACACAAAGACTCAACAAAAATGAAAGTACAAGGAAATAAAAAGAAGAATAAAAGACGCATCAAGCGTCGTCATCTGCAGGTGCTGCTGGGGATGCTGGAGATGCGTGGGGCGCTCTGGGTGTGGACGGCGAAGTGGAGTCGCTACCTCTCGCCATCAACTGGTGGAGTGAAGTGATGCGCGCCATCATCTCCGAGTGGTACTCAGCCATACGAGCGAGAACCTCAGTGTGGTTCGCCGCCTGGGTCATCCGCATGGCGGCGAGATCAGTCCGGAGGGTCCCTACAGCAGCCTCAAGTCTGTCTATGCGCTCCTGTGCCTTAGGAGATGCATGTGTTGACACCGGTGGCACCTCCTCGTCTACTGGGGTGTCCTCTGCCGCCATCGGTGTGGGCTGTGATGACGGCACTGCCCGGGTTTCCTCGTAATCTTCATCTTCATCCTCGGACTCCTCGGACTCATCTGGGAAAGGAGCAACAAGCACATACCTGCCGGGAGCGGCCCTCTTCACCATGCCCATCATACGCAACGTATCAAGGCCTCGTGCAGAGGGAACAATGAC
Organism: Dioscorea dumetorum; assembly: GCA_902712375.1. Classification (NCBI taxonomy): domain Eukaryota; kingdom Viridiplantae; phylum Streptophyta; class Magnoliopsida; order Dioscoreales; family Dioscoreaceae; genus Dioscorea; species Dioscorea dumetorum. Next base: position 621,721 of record CACTHL010000615.1, read on the forward strand.
CTTATCAGCTCCCCGAACAGCGTCAATCAGTCCCATCCCTCTGACTAGTCGAGTGATGTAGGGCCCGAGAAGAGGACTCCTACCCGCGCGTACTGTCCCTGATGCCTCAAGAAATCAGCCACCATGTATCCCAGGTGCAGGGGCAGGCTCTGGACCATAGAATATAAGTAAAGAAGGTCCAGCCGCCCACTACGCCGGTGCTGTCTCCTCGCCCATTGATAGACCTGCTCAGAATGGCATGAATGTACCTGTGGGCAGGGCGGAGGAGCAGAGAGGCCTTGGTCAACCCGGGCTCGTACCGTATATCTCCACAGAGCATCCGGCAAACTCGGCTCGGAGTGACGCGGAATGGGTAATCGAATGGTAGCTGCGCGTACTCCTCCGTGTGGATGAAGTCTCGATCGTACAGGCCGAGGGCGACAGCGAAATCTGTCAAGCTCATGCTGTGGTACTGCCCAAAAGTGCGAAACCGAACTGTGTCCGCCCGGTGGTAGTCGGTGTGAGAGCGATCAAACTCGAACGACGCGAGGACTTCGAGAGTGAGGTCGAGAGTGGGTGGGTCTTTGATGCACAATAGTCGATTCCACCCACCCACAGCGATCAGCTCTCGGACTTCATCCGCAAACTCGCTTGCACGTGCGTGTTCTATCGCCTCCAGAGCTTGCAAATCAGGAGTTCGCGTTTGGCCAAATTTTAGCTTCGAGAGCCGATCAAACCGTGCTTGATGTTCGGGCACGGCGAACTCCAATGGTGGGGGCGAGAGCTCACGGGGCTCACGCGGACGTTTATGAGCGAGCATCTTTGTTCTTGGAGCCATTCCTGCGCATAAGAGAGGTAAACGAGTTAATTCGGAGCTTAAAATAGGTTCCCAGAATTCCACATGGCCGTATGGAAATTCCACACGGCCGTGTGTCTCCTCTGGGTTACTCAGAACAAAGAAACAGCCAATACACACGGCCGTGTGGAATTTCCACACGGCCGTGTGTCTCCTCTGGAATTCAGAGGGGGCACCCCGACAATCCACACAGCCGTGTGGAATTTCCACACGGCCGTGTGGATCTTCGACCATGGCCAAAATTCCATGGTGAATCCACATCGTTTCATACAATCAGTCACACAGTTGAGCACAAGTGTTTTAAACAATAATCTAAGTATTACTCATGAAAATATCATGCAAAAACACAAGATTCAACATCCACAACAAGTATTGAAGGTTTCATGGCAAGAAAAGGGGAAGAAGGCTTACCGGAGAAGATGAGTACAATCTCACAATGTAGCAACGACTAAGGCCTGCAAATCCTTTAAATAAGCGAGAGAATGGAAGGAGAAGAGAAACCGTCGCGACCCTTGGAGAGGAGGCGCTTGAAGATGAAGGGTTGCTTGGGGGAATATGAAGAGCAAAGGGGCTTTTTCATGTTTAAGTACTCCACATGGCCGTGTGGAAATTTCACACGACCGTGTGGATTCTCTGGATGACCCTCACTCAACTCCCCATTTTCCACACGGCCGTGTGTAATTTAAATACGGCCGTGTGGATTCTCTGCATTGCGAAAGTTTTTACTGAACAAATCCACATGGCCGTGTGGAAATTCCACACGGCCGTGTGGATTCTCTGGATGAGAGAATTCTTTCACAAAGTCATCCACACGGCCATGTGGAAATTCCACATGGCCGTGTGTTTCCATTTTTCAGCTCAAATATAATCTAAACTCTGCAGAAATCATTGAAAACACATGGAACGACTGCAGAAGTTGAAAACTAACAAGTTTACACTGAAATCTCGCAAAATTCACAGGATTACCACCTAACTTTCCAGAAACGATGAAAACACTAAAGTGCACTACACCAACAATGAATCCACACAAACTACAAACTAAACAAAAAAAAAACTAAACTGCAGAAATAAAAACTAACTACAACTCGTGCAAAGAATTTTAAAAATTGGGTTGCCTCCCAATAAGCGCTTGTTTTACGTCACTAGCTTGACGTACCTGTTTCTCTAGACTAAAGGGGGGTCATGGGTCGAAAGCACTTCGCTGCTTTGAAATTTGAGACATGATGAGCATAAATTCTGGAAATTAGAGGATGAGGGATTGAACTTGTTACCATATGGAGGGGTATCGTTCATTTTCCTTGAAGGGCTGTCCGCAAGTTCGTTCGTTTGCTTCTTGCGGCGATGTCTTACCCTCCTTAGCTTCTTAATGAATTTGTTGACTATACCCGTGGGAGGTTCTTCTTTGTCCTCTAGAGCGGCTAAGAAACTCTCATCATCACTTACCTCTTGGTCAAGCCATCCCGCCAATGGATCCGGACAAAAATTTTCCTGCACAAAATCATCAATCAGCTCGTCAGTAGTGTCAAGAAAATACAAAGTGTCATCAAAGTCAAGAGAATGTCTCATGGCTTCAGCAAGGCGGTAAGTTAGCTTTTCATCTCCAATCCTTAATGTCATCTCTCCGCCGTCCATGTCTATAAGGGCCTTGGAAGTACGCAAAAAGGGTCTTCCAAGTATCAGAGGTAAGTCGACATTCTCATCCACATCAAGAACTACAAAGTCAGCAGGAAATATGTATTTGTCCACTTTCACTAGGACGTCCTCAATGATGCCTCTCGGATGACGAACGGAACGGTCAGCTAGTTGTAAGGTCATCCGAGTGGGCCTTGGCTCTCCCAGTCCTAGTTTCTTGAAGAAGGACTAAGGCATGACATTGATACTGGCTCCTGAGTTTGCCAATGCCTTCTCTTCACCCAAATTCCCAATGTTACATGGGATGATGAAGCTTCCGGGGTCTTTCATCTTGTTAGGTAGATTCTTCTGCAACACAGCTGAACAAGATGCATCCAAAATCACCGCTGCAATCTGCCCTACCTGATTTTCCAAGTTATGTAATGAAGCGGTGTGATTGCGAAGTGTACTCTCCACGCGTTGGAAGCGTGTGTCTGAGGACTGAATGAACTTGGTCAATGCTTTCTCCAAGTCCGTCATTCGGCTCTCAAGCCCTGAAACTCGGCCCTCCATGTTTGGTTGTTGGGGTTGCTGAAATTCGAGGGGTGCAGAGGGCCTTTGTTGCCCTTGGTTGCTCCATGCAAAGTTCGGGTGATTTCGCCACCCCGGATTGTAGGTGTTGCTATAGGGGTTCCCTTGACCTCGTCCTGCATTCCCCACAAAATCCACCTACTCAACAGGTGTTGTTCCGACCACAGAGATAGGGTAATAAGAAGAAACATGCCCTCCTCCACAGCTATCACAACTCATCACTACAGCCATTCTAGATGGGCCTGCCAAAGTGTCTAACTTCTTGCTCAATGCTTCAACTTGAGCTGCTAGAGATGTTACTGCATCAACTTCATGAATACCCGCCACTTTGCTCTTGTCTCGTGCATTCCACTGATAGCTATTCATAGCCATTTCTTCTATCAGTTGGCGGGCAGCTTCGGGGTCTTGCTTCCTAAGGTACCTCCTGCTGCGGCATCAAGTAGCTGTCTTGTGCTTGGGTTCAGTCCATTATAGAAGGTGTGGATGACAATCCACTCGGGGAACCCGTGTTGAGGACACTTGCGCAGAAGATCCTTGAACCTTTCCCATGTCTCGAAAAGAGACTCCAATTCCGACTGCATGAAGGAAGAAATTTCATTTCTTAACTTTGCCGATTTCCCAGGAGGGAAATATCAGGCAAGGAAGGCCTCAACCATCTCTTCCCAAGTGGTAATTGATGCTCTAGGTAAAGATTGCAACCACTATTTTGCTTTCCCCTTCAAGGAAAATTGGAAGGCTCTCAATCTGATGGCGTTGTCCGTGACTCCATTTATCTTCAACATGTCGCACACTTCCAAGAAATTTTCTATGTGATTGTTTGGGTCTTCATCTGCTAACCCATTAAACTGTGCGGACTGTTGAACCATCTGAATGAACCCCGGCTTGAGCTCAAAATTATGAGCTGAAATTGGTGGCCTGACTATGCTTGACTGTGTACCACGGATAGACGGCCTAGCAAAATCAGAGAGTGTACGCTGTTGCTCATTTTGTTCAGCCATGGTTGCGGACTCTTCAACCTCTATCTCAGCTTGATCAAACTGTTCTTGTTCAGGTTGTCTTCCACGTCTGTGCAATCTCCTCTCTATTTCCGGATCACCTTCCACTAATATCGAAGGATGTCCACGGGTCATAACCTGGAGCTGAAATCAGGAAAAGAAAGCAAAATCAGAACAATGGAAGTAGAAGAAGTGTGAGATAGAATGTGCAAAAAATGACTAGCGAAACAAAGTATAACAATTCCTAAAACGCCTAACTCCCCGGCAACGGCGCCAAAAACTTGACACACCCTTGCGTGTGTACTCCGTAAGTGCACGGGTGTCGAAGTAATAAAGTACCCAAACGGGTGGGTAGTCGAATCCACAGGGAGTAGACGTAAGAACAATCACACCTTGCTAAGTAGCCAAAGATAAATCGATTGATGTTGTGAAAGAAAATAGAACACGAAAGAAATAGAAATAAAGTTCTGAAAATGAAAGCTAGGGTGTAGAATAAGATCAATATGAAGATGGGGTACTCGGACAATGCTCCCCCTAGAATCCTAGTTTCTAGTGCAAAACTTAAGCTGCTATTCTTGCAATGAAAATCAACGAGTCGTGGAAATCCAAGGATACAGGGTCCCAAACCTAAGTTCAACCCTGACTAGTCCCCTACGAGGTCCCGGCGGAGAGAAAGACTCTCGACGCCTCACACTACGTATGACTGTGAAGAGCTTGTGGGAATCCAAATGAAAAACCCTATTCCGAAAAATGGACCAACCCCTTTGGTCCAGGCGGAAGATCCCTAATCACAAATAAGTCCTGGCGGAAAGATTTCTCTCTCAACGCCTAACTCTCTTTGAGATCGATAATAAAGCTTGGAATAAGAAGGTAGGGTAAACCACACCGGAAGGGAAAGGGGATGTGTCGCTATCTCTCAACTCACCCGCTCGACCCTCTTCAATCTCGGTTAATCTAATCCTAATGGTGATGGTCACTCGTCAAAAGGATGATTAGATTTGATTCTCAACCCTAGTGTCACTCTAAGGAAGAATCCAAGAAACATACAAGATTGAAACTCGAATTAAAACTCAAATTAAAGAACAGCAATAAAGTCATAGAAACATAGAAATTCAAGAGTTTACATGGCCAAGTACCCACTAGGGTTTTAGCTCTCCATGGAGCAATACAAAATCATGAAAGGAATGGAAATTAAATGCAAACAATCCATAAATAAAACCCCCTTTAGCTCCGTGCCGATAGTCTATGAGGGCTTCTCCTTCTTCTCCAAAGAGTTCCTTCCTCCAAGCCTAGGGCACACCTCGTCGAATCGAGTCGTCGAATGCTACCATAATAGCTCTCCTTGGAAGGGATTGATGTTGAAAACGTTGAAGAAGCACCCCCCAAAGTGTATCAAGAACCTCCTGAACCCTAGCAGTCACCCTCTCTCAAGTGTGGAAGAAGATCCTTGAAATAATGCTTCAGAACGGCTTTATAATTGGCCATCTCGAGGATCCACATGGGCGTGTGGATGAGCCACACGGCCGTGTGGAAATTCCACACGGCCGTTTGGAAATTCCACACGCACATGTGGACTTTCTGCCCTGTGAAAAACTTCATATTAGTCCCCGATTTCGCCCGTTTCTTCTCTTGAGGTCACACGGACGGACACACGCCCATGTGAAAGGTCATGTGGCATTTCTTGATGATGATAAAACCTTGGAGAGCTTTTGAAATCTTCGAATAAATCGGAACAAGCGAGCATGACTGCCTTCGTGTCCTTCTACAAGAATTGTCTTGAAGTCTTTAGAAGTTGGCACATACCCCCTCGTTTGAACCCGATTTGTGTCTTGAACTTCGTATTTGCACAAAAGAGCTCCACTTGGCACCATTATGACCTAATCTTGCCTTTATTCACGTACCATGTCTTCACGACCCTAATTGCATGAAAGAACACCAAAGCACATGAAATTAGCGATAAAACCCGAGAAATGTGATGCTCATGCGTGGAAAACATTTCCAAAAATATATACATGCAAGCACTTATCAAACTCCCCCACACTTAAGCTTTTGCTTGTCCTCAAGCAAAGTTCATACCATGAGAATTAAAGGTTGAGTGATGAAAATGCTTGGCCTTAAGTTCACCAAAAGTGTACAAAGATAGTATTCTCAACAAGGGAAAATTTTAAAAATCGATAGATAAAAACCAAAACTCTGGCAAAAACTCAAATTGCGAAGAAAATAAAATCTGAAAGTGTGTGTGTGTGTATACTTACTCATGCTAGCCCCAAGTTTACGCTTGAACATTATTAAAACAAGGACTTATTTAGAGAAAAAGAAATCGGTGGTAGCTGCACACAACCTCAAAGATAGCCATTTGAAACTTCGACTTGCCCGCTAGAGGATTCTTGAGAAAACTGTGGCATATCATCGAAAGGATTGGTCCGACCAGCTAGAAGACGCTTTGTGGGCCTATAGAACTGCCTACAAGACACCCATTGGGAGTAGTCCCTATTGCCTAGTGTACGGCAAGGCCTGTCACTTACCCATGGAACTCGAACATAAGGCGTATTGGGCAACAAAAGTTTTGAATTTCGATTTCCAAGTGGTGGGAGAAAAGAGGAAAATGCAACTGAACGAACTTGATGAATGGAGAGCTTTCGCTTATGAAAACTCGCGAGTATACAAGGAAAGGGCAAAAATTTAGCACGATAAGAGGATTAAGCAAAACAAGCAGTTTGCAGGAGGGGATCAGGTCCTTCTATACAACTCCCGTCTCCGTTTATTTCCGGGGAAACTCAAGTCCCGATTGTCAGGACCCTACACAATCACCCGGATATCACCACAAGGGGTAATTGAGATAAATCACCCTGAAAAAGGTCAGTTTAAAGTCAATGGTCACCGCCTTAAGCCATATTTTGGTCGGTCTGGCTCATCCTCTTCTTTCTTCGCGGAGCAAGGTAATACTTTTCCCTTTGACCCACCTTAAGACTGTGCATAAGGGATGTCAGGCTCGTGACTCTAAACAAGCGCTCCTGGGAGTCAACCCAAGTTTGTTTTCATATGTTCTCCCTTAGTCTTCATGTTTCCCATTTTCTTTTGTTGATGTTTCGTCAGTTGGTAATACATGATTTTCGTGTTAATTAAGTCACAAATCTGATTCAGGCACCTATGGAGGCTGTGCAGGCAGGCTCCAGCCCGCACAGGCCGACCAGAAGGCTGTGCGGCCCATGTGCGGCCGCACAGCCCCCGCACAAGACCGCAGATCCATGTGCGGCCTGGTGTGCGGCCGCACACCTGGCCGCACCGCACGACAGGACGCACAGCCTTGTGCGGGCGTTACACCTCCCGCACATGGCTGTGCGGGCGGCAGCCAGACCGCACGGATCTGGCTGCCCTCTTGCTTGGCGCGGCCCCCACCCTCTTTATGAGCTTCTCCTTCACCCTTTTCTTCTTTATCTTCCTCCACCTTCACTTCCTCTCACCAAGAAGTCCATTTCCTCATCCCACAACTCTTCTCCTTTCATCTTACGAGAAAGGTTCATGACAATCTAACCTAAGGGAGCACCGATCCGCCAATTTTCGCCGTTGTTTTCTCGCCGATCCATCTTTCCTTTGTCCTCAACTTCGGTGAGCTTCCTTGCATTGTAAGTAAATTCTCGTTGTTTGGAATTGCTCCAAGTCCATTAGTTCGTGACGTGAGGACATGTGGTACTCTTGCTCGTTCTAATTGATGTTGGTATTTTGCTTACCAATTCATCGTGTGGTCACTTTGTGTCGGGGTTTTATTTTTCATGAAGAATTATGTTTACCTTTTGCAAACACATGAATGTATGATTTATTGGATCCCCGAAATTGTTTTCTCATATTTAATCAATATGATGATGGAAGCATTTGTAATCAAGGGTCATCTTGTGTTATGTAGGAAGATGCCAAACAAGCGGGTGGCACACAAGCGACCTCGCGACGGGGCTAGTTCATCCTCGACACCCCAATTCACTGATGGCCGTTTCGCTCGCCGATACGACATACTTAAAGAGAAGCAATTCGCCCAAACTAGAGTGGTTGATTAGCAAGTATTGGAGATGCTCGGTTTGGTAGATGATGTCCTCCATCTAGTCGGGTTCGATCGCTGGCTTGCCATACTTGAAGTCGACGATCTCGCTTATAAGGAACTCACTCTAGAGGTGTTGAGCACTTTTGAAGCCGATCGGAATGTCGCCCACATCCGTCATCCTAGAGGGATCAAATTCCAAGTAAATGGCGAACAACAAGTTATAAGCCACGCGGACTTTGCCATATGCTTGGGTATCTACGATCGCGACTTTGTAACTAGCATGGAATACCCCCATTTGGCTCGCAATTTCCCCTCCACCCTCACCCCAAGCGCATTCTGGAATTCGATCACTACAGGGGCCGCTGAACCCTCGCCCCGCCCAGCATCCTTGATGGGCGTCCCGCAAGTGTACGGGGTCGTCAAGTAATACCCTGTGTGTGCCACAGGAGTCGTATTCCTCGGGGCCAAGGATCTACCCTTACTTCCTCTTCACTTATTGTCTAACCAAATGCCTCGAAGTTGGGTGCTAAGTTCTACAGTCTAACTTCTGGAAAATCTAACTGAAAGACGAACTACGGCCGAAATAAATGGAGAATCACAAAGGGGAGAAAACGGTCACGGACTCGGATCCCCCTGGGACTACTGAAACAAGACAGATGCTAGGGTTAAAATTGCAATTATGGTTTGGGCCAAGAGATTCCTAAAATAGGTTAACCCCGAATCCCTCGGTGATTAACCCCTAATCCCATACAGGTATTGGACAGATTCTCTTCTGACCAATTCCCCCTATGATTGCACTACGTCTAGGAAATCTCTGATTAGGAACAAACTCAGTATGTAGGTTCGAACCTAATGATTGGAAGGGTACCACATACCCGAATCCCTCGGCGTATAGGTACATGTATCCTTTTCAAACTATGCGAGTCTAATACAAGGGCGTATCCCACGCTCCAAGTACAACCTACAAATCGAACTACAGAGTTCTCATGTAATTCAAGGCAATCAAGCACACATAGCATGAACCACAAACTAACAAATTGCATTAAAAATAAATCAAAGCATCCATACAAGCTCGTTCATCCCAAGGTTCACCGGCGTCCGGTGACCTTGAGGCTTAGTTGTTCATACAAGCAAATAGCATACAACACATCATAAAAACAACTAGTCTAGCCATAACAACACTCCCTCAATTGTTGGTGATGAAAGGGTGAGCCGGATCGTCGCCACGCGCCTCCACCTACGCCGCAATGAGGGCGGCTTCCTTCTTCTTCTTCTTCTTCAAAAGGTGTAATGGAAGATGGATCTTGCCAAAAGTTCTCCTTCCTCTTGATCTCCACTCTCCAGTTGATGAGAAAAGGTCCCTCCTTCTTCAGATTCAAGCCTCCTTCAAGCTCAAGAAACCTTTCTCCCAAAGCCTCCAAAAAAAGCCCCCTCTCTTCTTAGCCCTAACGCCCTTTAAACATGAAAATCGGGGGGTTATGCGGGCAGCCTTGCGGGCGCATGCTTGCCCGCAAGGCTCCCAGCCTTTTTCCAGAAATCGTTTTTCTGCACTGCTACAGTAACCTTGCTACAGTAATCTGCTACAGTAATAGAGCTCCGAAAACGCCGTATTTGGTGTCGATTTCTTCCAAAATACGTTCTCGAGCTCGTTTGGGCTTCTTCAAGGCCTGTAACACAAATAAACTAATTAAACCACCAAAGCGGGCGTCGGCTTAACAAAAGCATATAATTTAAAACAAAAATACTATAAATAAATATACACATTTAAGCACTTATCATAACATCCCCACACCTAAGCATTTGCTTGTCCTCAAGCAAACAAAAACATGAAGACTAAGGGAAAGATGATAAGTGGCTAAATGTGACCTCAAGCTCAACAGTAAAGAACTCCGCTAGCATGAAGTGAAAGAAATACCAGAAATTGAGTTGTATATAAAACAAGATTAGCTCTGCAAAGATAGTCCTGTCATATCTAAAGTGTTCCTGTGAGTGTGTGCGAACTCTCTACCTCACTCTCCTCACCCTAGATCAAACTAGGGTTTCCATGCACTCCACATACTATGACGAGTAGTCTTAGAAATGTCAAGAAAAACCATCAATGAGGAATTAAGACCCTTTTGAATCTAAACTAGACCTCTAGCATCATTTTAAAGGTTCTAGACAGGCAAAGGAGATCGAACATTCTTTTTCTTTTTTTTTTTTTTTTTTTTTTTTTTTTTTTTTTTTTTTTTTTTTTTTTTTAGACTAACGTAGATCGTACAAAAATTTCGGTAGGGTACACATGCTTTGTTTAAGCACCCGAGCACCCACCTACTCAATTTATTACATATCTACATGAACGCATTCATACTTCACTAATTTGTTGGCTGAAGGTACACTACGGTTAGGAGCCTGTACCCTAAGTTACTTAGCCAATGAAAGAAGAGGAATACTGTCTTCAACTTATTTTCTATTTACAACTCATCTCACTTCTCCTGGTCTAACATATCAACATGTCCCTAATGCTAGGGTTCACAAGAATCAAAAGTTCTTAAAAACTCATTGAAAGTAGCCCTTAACAAATTAAGACTAGTATCAACGTGATGGGTTGGTTGGAGTGTACAAGGTGAAAGTTCAGTGATACAGTACGTGGTCTACACTAGAGATAAGACAGGACTTTCAATTAAGCACATGAATAAAATACAACTCAATTCTAACATTCTTTCAAGCTAGGAAATTCTTATAACAAATCATAGCCATCACAGGTGAATTATACATGCAGATATATACATTGAGAAGGGAGAGAAGGGCAGCCACTTAAGTGGCTGCCCGCCCTTGCGGGCGCCCATGCGGGCGTATGGGCGCCCGCAAGGCTCCCAGCCCGCGCGGGCCTGGGCAGCTTGCGGGCGGCCTTGCGGGCGCAAGGCCGCCCGCAAGGCGCCCAGGCGCCTTGCGCCCCGCAAGGCGGGGCCTTGCGGGCGCCCATGCGGGCGCATGGGCGCCCGCAAGGCGCGCTCGCCTGCGGATGGCCGTGAGGCTGGAAGCCTCACGGCCAGCCTTGCGGGCGCATATGCGCCCGCAAGGCTCCCGGCCCTTGTCTTTGGGGCTCCTTGCGGCCTTCCTCGCGGGCGCGAAGACGCCCACGAGGCTCCCAACGAAGTTTGCCATGCTTTTTAAGGGCGTAAAACGCCCGTAAAGTCCTGGAATATCAAATTTTCGGCATGGTCTCCCCTACAACTTCAAAGAGAAATCTGAGATACACAATTAATTGCCGAAATATTTAAAACAACAAACTTGAATTTCAACAAAATAAAGGCAACATGGGTTCGAACAAGAACCAAAAATACGAAAAACTAAACACACCAATCAAACCACACAACAAAGATTAAAAGAGAGTACGAGAAAATAAATTGCCGGAATTTAAAACTTGGGTTGCCTCCCAAGGAGCGCTTGTTTAACGTCATTAGCTCGACGTACCTTCAACTTTACCTCAGGGTGGGTCAAATGGAGGGTAATTACCTCCGGTTTTCTGAGAAGTGCTCCAATACAAATATGGCTTCAGACGATGACCATTCACCTTAAATTTCCCCCTTTCCGGATGTATTATCTCCACGACACCATGTGGTAAAACTTCCGAGATTGTGAACGGTCCGGACCATCGTGACTTCAACTTTCCTGGAAAGAATTTCAATCTAGAGTTGAAAAGTAATACCTTATCTCCCTCCTTGAAGTGCTTGACTTGTTTAATATGCTTGTCATGATATGCCTTTGCTTTCTTCTTGTATAACACCGAATTCTCATAAGCCATAGTGCGCCATTCATCCAATTCATTTAATTGAAATTTTCTCTTATGGCCTGCCAAATGAGGATCAAGATTGAGATGCTTGATAGCCCAGTATGCTTTGTGTTCAAGCTCGACAGGCAAATGACAGGCTTTTCCATATATTAACCTGTACGGCGTTGCCCCAATGGGTGTTTTGTAAGCTGTTCTATAGGCCCAAAGGGCATCATCCAAATGGTCTGCCCAATCTCTTCGGTGATGAGCCACTGTTTTCTCCAAAATACGCTTCAGCTCTCTGTTTGAAACCTCGACCTGGCCACTTGTTTGAGGATGATATGGTGTCGCGGTTCGGTGAAAAACCCCGTAACGTTTTAAAATCTTCTCAAACTGGGAGTTACAAAAATGAGTACCACGATCACTTATAATTGCTCTCGGAGTGCCGAACCTTGAGAACAACTTTTTCAGAAAATTCACCACCGCTCTTGCATCACTCGTGGGAAGTGCTTGTGCTTCCACCCATTTTGATACATAGTCCACCGCTACCAGAACAAATTTATGACCATGTGAACTAGGAAAAGGGCCCATGAAGTCGATCCCCCATACATCAAATATTTCACACACTTGGTCCCCGTTTTGAGGCATTTCATCCCTCCGAGAGATATTACCCGCCCTCTCGACAAGCGTCGCAATGTTGCACGAAGTTTTGCGCATCCCGAAACATCGAGGGCCAATAAAAGCCTGAATCTAACACTTTTTAGTTGTCCTACTCGCACTATGATGACCTCCAGTAGGACTCGCATGGCAATGTTTTAAGATGTCGAACCCTTCCGATTGGGAAACGCATCTTCTCACCACTTGATCGGAGCAGATTCTAAATAAATGCGGGTCATCCCAAAAATAATATTTCACGTCGAAAAGAACTTCTTCCTCGTTGATATGTGAGGTCGGTAGGCCGTGTCCCAGCGGCCAAATAATTAGCGAAGTCAGCAAACCATGGAACCTCTTCTCCCTTCAGCGTTTGAATGCTACAAAGGTGTTCATCAGGGAAAGTATCATTTATTTCCTTCCTTTCCGAAACGTCTTCATGTGGGTTCTCGAGACGCGACAAGTGGTCCGCCGCCAAATTCTCGGCCCACGTTTATCTTTTATTTCCAAATCAAATTCTTGGAGTAGAAGGACCCATCGAATTAGCCGGGGTTTGGCATCTGATTTGCTCATTAGGTATCTCAAAGCAGAATGATCAGTGTACACAATCACCTTTGAAAGCACCAAATACGACCTGAATTTGTCAAAGGCAAAAACTACCGCTAGCAATTCTTTTTCAGTGGTAGTATAATTTTCCTGAGCACTCGTTAATGTTTTGCTTGCATAATAGATAGGATGAAAATGATTCTCCCGTCGCTGCCCCAGCACTGCTCCTACCGCATGATCGCTCGCATCGCACATCAACTCAAACGGCAAATTCCAATCCGGAGACACTATTATTGGTGCCTTCACGAGTCTTTCCTTAAGTGTGAGAAACGCAGTCATACAATCTTCATTGAATTCAAAAGGGACATCTTTTTCGAGTAACCTAGTTAAAGGTCGGGCAATTGAAGAGAAATTCTGTACAAATCTCCTATAAAACCCAGCATGTCCCAAGAAGCTTCTGATGGCCTTCACTGAAGTCGGAGGAGGTAGTTTCTCAATAGTGGCAACCTTAGCCTTATCTACCTCAATCCCTTTATGCGAAATTTTGTGCCCAAGCACGATGCCTTCTTTAACCATGAAGTGGCATTTTTCCCAGCTTAGGACTAAATTGGTCTCTTCACATCTAGCTAGAACTCGTTCTAAATTTCTTGAGGCATAATTCGAAGGTGTCACCAAAGACCGAGAAGTCATCCATAAATACCTCCATTATATCTTCAACCATGTCTTCAAAAATGGCCATCATACATCTCGAAAAGTGGTCGGTGCATTACATAACCCCAAAAGGCATACGCCGATAAGCAAAAGTGCCGTACGGGCAAGTGAACGTCGTCTTCTCTTGATCTTCCGGAGCAATAGGAATTTGGAAGTAGCCGGAGAAACCGTCAAGAAAGCAATAGTATGAGTGCCCAGCCCGGTCGCTCGAGTATCGATCGATGAAGGGTAAAGGAAAATGATCCTTTCGTGTGGCGTCGTTAAGCTTCCTATAATCGATACATACTCGCCACCCTCAGAATCGTCCCGGTGGGTATAAGCTCATTCTGTTCATTAGTGATCACAGTCATCCCCCCTTCTTTGGTACCACCCGAACTGGACTCACCCATGCACTATCGGAGATTGGGTAAATTATCCCCGCATCAAGAAGCTTGACAACCTCGTTTCGTACTACCTCTTTCATGTTGGGGTTGAGTCTTCGCCGAGGGATCGTTGTCGGCTTGTGGCCATCTTCCATCGGGATTTTGTGTGTGCGAAAGAAGGACTGATTCCCTTAATGTCTCGATATCTTCCGGGCAATTGCTCTCTTATGTTTCTTTAAAACATTTAAAAGTTTATCCTTCTGCTCACCTGTCAGACCTGACGCAATGATGACGGGGAGCTTAGACCCTTCTGCTAAAAATGCATACTCCAAGTGTTCAGGCAATGGCTTCAACTCTAACTCTGGTGGTTCGTCTATAGAGGACTTTAGCCTTCCATATTTGCCTTGATTAATATCCTCAAATTCCTTGTCTTCTTCCTCAGATGATTGACCACTCTCTGAACTGTCGACTATGGCATGAAGTGCACATTCTGTGGACGTTAAACTTTCCTCCTGAAGAAATCTTGTCTCCTCTCCACTGTTTTGTTCCTGACCGCTAACATTCGAAATGCACCGTTGAGTGGATGGATCAGGTTCTTTCTGAGTACTTTCCCCTTTCGAATACATATAATTTTCAAAAACATCTTGTGTGCTCCGCCCCTTTAGGTCAACTGTGAGGGCTTCCCGGAAGCATTGGTCTCTCCTCGAGTCACTAGTAAAAGAAAACTGATTTATTTCTGTAGTGTCAGGCTCAGCCGGAGGATAAACACTCCGATTCTGCATGGAATTGAACCCAAACCCGTACTCAGAAGAATTCATAATTATAAGTGAAAAAATGCAACAGAACAAAAACTGTACAGGGAGGAAATAACAAGGATAAAAGAAAACAAACAAGGAGAAGAAAAGTAAGTAAATAAATAAATAAATAAAAACAGTTAAATCAATAAGCTCTAAGTTTTCCGAATATTCCTTGTGGCGTCCCCGGCAACGGCGCCAAAAACTTGATGGGCGTCCCGCAAGTGTACGGGGTCGTCAAGTAATACCCTGTGTGTGCCACAGGAGTCGTATTCCTCGGGGCCAAGGATCTACCCTTACTTCCTCTTCACTTATTGTCTAACCAAATGCCTCGAAGTTGGGTGCTAAGTTCTACAGTCTAACTTCTGGAAAATCTAACTGAAAGACGAACTACGGCCGAAATAAATGGAGAATCACAAAGGGGAGAAAACGGTCACGGACTCGGATCCCCCTGGGACTACTGAAACAAGACAGATGCTAGGGTTAAAATTGCAATTATGGTTTGGGCCAAGAGATTCCTAAAATAGGTTAACCCCGAATCCCTCGGTGATTAACCCCTAATCCCATACAGGTATTGGACAGATTCCTTCCGACCAATTCCCCCTATGATTGCACTACGTCTAGGAAATCTCGATTAGGAACAAACTCGGTATGTAGGTTCGAACCTAATGATTGGAAGGGTACCACATACCCGAATCCCTCGGCGTATAGGTACATGTATCCTTTTCAAACTATGCGAGTCTAATACAAGGGCGTATCCCACGCTCCAAGTACAACCTACAAATCGAACTACGAGTTCTCATGTAATTCAAGGCAATCAAGCACACATAGCATGAACCACAAACTAACAAATTGCATTAAAAATAAATCAAAGCATCCATACAAGCTCGTTCATCCCAAGGTTCACCGGCGTCCGGTGACCTTGAGGCTTAGTTGTTCATACAAGCAAATAGCATACAACACATCATAAAAACAACTAGTCTAGCCATAACAACACTCCCTCAATTGTTGGTGATGAAAGGGTGAGCCGGATCGTCGCCACGCGCCTCCACCTACGCCGCAATGAGGGCGGCTTCCTTCTTCTTCTTCTTCTTCAAAAGGTGTAATGGAAGATGGATCTTGCCAAAAGTTCTCCTTCCTCTTGATCTCCACTCTCCAGTTGATGAGAAAAGGTCCCTCCTTCTTCAGATTCAAGCCTCCTTCAAGCTCAAGAAACCTTTCTCCCAAAGCCTCCAAAAAAAGCCCCCTCTCTTCTTAGCCCTAACGCCCTTTAAACATGAAAATCGGGGGGTTATGCGGGCAGCCTTGCGGGCGCATGCTTGCCCGCAAGGCTCCCAGCCTTTTTCCAGAAATCGTTTTTCTGCACTGCTACAGTAACCTTGCTACAGTAATCTGCTACAGTAATAGAGCTCCGAAAACGCCGTATTTGGTGTCGATTTCTTCCAAAATACGTTCTCGAGCTCGTTTGGGCTTCTTCAAGGCCTGTAACACAAATAAACTAATTAAACCACCAAAGCGGGCGTCGGCTTAACAAAAGCATATAATTTAAAACAAAAATACTATAAATAAATATACACATTTAAGCACTTATCAATCCTCCGATAGCATAGATCTTCCTTGGAACCTTCGTTACTCGCTTAGCACGGGGCGCGAACGCTCTAGGCCAAGTACGGTCCATGGAGCGCGTTGGAGGCATCTTTTCCCTTGGGCTACAGACACTGAACTCTATTGGCATAGTGAAGCGCCGAGGTAGAAGTTTTATTCTCTCCAACGAAACAGACAGTGACGAGGACGACAACGAGGAGATGGCTACACCCGCTACCCTCAAGCCAGCCGCACTCCGTCGCGAACTAGTGATTTAGCTGACATGCGCCATCAGCTACAAGAACTTGGACTCGCGCAGCAACGACAGAGTGCGGATATCGATGCCCTCCTCCAAGGGCATCGATAAATGTCTAAATACAACGTTTTATAACGGTACATTAGTTGTGCTTTCATACATTATTTGAATAAAACTGGTGCCCTTTGATGTGTTTTACGTGTTTTTTCTATGTCAAGGCATGTACGAGCCATCTACGTGAGGAGGAGCATTTAGAGGATGAAATGCGAGTCCAAGGAGCGAAGAAACGAATGTTAAACGAGCTCTGGACGTCATTCGGGCACTCCTACATGAAATGGGCCTATTCAGGCCCGTTTTCTGGCCCTGTGCGGGCCTGTGTGCGGCCCGCACACCAGGCCGCACACGGCTCGGGCTTAAAAGGGTTTCTAGGGTTTTTTCGAGAGATATCTTGCCACCGGCGCCTCCAAGCACCCCCACGCTCAAATATTCATCGGAGGAGGTTATTTTGGAGTGGAATCAAGTGGGAGAAGAGGGAAGAACGCATAGATCTTCATCCTAGAGCTTGCCGACACGGATTTGGCAAGTTTATTCATCAAACCTAGTCGACACGCTCAAGAGGGAGTTCTTAGTGTTTTTGTTAATGTACTCTTTATTGTTTGAACTTTCCTTCTTATTCATGTCGAACTAAACCTCCCAAGGCCTCCGGGCAACCGGTGAACCTTGGAGGAATACTTGTATTGGATGTTGTACTTTTAATTCAATGAATGCATGGTGTGTTATTTGGTTTCATACTTTGTGTGCTTAATTGTAGTGATTTGCATGAGAACTCTGCATTTCATCTTATCGATTGTGCTTGGTTGTGCGAGGTGCGCTCTTGCATTAGATCCACATAGTATGAAGAGGAATTCATTGTACCGGTACACCGGAGGTTCCGGGTGCCGGTAGCCTCACGTAGGTTGTAGAGTTTATCTTAGCGAAATTGCTTATAGAAAACTCCAACCAAGGCTCCTTAATCCCAATGACATCGTGTGAGTATCCTTTGGATAGGAACTTGTACTGGATTAGGGCTACACTACTGAGGTTCCGGGGTAGTCGACTTCCGAGCCTAGATGGACCAAAATATTATACTCCATGCATGCATTACCTGTTTTTACAACGTCCTTGCTTGTATTTCTCCCGGGGGAATCCTTGCCTGGGGCCTTATCTTTGATACTTGTTTTCCCTCTACATGCTTATTGTTTGTTGGTGGCTTGATCATTTTTATTGCTTTATTTTCATACTTAGTTTATTATAACAAAACCCATGTTTTGACTTGACTAAACAGCTAATCTAAGAAGAAGTAATAGTAGATCTCGGGACCCTAGGGAATACGACCCTCTTGTGCTCGCACAAGAGGTATTACTTGACGACCCGTGCACTTGTGGCCGGGGAGCCACGTGCCCGCTTTCTAGCGACGCGTGCGGCGACCATCAAGTTTTTGGCGCCGTTGCCGGGGACACCGAGAATACTAGGAAAACTCCTAGATGCTGGCTTAGTTGTTTATTTTCTTTATTTTTATTTTTATTTTTTTATTTTTTTTTCTTTCTTTCTGTGCATATATACATTTTTATTTTGTTTTGTTTTCTTTGATGGCTTAATTTTTTTTTTTTTTTTTATTTGTACACAGAGGCCATGGATTTTCACGAAGCTATGGTGGCCGCAAAACTTTATGCACTTGAAGAAAAGTTGGACAAATTTATGGCCATGCAAGCAAACGAAGGAGATAGGGATAATAATGTTCACAACCCATTTTGGAGGGGATACCAAAATTCTCCTAGATATTCTCAAGAACAACAATGGAACTACCCTCAACAAACAATGATAGAATATCCCCCATATCAAGAACGGTGGCACTATCATCCTCTAGTTATTCCACGTGAGCAACACTGTCAAAGGAAAGACATAGTTGTGGAGGCACTAGCAAAGTTTATGATTGCCACCGAGAACAATTTTAGGAATATTCGAGCATCTAATCTGAAGATTGAGAAACAAGTGGCAGAACTTCAAAAGGCAAACGCAGAGGCTGAAATGATTGAGGAACAAACAATCGAAGTTCTACCAAAAGATGCTATTGAAGAAGAAAATGGGGAGGCTAAAAGCATGGTTGCAGAAGAATGTGAGGAAGTAGAAGAAACTGAATCGATCATAACAGAAGAAGCTACTTGTCTCAACATCAGTCAATCTATCAACCTTTCAATATTGTTCAAGTGCAAGAGAAAGATTCCGAGAATTGTATTTGAAGATGTGGGTATGAAACTAGAGCCATACATGAACCCACCTATGCCCGGCTTGGACAGTTCTCACCCGAAGATTTTTCCTTGGAGGCCCAAGCAAATGTTGTGGGAAATTGGAGTTCATCAACCCGAGGTTGAGAAAAATCATGAGGATAGGATGTTGAAGCTACCCAATAATCCACCTATGCCAAGCTTGACAAATTCTCAACCCAACGTGTTCCCTTGGAAACCCAATCAACACTTGTGGGTAACTCAAGGCAATTCACAAGGAGTCGAGGAAGAAAATGTGGGTAGAAGGTTAAAGCCATCTCAGGACCCACCCACGCTGAGCTTGAACAATTCTCAACCCAAATTATTCCCATGGAGACCAAAATGTAATTCTTTCATGATCTCCATCTTGACATTCTCTCGGCAGGTATGTTTCGTATTTTTTGGTAGCTCTTATGCCACCTCTAGCCGGGAGGAGCACACTCTCTTCAAACCTCCATGAGGTAAGAAAAAGGTCCGTCGAGCTAATGACGTTAAATAAGCGCTTCTTGGGAGGCAACCCAAGCTTTTAAATTAGTTTTCTTACTTTCCTAGTTGTGTGTTTTTAGTTTTCATAGCTTTCATGCTTGTTTTTGTTTTTGTTTTGTGTGAGTATCTCAATTGCACATTTTTGTCGTTTGATGTGTTGGCACGAGTATTTATTGTTGAGGTCGAAGATTCTTGATGTGTTATCTATAGTTCTATGATCATACTTTGCATTATGATGAGGATTATGCATGTAACGACGAGTTTCAAGGTTTTCTGGGGCTGTGCGGGCTGTCTACCACCTACACAAGCAAGGCAGAGAGGTGTGCGGGCTGTATGCGGGCCGCACATCCATGTGCGGGCCGCACACAACCCCATTCAGCACAAAATTTCAGCCTTTTCAGCACACAAGTAATTCTGTTCTCTTTCTCTCTTTGGCTGATTCTAGTGCAGTTTTTTTTTGTGAATTTTTATGTAGGAAACATTCTCTATTTTGCCAACCTAAGCTTGATCTTCAAACCCCTTATCATTTTGAGTTTTAATTTTGTCGATCTATCACTTTTCATCAAGTTTTCAACGACACCGTTAGTTTTTGCCATCAAGCTTTGGGTGTGAATTTCTCTCTTATCTTTCTAGATTTTATTGCTTAAATCTTTATCAAAGCCAAGCAAAAGAAGGTGAGAATGCCTTAAACTTGAAAATTCATGTTGATATATCCTTTCTTTACAAGTTCTCACCAAGAGACGACAGTTGAGACAATTATGCTTGAGTACTCACATATTGTGCTTCCTTGTCTTATTTCTTTTTGTAGTTCAAGTTGAAAAGAGCTTAACTCTTCCAAACTCTTGCTTTAATTTTTTCTTGTTTTATTTTAGCTCTTTAATAATTTTTGTGTGATGATGATGGATGCTTTGATCTAATGTCCCGTTCTATCTCGCAGGGGTAGACGTGGGCATTGCTTTCTCTTCTATCTACTATCATTAGGAGCACGATGATTACGTGATCTTATCCATTAATGTGCTACCACTCTAACTCAGGGAAGTTCACCTTCCCCTCATCTATGCTTTATACTTCTTATCATTTATTTTGCGCCGCTGATCATGTACATTGGGGACAATGTACGACTTTAAGTGGGGGGTGGCATGCATGCACATATGTTCTTTAGCATCGATTTTTTATTATTATTTGTGCATGACTGTTTTGGTGAACTTTGATGACATTTATGCATGATTGTAACCTATGATAGCGATGATACCTAAGTGTACATTAGAGTAGGAGAATGATAGATGCAAAGCTTTGCACATAACCTTGTACTTAATGAATTTTGATCATTCATGGCATTCCATCACGTACCTTCTATCTTGGACCATGGATATCTAGGTTAGGTTAAATGATAACCTACGTGACCCTCTTAGTAGCTAACCCATTTTAGTGATACCGTACCTTGACGTGTTAGGCTTCTTCCTAATGAGTTATCTGAGGGCTTCTGTCTCTCTCTTTAAATTGGCAAAAAAAAAAAAAAGAAATAAAGTGTGGTCATAAAAAGAGTTTTGTATAGCAATAAGAATGACAATGCTCCTCTACTTGAATAGCAAATTAACTTAGGTTTCGGGCTCCTAAAAACAGTGTTTCCTAAGCTAAAAGCTAGAAAAGCACGAGCATGTTCATGTGAACTTATAATCTTCTAAATAAGTTGGGTTTTTTTGGTGCCTGATCAGCATATTTACCCAACCAAAATGAAGACTACAGTTCATGTTAGTCAAAAGAAAAAAAAAATAGAATTAAGCCAATTGTGTATAGATGAGAGACAAAAGTGCCTTGTGAATTCATTAGGGGGTTCCCTACTATTTCAAGGTTCGTTACCGCTACAAGTGGTGTGATATGCTTCAAGAAGTGGTCCTTGGGGTGTCATCTTTTCCTATCTAGGTTACAAGAACCCAGGTGAAGAAGGTTGCACACACACAGCATCATCTTGCCGAATGAATGTTTCAAAATTTCATTTATGATTGTAGCTTAGCATCTTGACTTTTACACTTGCTATTGTATACTTATATTTGAGCTAGAGGTTGTGTATTTAGCCACTTATCAATTCCTTTTGTTCTTCATGTTTGTTTGCTTGGCGACAAGCAAACCCTCAAGTAGGGGGCAGCTTGATAAGTGTCTAAATACAACGTTTTATAACGGTGCATTAGTTGTACTTTCATACATTATTTGAATAAAACTGGTGCCCTTTGATGTGTTTTACGTGTATTTTCTATGTCAGGGCATGTACGAGCCATCTGCGTGAGGAGGAGCATTTAGAGGATGAAATTCGAGTCCAAGGAGCGCAGAAACGAAGGTTAAACGAGCTCTGGACGTCATTCGGGCACTCCTACATGAAATGGGCCTATTCAGGCCCGTTTTCTGGCCCTGTGCGGGCCTGTGTGCGGCCCGCACACCCTTGGCAGAAGGGTGTGCGGCCTCATGTGCGGCCCGCACACCAGGCCGCACACAGCTCGGGTTTAAAAGGGTTTCTAGGGTTTTTTCGAGAGATATCTTGCCACCGGCACCTCCAAGCACCCCCACGCTGAAATATTCATCGGAGGAGGTTATTTTGGAGTGGAATCAAGTGGGAGAAGAGGGAAGAACGCATAGATCTTCATCCTAGAGCTTGCCGACATAGATTTGGCAAGTTTATTCATCAAACCTAGTCGACATGCTCAAGAGGGAGTTCTTAGTGTTTTTGTTGATGTACGCTTTATTATTTGAACTTTCCTTCTTATTCATGTCGAACTAAACCTCCCAAGGCCACCGGGCAACTGGTGAACCTTGGGAGGAATACTTGTATTGGATGTTGTACTTTTAATTCAATGAATGCATGGTGTGTTATTTGGTTTCATACTTTGTGTGCTTAATTGTAGCGATTTGCATGAGAACTCTGCATTTCATCTTATCGATTGTGCTTGGTTGTGCGAGGTGAGCTCTTACATTAGATCCATATAGTATGAAGAGGAATTCATTGTACCGGTACACCGGAGGTTCCGGGTGCCGGTAGCGTCCCGTAGGTTGTAGAGTTTATCTTAGCGAAATTGCTTATAGACAACTCCAACCAAGGCTCCTTAATCCCAATGACATCGTGTGAGTATCCTTTGGATAAAGGAACTTGTACTGGATTAGGGCACACTACGGAGGTTCTGGGGTAGTCGACTTCCGAGCCTAGACGGAGCAAAATATTATACTCCATGCATGCATTACCTGTTTTTACAACGTCCTTGCTTGTATTTCTCCCGGGGGAATCCTTGCCTGGGGCCTTATCTTTGATACTTGCTTTCCCTCTACATGCTTATTGTTTGTTGGTGGCTTGATCATTTTTATTGCTTTATTTTCATACTTAGTTTATTATAACAAAACCCATGTTTTGACTTGACTAAACAGCTAATCTAAGAAGAAGTAATAGTAGATCTCGGGACCCTAGGGAATACGACCCTCTTGTGCTCGCACAAGAGGTATTACGTGACGACCCGTGCACTTGCGGCCGGGGAGCCACGTGCCCGCTTTCTAGCGACGCGCGCGGCGACCATCACGCTCTTGCATTAGATCCACATAGCATGAAGAGGGACTCATTGTACCGGTACACCGGAGGTTCCGGGTGCCGATAGCCTCCCGAAGGTTGTAGAGTTCATCTTAGCGAAATTGCTTATAGATAACTCTAACCAAGGCTCCTTAGTCCCAATGACATCGTGTGAGTATCCTTTGGATAAAGGAACTTGTACTGGATTAGGGCTACACTACGGAGGTTCCGGGGTAGTCGACTTCCGAGCCTAGACGGACCAAAACAATACTCCATGCATGCATTACCTGTTTTTATAGCATCCTTGCTTGTATTTCTCCCGGGGGAATCCTCGCCCGTAGCCTTGTCTTCTCTATTTGATTTCTCGTCGTTGTGCGCAACTTGTCATTGATTAAAGTTTCTATCGTTAGTTTAAATTTCATTTCATTACAACAACCTCCGTTTTGATTCGGCTAAACAATTGTCGAAAAGGAAGTAATAGTGGATCTCGGGACCCTAGGGAATACGACCCTCTTGTGCCCGCACAAGAGGTTTTACTTGACGACCATCAACCATCACCATTAGGATTAGATTAACCAAGATTTAAGAGGGTCGAGAGGATGAGTTGAGAGGTAGCGACACGTCCCCTTTCCCCTCCGGTGTGGTTTATCCTACCTTCTTATTCCAAGAATTAGTTTCGATCTCATAGAAAGTTAGGCGTTGAGAGAGGCCTTTCCGCAGGGACTTATTTGTGATTAGGGATCTTTCGCCTGGACCAAAGGGTTTGATCTATAGTTGGGAATAGGGTTTATCACTTGGAATCCCTAGAGCTTAGCGCCATCATACGTGGTGTGAGGCGTCGATAGTTTTCTCTCCGCCGGGACCTCGTAGGGGACTAGTCGTGGTTGACCTTAGGTTTTGGACCTTGTGTCTTTGGATTTCCACGACTCCTCAAATCTCGTTTAAGTAAAAGTAATAAGAGTCTTGCATTTGAAACTAGGAACATAGGAGGAGCACTGTCCGAGTACCCCATTCTTATCTTGATATTCTCCTCACCTCTAGTTACCACTTTCAATCTTTATATTTTTTTTGTTTATTCACGTTTCTTTCGATCTCTTCACACATCGAGTTTTTCTTGACTAATTGGCAAAGTGTATTTATTACTAACGTCTACTCCCTGTGGATTCGACTACCCACCCTTTGGGTATTTATTACTTCAACACCCATGCACTTGTGGAACACACACGCAAGGGTGTGTCACTCTCTCCCTTGTTTTTCCAGGCTCTACTCAGTAGTGATGGTGCAGAGAACCGAGTGTTGGGCATACATCGACTATTTATCTTTGAATCTTGTTTTATGTACGTTGTTTGTTGGACATTATGCATTATGTAAGGATATGGATCTACTAGTGTCATTGTCACCCTTGGCACTTGGTTTGTATGCTTATTGACCCTTTTGGAATCTCTGTTATGTTATGGCATGTATGTCCTTTGAGCTCTATACTCAGGGTATTGCTTCGTCATTTTTCTATGTATCCTTGTACCTTATTTTGTATGTGTTCAGGGTGTAGTAAGCCTTGCGATGACTCGAGGGTTGAGTGGCAGGGGTGCCCCTCCTCTGGTTGTCGCGTTGGTTGTCGCGTGCCGGTCCTGCGGGACCGGGCGTGACAACTATGGATGCTATGAAATACTTGGAACATGATGTGATTTAATAATGCTTTAATGATCCTTAACTTATGCATGACATTGTTAGGCTACGGCCTTGTTGTTCTTGATATATTTGGATGGTGACAGGGGGCCCTAACCCTAAACCTACTCTACTGGGAGAAGTAACCACTACCAGCCTATCAAGGAGGCGTTTAGAACTCAAATTATGGTTCCTCTTTTAGGAGGCGCGGAGAGTTACCATGATTGGGGTAATGCACTGAGAAGACGTGATCACCACACAGATTCTCAGTGGTCTAATGTCAAGGGCATGAGAGCCTTGATGGTTGCAGAGTAGACCTTGGCCTAGGCCAGAGTCTGGAGGGGCTTCTTGAGCTTTGTTTATTGATGTGAGTGTAGTACTAACACTACCAGCCATGTTTGCATGAAACGAATTTCAATTGTAGATTTCTTTGGCATTTTAAATTCTCTTTTTTAAAATAAAAGTCTATCACTAGATCATGTTCAAATATAACACGGTTTTATTTGGATACAATGTTCAGCTATAAGTTCTTCAATTGCAAATATTGATACTTTACGTTACTAAGATGTTTACTATGCTTCTTTATCGATCTTAGAATCTTTATGGATATTATGTCTTATTTATATATATATAAAAGTATGCTCATTTGTAAATTGTGAACTCTATTTTCATGTCTTGACACACCCTATGCGTATATATATCGCAAGTGCACGGGTGTCAAAGTAATAAAGAACCCAATGGTTGGGTTATCGTATCCACACGAAGTTCACGAGTACTAGCTACTACTTTAGCTCTATTATCTAGTCTATACTCCAAAGGTTGCGTAGGACACAGAACTTAAAACAACACGAAACTAAAGCTGAAAAATAAAAGATACACTCAATTGGGAAAAAGTGGGTACTCAAACTATGATCCCCCTAGGATGTTAAGGGAGCGCAATAAGGAATCTAGACTCTCTCTCTCTCTCTCTCTCTCTCTCTCTCTCTCTCTCTTTGAATATAAAAGGTTAAGCTAAAAGAATTCCCCCAATCCCATTCGCATAACAATTGAAGACTTCTTCAATACAAATCCTCCTATACATGACCTGTCACGTATGAGGTGTTTCATATAAGAGTAATCGATTTAAAAGATTCCTCTACAAATCAACTAGGAACCAGAACCAGGCTAGCTCTTTCACAAGACCACCAGCCACTAATCAAGAATAAACTCTAACAAGACCTGTTACATCTAAGGTTTTAAACGATTGCATTAATCAAACGGGATATAAAGATAGGTGAAATAACACCATGAGAATTAAACTTAAACTAATAACTTCAATTAAAGAGAGAGACAAAGAAAATCAGAATAAAATTAGATCATCCTAGAGTTGACAAGTTCAAGTACTCACATAAGGGTTTAGCTCCTCATGGAGCAATACATATTAAGCATAAAAGTTTTAGAAAACATGTTAGAGATGAAAACCTGCTTATCAATGACGGGCAGGCCGATATCCGTTACAAATGATTGCTTAGATAACTTCTTCAGTGATAATAGATCGCCAGTCTATGCCGATGAGCTCCTCCTTCTCCACCTGGGCTTCACATGCCATTGCCCTTTGTCAAAAGCCCCTTCTCTCCTAAAAATAAAGGGTTTATAATCCTTTCCTAACTGACTCCACGGTCGTGAGCAGTGCTTACCATGGCTGTGAAGTGATCTGCTCCCAAAAGTTTGCCAACATATAAACCTCCCATTGTCATAGGTCAATCATTCACTGTCGTGGATGCTCCTTGCTTATTGGCACCCATGGGCGTGGATAGGGACCACGCCCATGTAGTCCTTCGTTTATCTTGGATATACCTACCATGGCCGTGGCAACTCCTCCCACTGCTGTGGATTCCTATGTCTAGATATTAACTACTTCTGAGTTACTCACCGTGGCTGTAGAACATAATGCCACAGCAGTGAACCCCTATTAACTCCACAAAATAGGCTTCTCTCCGCTCAATTTCCTCTCTCCCAAGCTTCTACATAAAATCTACACAATACAAATGTTTGAGCCCATAAAACTGTAATAAATCATGCTCGTATGCGATAACTCATGCTCATATAACATGTGTATTCAAACCCTTATCATGTCCTTTCTAGAATTATGATTACTCACTCACTAAGTGACTAATGGTCGACCCGTGCGTCGCTAGAAAGCGGGCACACGGCTCCCCGGCGGCAAGTGCACGGGTCGTCAAGTAATACCTCTTGTGCGAGCACAAGAGGGACGTATTCCCTAGGGTCCCGAGATCTACTATTACTTCTTCTTAGATTAGCTGTTTAGTCAAGTCAAAACAAGGGTTTTGTTATAATAAAACTAAGTATGAAAACAAAACAATAAAAGTGATCAAGCCACCAACAAACAATAAGCATGTAGAGGGAAAACAAGTATCAACGATAAGGCCACAGGCAAGGATTGCCCTAGGAGAAATACAAGCAAGGACGTTGTAAAAACAGGTAATGCATGCATGGAGTATAATATTTTGGTCCGTCTAGGCTCGGAAGTCGACTACCCCGGAACCTCCGTAGTGTAGCCCTAATCCAGTACAAGTTCCTTTATCCAAAGGATACTCACACGATGTCATTGGGATTAAGGAGCCTTGGTTGGAGTTATCTATAAGGAATTTCGCTAAGATAAACTCTACAACCTACGGGAGGCTACCGGCACCCGAAACCTCCGGTGTACCGATACAATGAATCCCTCTTCATACTATGTGGATCTAATGCAAGAGCGCACCTCGCACAACCAAGCATAATCGATAAGATGAAATGCAGAGTTCTCATGCAAATCACTACAATTAAGCACACAAAGTATGAAACCAAATAACACACCATGCATTCATTGAATTAAAAGTACAACATCCAAAACAAGTATTCCTCCCAAGCTTCACCGGTTGCCCGGGGGCCTTGGGAGGTTTAGTTTGACATGAATAACAAGGGAAGTTTGCACAAATAAGAATACATCAATAAGAGAACTCAAAACTCCCTCTTGACCGTGTCGACTAGGGTTGATGAAGACACTTGCCGAATCCGCGTCGGCAAGCTCTAGGATGAAGATCTATGCGTTCTTCCCTCTTCTCCCACTTGATTCCACTCCAAAATAACCTCCTACAATGAATATTTGAGCGTTGGGGTGCTTGGAGGAGCCGGTGGCCTGATCCCTTGCGAAAAAGCCCTAAACGGGCTTAAATACCCAAGCGGTGTGCGGGCCAGTGTGCGCCCGCACACCCTTCTGCCAAGGGTGTGCGGGCCGCACACAGCCCGCACACGGGCCCGAAAACGGGCTTGAATAGGCCCGTTTCGTGTAGGAGTGCCCGAATGACGTCCGGAGCTTGTTTAACCTTCGTTTCTTCGCTCCTTGGCCTCGATTTTCATCCTCTAAATGCTCCTCCTCACGTAGATGGCTCGTAGATGCCCTGAAATAGAAAAACACGAAAAACACATCAAAGGGAACCGGTTTCATTCAAATAATGCATGAAAGTACATGTAATGCACCGTTACAAAACGGTGTATTTAGACACTTATCAAACTACCCCCCACTTGAAGATTTGCTTGTCCCCAAGCAAACAAACATGAAGAACAAGAGGAATTGATAAGTGACTAAATACACAACCTCCGGCTCAAGTATAAGTATACAATAGCAAGTGTAAAACTCTAGATGCTAAGCTACAACCATAAAGGAAATTTCGAAACATTCATTCGGCAAGATGATGCTGTGTGTGTGCAACCTTCTTCACTTGGGTTCTTGTAACCTAGATAGGGAGAAAAATGACACCCCGAGGACCACTTCTTGAAGCACATCACACCACTTAAAGCGGTAACGAACCTTGAAATGGTAGGGAACCCCCTAATGAATTCACAAGGCACTTCTGTCTCTCAACTATACACAATTGGCCCCCTTTTTTTTTTTTTTTTTTTTTGACTAACATGAACTGTAATCTTCATTTTGGAAGGGTATATATGCCGATCAGACACCAAAAACCCAACTTATTTAGAAGATAACAAGTTCACATGAACATGGTCGTGCTTTGCTAGCTTTTGGCTTAGGAAACACTCTTTTTAGGAGCCCGAAACCTAAGTTAATTTTCTATTCAAGTAGAGGAGCATTGTCATTCTTATTGCTATACAAAACTCTTTTTTTTTTTTTTTTTTTGCAACACTTTATTTCCCTTTTTGCCAATTTAAAGAGAGAGACAGAAGCCCTCAGACAACTCATTAGGAAGAAGCCTAACACGTCAAGGTACGGTATCACTAAAATGGGTTAGCTACTAAGAGGGTCACGAAGGTTATCATTTAACCTAACCTAGGTGTCCAAGTTCCAAGCTAAAAGGTATGTGATGGAATGCCGTGAATGATCAAAATTCAGTAAGTACAAGGTTGTGTGCAATAGCTTAGCATTTATCATTGTCCTACTCTAATGTACACTTAAGTATCATCACCATCATAGGTTACAATCATGCATAAATTTCATCTAAGTTCACCAAAACAGTCATGCACAAATAATAAAAAAAGTTGATGCTAAAGAACATATGTGCATGCATGCCACCCCCCACTTAAAGTCGTACATTGTCCCTAATGTACATGATCAGCAGTTCAAAACATAGGATATGAAATATACAGCTGGAAAGAGGGGCGAGTGAACTTCCCTGAGTTAGAGTGGTAGCACATGAATGGATACGATCATGTAATCATCATGCTCCTAATGATAGTAGAGAAGAGAAAACAATGCCCACGTCTACCACTGCGAGGTAGAACGGGACATTAGATCAAGGCATCCATCATCATCACACAACAATTATTAAAGATCTAATAAACAAAAAAAAATAAAAGCAAGAGTTTGGAAGAGTTAAGCTCTTTCCAACTTGAACTACAAAAAGAAATAAGACAAGGAAGCACAATATGTGAGTACTCAAGCATAATTGTCTCAGCTGTTGTCTCTTGGTGAGAACCGATAAAGAAAAGATATATGAACATGAATTTTCAAGTTTAAAGCATTCTCACCTTCTTTTGCTTGGGCTTTAATAAAGATTTAAGCAATAAAATCTAGAAAGATAAGAAAGAAATTCACACCCAAAGCTTGATGGCAAAAACTAACGGTGTCGTTGAAAACTTGATGAAAAGTGATAGATCGACAAAATTAAAACTCAAAATGATAAGGGGTTTCAAGATCAAGGTCAATTTGGCAAAATAAATAGGGTTTCCTACCCAAAAGCTCACAAAAAACTGCACTAAAATCAGCCAAAGTGAGAAAGAGAAACAGAATTTCTTGTGTGCTGAAAATGCTGAAATTTTGTGCTGAATGGGGTTGTGTGCGGGCTGTGTGCGGCCCGCACATGGATGTGCGGCCCGTATACAGCCCGCACACCCCTCTGCCTTGCTTGTGCGGGTGGTAGACAACCCGCACAGCCCCAGAAAACCTTGAAACTCATCGTTACAAACATAATCCTCATCATAATGCAAAGTATGATCATAGAACTATAGATAACACATCAAGAATCGTCGACCTCAACAATAAATACTCATGCCAACACATTAAATGACAAAAATGTGCAATTGAGATACTCACACAAAACAAAAACAAAAACAAGCACAAAAGCTACAAAAACTAAAAACACACAACTAGGAAAGTAAAAAAACTAACTTAAAAGCTTGGGTTGCCTCCCAAGAAGCGCTTGTTTAACGTCACGAGCTTGACGTACCTCTTTCTTACCTCATGGAGGCTTGAAAATGGTGTGCTCCTCCCGGCTAGATGCGGCATAACTACTACCAAGAAAAGAGATTACCTGCCGGGTTTTGGAGCTTGCGGAGACCTTGAACAATTTACCTTTAGGTCTCCATGGGAATAGTTTGTGCCAGGAGTTATGCAGTTTAAAATTTGGGGGGTTTGTTGTCGGTATGATCATTATCCCCACATCTTCTTCTCTCCAGATCTTATTTCCTTTAAGTGTCCCTAAACATTGTTTAGGCCTCCAAGGAAATAACTTTGGTTGGGAATTATCTAGTCCAAGAATAGGTGGGTCATTAGATGCCTTTAACTTCTTACCCACTTCTTCAAATTTAATTCCCAGGATTTTTTTGGTGCACTTGATGAATGGACCAATATTAAGATAGGTAGCATTTTCCATTTCCATTGACTCATTTTCTTCTACCTCCTCTGATTTTTCTACAGCCATGCTTTTAGCTTCCCCATTTTCTTCTTCAATAGCATCTTTTGGTAGAACTTCGATTGTTTGCTCTTCCATCATTTTAGCCTCTGCATTTGCCTTTTGAAGTTCTGCCACTTGTTTCTCAATCTTCTGAATAGATGCTTGAATGTTCCTAAAATTGTTCTCAGTGGCTATCATAAACTTTCCTAGCGCTTCCACAACTATGTCTTTCCTTTGACAGTGTTGCTCACGTGGAATAACTGGAGGATGATAGTGCCACCATTCTTGATATGGGGGATATTCTATCATTGTTTGTTGAGGGTAGTTCCATTGTTGTTCTTGAGAATATCTAGGAGAATTTTGGTATCCCCTCCAAAATGGGTTGTGAACATTATTATCCCTATCTCCTTCGTTTGCTTGCATGGCCATAAATTTGTCCAACTTTTCTTCAAGTGCATAAAGGTTTGTGGCCACCATAGCTTCGTGAAAATCCATGGCCTCTGTGTACAAATAAAATAATAAAAAAAATAAAGCATAAAAGAATACAAAATAAAAATAAAAATGTATATATGCACAAAAATAAAAAGATAAATGACTACGCCAGCATCTAGGAGTTTTCCTAGTATTCTCGGTGTCCCCGGCAACGGCGCCAAAAACTTAATGGTCGCCGAGCGCGTCGCTAGAAAGCGGGCACACGGCTCCCCGACCGCAACTGCACGGGTCGTCAAGTAATACCTCTTGTGCGAGCACAAGAGGGTCGTATTCACTAGGGTCCCGAGATCTACTATTACTTCTTCTTAGATTAGCTGTTTAGTCAAGTCAAAACATGGGTTTTGTTATAATAAAACTAAGTATGAAAACAAAACAATAAAAGTGATCAAGCCACCAACAAATAATAAGCATGTAGAGAGAAAACAAGTATCAACGATAAGGCCCCAGGCAAGGATTGCCCCGGGAGAAATACAAGCAAGGACGTTGTAAAAACAGGTAATGCATGCATGGAGTATAATATTTTGGTCCGTCTAGGCTCGGAAGTCGACTACCCCGGAACCTCCGTAGTGTAGCCCTAATCCAGTACAAGTTCCTTTATCCAAAGGATACTCACACGATGTCATTGGGATTAAGGAGCCTTGGTTGGAGTTATCTATAAGCAATTTCGCTAAGATAAACTCTACAACCTACGGGAGGCTACCGACACCCGGAACCTCCAGTGTACCGATACAATGAATCCCTCTTCATACTATGTGGATCTAATGCAAGAGCGCACCTCGCACAACCAAGCATAATCGATAAGATGAAATGCAGAGTTCTCATGCAAATCACTACAATTAAGCACACAAAGTATGAAACCAAATAACACACCATGCATTCATTGAATTAAAAGTACAACATCCAAAACAAGTATTCCTCCCAAGGTTCACCGGTTGCCCCGGGGCCTTGGGAGGTTTAGTTCGACATGAATAACAAGGGAAGTTTGCACAAATAAGAATACATCAATAAGAGAACTCAAAACTCCCTCTTGACCGTGTCGACTAGGGTTGATGAAGACACTTGACGAATCCGCGTCGGCAAGCTCTAGGATGAAGATCTATGCGTTCTTCCCTCTTCTCCCACTTGATTCCACTCCAAAATAACCTCCTCCAATGAATATTTGAGCGTTGGGGTGCTTGGATGCGCCGGTGGCCAGATCCCTTGCAAAAAAGCCCTAAACGGGCTTAAATACCCGAGCAGTGTGCGGGCTGGTGTGCGGCTAGGCCCGTTTCGTGTAGAAGTGCCCGAATGACGTCCGGAGCTTGTCTAACCTTCGTTTCTTCGCTCCTTGGCCTCGATTTTCATCCTCTAAATGCTCCTCCTCACGTAGATGGCTCGTAGATGCCCTGAAATAGAAAAACACGAAAAACACATCAAAGGGCACCGGTTTCATTCAAATAATGCGTGAAAGTACATGTAATGCACCGTTACAAAACGGTGTATTTAGACACTTATCAGTGACCTTGGTAACTCATCCACTCACAACATTTTCCTAAGCTTTAGCGAGTAGTTGCAACTTGACCAGATATGGTGCTTAGTGATCATGTGCTCCTCTTCTTGTCCCAAGTCTTGATATATGTTTTGTATCTAATCATGGTGTGATGTATAAAGTTATGAATCCACTAGTGAACCATGTATTTGATTTGCAACTCGTGTGAATCCTTTGGGATCTTGCTATGTTTATAACTCTGTACTTCCTCTTATTCAATATTGTTAATGGGGTGAATGTTATATGCATTCTATCATGTTGTTGTTTCCCTCCATATTTCCTTGCTACATGTTTTACTGATGAGTACATCTCA
The DNA here is from genome assembly GCA_902712375.1 of Dioscorea dumetorum. Lineage (NCBI taxonomy): Eukaryota > Viridiplantae > Streptophyta > Magnoliopsida > Dioscoreales > Dioscoreaceae > Dioscorea > Dioscorea dumetorum. The sequence goes on from CACTHL010000615.1 coordinate 654,951, forward strand.
TATACAAATTTTTATATATGTTTTACCCATTTTTAGCTTGTTTTTAGCATGTATTTTGATAAATCAGTGCTACTTTGGGTATATGTGATTAATTGTGCAGGAAATCAGGTCTTGGAACAAAAAAAACAAGTTTAGATCAATTTCGACATAAAATAGAGCTAGAGTACACTTTTCAGGATAAGCACGGGAGTGCTTAGGCCGTGCTTATTTTCAGCACTAAGAAAAATCAGCCCTTTTGAGAAAGCACACCTGTGCAAGTAAGCATGGGCAGGAAGCACAGCAGTGCTTCTTCCCGTACACTTTCCAGAAATTTCAAGATAAGAAAAGCGCGGCTTCTTTACATCGGGAATTGACTTTTTAAGCCCAAAGTTAGGGTTTCAGAAAGGACTTCATCTTATCTTTTCTTCCCTTTTGGGGGAGGCGACGCGAGGGGAAAGCAGTGCACCTTTGGGGGTCAAATTTAGACCGAGAGATCGTCTTGAGAGTGGAGGAACATTGGCAAGATCATCATCAGATGCTCTCCAACTAAGATTGTAAAGCAAGAATGGAGTTTATGGATTTTATCTCATTCTCTTATTGCTTTCCTTATGTTTCTTGTAGAATCATGAGGGGATAACCGTTCTCCAGTGCCCCGGATTCATGAACTCGGATGTTATTTTGTAGTTGAACATTTTCTTGGAATGTTTATGGAGTCTTATTCATTTCTATATTTAATCTTGTGTTGCATAACTTGATGTGCATGATTAGCATAGTATGATTATAAAACTTGGCGTGTGTTGATTGGCTTAATGAGATCGCCGTAAGGTGATTCCTTTCCTCGAAGTGCATAATTCCCACAGTTATAGTGATAATCCTCGACATTCATTGATAAGTGCTTGCATGTATATATTATTTGAGAAGTTTTCCATGCATGAGCATCACATTTTTTAGGTTATATCTCTCATTTCGTGTGTTTTTGTGTTCTTTCGTGCAATTAGGGTTGTGAAGACGTTTTATGGGAATAAAAGCAAAAATAGGTCATGATGGTGCCAAGTGGAGTTCTTTTGTACAAATACAAAGTTCAAGATACAAATCGGGGTCAAACAAGAGAGTATGTGCCAACTTCTAAAGGGTTCAAGACAGTTTTTGTAGAAGGACACGAAGGCAGTCATGCTCGCTCGTTCTGATTTGTTCAAAGATTTCAAAAGCTCTCCAAGGATTTTTCAACATCAAGAAATGCATCATGACCTACCACACGATCATGTGTCCGTCCTTGTGGGCTCAGAAGAAGAAACGGGCGAAATCGGGAACCTATAGGTGCAGTTTTATAGAGGCTGACAATCGACATGGGCATATGGATTTTCCACACTGCCGTGTGGAAATTCCACATGGCCGTGTGGATCCTCGACTTTTGCAATTTAAAAAGGCGTTCTGAAGTGTTTTTGGGGGATCATTTTCCTAACTTTTGGAGGAAGAGCGGCTAGGGTTCGAAGAGGTATTTGCTACGTTTTGGGGCTGTTTCTTCACTGATTTCAACACCGATAACTTCCAAGGAGAGTTATTGCGGGAGCCTTCAATGACTTCGATTCGGCGAGGTTTACCCTAGGCTTGAAGGAGGGATCCGTGGAGAAGAAGGAGCAACCCTCATAGACCATCAGCACGGAGCTTAAGGGGGTTTTTTTTATGGATTATGTGCATTTATTTTCACTTGTATTGATGATTTTGTATTGCTCCATGGAGAGCTAAACCCCTAGTGGGCACTTGGACCTATAGACCCTAGGATTTCTATGTTTCATTGACTTTAATGCTTTTCTATAATTTGAGTTTTAATTCGAGTTTCAAACTTGTGTACTTCATTGATTTTCCCTTAGAGTGACACTAGGGTTGAGAATCCAATCTAATCATCCTTTTTACGAGTAACCATCACCATTAGGATTAGATTTACCAAGTTTGAAGATGGTTGAGAGGGTGAGTCGAGAGGTAGCGGCACGTCCCCTTTTCCCCTCCGGTGAGATACACCCTACCTCCATATTCCAAGAGTTAATATCGATCTTAAAGAGAGTTAGGCGTTGAGAGAGATCTTTCCGCCGGGACTTATTTGTGATTAAGGATCTTTCACCTGAACCAAAGGAATTGATCTACAATTGGGAATAGGGTTTATCATTTGGAATCCCAAGAGTTTAGTGCGGTCATACGTGGTGTGAGGCGTCGAGAGTTTCCACGACTAGTCAAGGTTAACCTACAATTGGGAATAGGGTTTATCATTTGGACCTCGTAGGGGACTAGTCAAGGTTGACCTTAGGTTTGGGACCTTGTATCTTTGGATTTTCATGACTCATTAAATCTTGATTGAGTAAGAGTAATTGAAGTCTTGCACTTGACACTAGGATCCTAGGGGGAGCATTGTCCGAGTACTCCATATCACTTTGATCTTTTCCTACGCTCGAGATTTTACTTTCAGTTCTTTAATTCTGTTATTACTTACATGTTAATCTCAACAATAATTGGTTTTATTTGTCTACTTAGCAAAGTGTTCTTGTTTTTAACGTCTACTCCATGTGAATTCGACTACCTACCCGTTGGGTACTTTATTACTTTGACACCCGTGTACTTGCGGAACACACACGCAAGGGTGTGTCATTCATGATTGTCATAGATGTAACAAGGCTTTGAGAGCACACATAGGTTTCATAGGATGTACCTGATAGGCATTGTGAGAAAATGACTGCAAACTATTCCAAAGGATTGATCCGGGGTGCTACTCCTATCGCTGATCTCTCGTTACCTAAACCCTGTCTCTCTCTCATTCTCCTTATTTTCTAACTTTTCTTTGTAATTAGTTTTCAACCAAAATTATTGAGCTGGCTAGATATTAGAAATTCGATGAGTATTGAAAGCTATACCAGTCCCTGTGGATTCGACTACCCGACCCTTTCGGGTATTTTTTACTACTTGTACGACCCATGCACTTACGGATACACAAGGGACGTACCATTTACCTTCCTTATATATGAGTACAGGTAATAATTAACCTTGAAGTGATCCAAGATGATGGTTATAGTTATCCCTCTTCATGTTGTTGCAGCGGTTATTGCAAGCTTGTCTTGAGGGTCAAGGTGTGACAAATAATATAATGAATGGCATACATAAGACTTTATAAGAATGAGCATACTCAGTTTGTGTGATGATTATCCCACAAGTGTACAAAGTCTTCAAGTAATATCTTGTGAGTTACACAAGGGTCATATTCCTTGGGGCCAAAGATCTACCCTTACTTCCTCTTCATATATTGTCTAACCAACCAAATCAAGTTCGGGTGTTACAACTAAAGAAGGATCTTAATTAGAACTTACGGAATATCTAGGCTACGGGAAGATTTAGTGAAAATCACAAGGGAGAAGATGGTCATGGATGCAGATCCCCTTAGGACTACTAAAGCTAGAAGGATGCTAGGGTTAAGGTCGCAACTATGGTTTAGGCCAAGAAACTCCTAAAGTAGTATTAGTCGGAATCTCTTATGGCTAGCTCTGCCTATGATTGCACTACGCCTAAGGAAAGCTCTGACTAGAGTCAAACACAATGTCTAGGTTTAAAAGTAATGGTTGGAAGGGTACTAAATGCCAGAATCCCTCAGCGTATTGGTACATATATCTCTTTCAAACTATGTGAGTCTAATACAATGGCACATCATGCGTTTCCAAATACAACCAAGGAATTGAACTACAGAGTTCTTATGTAATTCAAGGCAATCAAGCACATATAGAACGAACCATAAACCATACTAATTGCATTAAATATAAATTAAAGCATCCAAACAGGCTTTTCATCCCAAGGTGCACCAGCATCTGGTGACCTTGGGGTTTACTTGTTTATAACTACAAAAGATAAGAAACAATTCATGAAAATAACCAAAATATTCATAACCAAAATCCGAGAGCTTCCACCGACGCCCCAATGAGGATGGTTTTCCTCATCATCTCAAAGCTTCTTCAAATGAAATCGGTAAAGGATCTTACCAAATCTTACCTCTCTTCTTGATTTCAACTCTCCAAATGATGAGAAATAGGCTCCCTCTTCCCGGATTCACCTCCTAGCGTCCAAGCCCTAATACCCTTTTCAGAAAATACCTCTTTTCTTTTGCCCTAAAGCACTTTAAAGGTATGATCAGCCCGTGCCTTGAGGGCATCCATGCGGGCGCAAGGATGCCTACAAGGCTCCAGCCTTTTGGCAGAAAAATTCATCCTGAGTGCTACAGCAATCTGCTACAGTAAATTACTTCAGTAATCCCGCTATAGTAATGAGGCTCTAAAACGCCGTTTTTGATGCAGATTTCTTCCCGAATGCGTTCTTGAGCTCACTTTGGCTTCTTCAAGGCCTATAACACAAATAAAACTAATTTAAACACAAAAAGGGGCGTCGGCTTATAAAATGCATGCAAAGTAATACAAAAATATTAGATATAAATATATACATTTAGGCACTTATCATTGTGCAATTGCTTAATCATGATTTTTAGTTTGTTTTATACTTCTATCAAATGAAGTATTATATTCCTTTATATCGAGATAATTAAATTTATTAAGTTATTTTCTGAATATGATAACTTTGATTTAGTGCAAAAACCTTTATCATGTCTCTTGACTTAAATTCCTAAAATAGTATCAATTTTGTTTAAATCTTTATCTTTATAACCAAAGTTATATACTTGTTAGTTTTGCTTATTCCAACTATATTCAAATTAAAAATTCGCATATTGTCTACATAGAGACATACTATTGCTAAATATATTCAGTCCTAGCATTTTGAGTAAATTTGAAAATTTTGCACTTATCAGCCATAGTGTGCCTAAATCCATATGCTAATATAGCTTCATTGAATGTTTTAAGATCTTCACATCCATCTGATGTACATACAAGTTTTCTTTAGCCTACATACTTAACTAATTACAAACATTTAGGAAGTATGAAACCTTTAGGTTGTTCCATATATAATTCTTCCTTTAAGTTACCATGTTAAAGAAGGTCTTCACATCAATTTGATGTACATACAAGTTGTGTGAAGCTATTGGTATCAAAGCTCTAATGAATGTTTTTCTTGCTACATGGGCATATAGGATTCGTTTTGTTTGAAATTTTGACAACCAATCTTGCTTTAAAAGTTTGTATGGAATCATCATTCAATCAAAATGCTTGTTTACATTATATTGTATTGTGACCTATAGGAATTGATCGAGCCAAGAGATAATTTATTAAGATTCATATATTATTCAACATAATTGAATCCATTTCATCAGTTTCAGTGTTCTTTTAAAATGTTGTATCTCTCAAAGACAGGTTTAATGAATGTCTTAGGATCTTCTTCTACTTGAAGTAGAGTAGGTATTCTACTCACAACTTTGGTTCTATCTTCTTCCACTAGAAAGACAATAGCATTTGAAGGAATAAAATCACAATGTTAATGTTTCTCTCTTCTTGATCTTTGGCTTCTTCTTGATTCAATTAGATCAATAGCACTATCTGTACTTATTTTTTTTTCTCACCAATTGTAGGAGTATTTTTAATAAAATTAACTCAATCAAATTCTAAATTTTCAAAATTATATGCAAACTTATCTTCAAACTATTCGATAGGTATTATTTCTACAATAACAATAGAGTTTAAATCACCAACCTCAAAGCTTTTGAATTTTGAACATAACCTACAAAACTATTTTTTAAGACCTCATTGAGGGTGGTGGTAAGTGTTCAATTATACACATTTTACCTTTTGATTTGGAGTGCTTAGCTTGTGTTCAAGACTTGTATTGTGTTGTTTTGATGCCATTTCGAGTGTATATGCAACAACAGGGATGAATTCGATGTGAATTTGGGTCCAAAAAGCAAAGCTTAATTGAACAATTCCTAACGACCCAAGCATAAGGCTACCGGAGGTGGCTGAAAATCAATAATTCTGACTAGCCTGAAATCTCAACACCATAGCCATAAGAGGTTTTTGACTCATGACGAGATTTAGAATTTTGGAACACCCAAATTTGCCTTCTATTTACATAGTCTCAACACACCCTGTGGTTAACCATGCCTGGGCCCGATTTGAGTGACTATTTAAAGTAAAAGTAAGGGTTATTTCTTGGGAGATGAGTTCTTGGAAGGTTTTGAGCCCTTACCACGGCCATTGGAGCTTGGAGAGAGGATTTTATTGAGATTTTGACAATGATTAGAGTGGAAAAGCTTGGAGATTGAAGAGAAATCACCAAATAAAAGATTCTTGGCAGCATACTTGGGTCCTCATCAAGCTTTGGGGGTTCTTCATCTTTCATTATTGAAAAAAGAAGGAATCTTTTCTATGCTCAATTTCACTAAGTTAACACTTGTGGATTGTTTTTGCAATATTTTAGTAATGAGTGGCTAAACTCCCTAGGGTTTCCATATTGAGGAACCCTAGGATGACTCTTGTATTTGAATCTTAATCTTTCCATGCCTAATAGAGGCTTTTGATTTTGAGTTTTGTTTATGTTCTTTAATTGTTATGGATTCCTAATAGCGAGAGCTAGGGTCTACATTTATAATTTTCATGTTGTCATTGAGAAATCCATATGATCATGTCTTCATTGGCAAAAAGGGACTGAGGATGTATGTAGAAATAGAACATCTTCCTCCTCCAGTCTTAGGATTTTCTTAGGCTAGAAGCCAAATGCTTGCCTTTGGTGAAGAAACTTGTGCTCACCTCTAGCAAGAGATACTTTAAACTTAATGGTTTCATATTTGATCAGGGAAGGAGAGAGATCTTGCTCAAGTCATGTATTGTTTAGATGCTAATAGCTTTGAAAGAAGTTTCTCATGCTTGTAGAATCTTCATAATTCAATCAAACCTCGATTTAAGCCGGAAGTCAAGGTTTGGGTATTTTAGAAATCATAGGGTGAACCAACTCCAAAATTCTCTCCATACCGATTTCCCTCACACTCATGAGTTCATATTCTTTTTTTTTTAGTTCTTAATTAATTCACTTAGCTTCTTTAGATTCAAACCTCATTTGATTTTGGACTAGATAATAGGAAAGCAGGTAGTACTAGTTGATGAGCGCATTTCATATATATGTATTGCATGCTTTACCCTCATCATTATTGAATATTTTGGCTGTAATTCTCCAAGTACGGTGCTATTTGAGGTATTCGTTGTTTGTCATGCAGATATCAAAGTCCTGAAGTAAGAAGAAGCGTTTTTGGAACAATTTTAGAAGCTAAAGGACTTAGAAGAAACCTCATCAAGCTCAACACGGCTTGAGCACGCCCGTGCTGTTTCCCGTGCAAAGTGCAGGAAAGTTCAACCAAAATTCAGCATAGCCTGAGTCCGCTAAGCACGGGTGTGAAAACCTCAGCACGGTCGAAGCACGCCCGTGCTGCTTCCCGTGAAAATTACAGGAGAATGCAGCCACCGATCAGCACAGCCAGAGTTTGCTGAGCACGGTCGTGAAAACCTCAGCACGGTCGAAGCACGCCCGTGCTGTTCCCCGTGCAGCTTACAGGTTTGTGAGTTTTCTGAAGAGTTATTTGGCCGTAATCTGCACGGCTTGGAGCACGGCTTCAGCACGCCCGTGCTCACATCGGGAAAACATTAAAATCCTAAAAACTTAGGTTTTTGGGGGACTTTTGGTGGGCGAACTTTGGGAGAAAGAAAGGGAGAGCTTTAGGGGTTCATCTTCCACTTCATCAAGGGAATGCCAAGCGTATGGTAGGCCGATGGGAAGGAGATTACACGACATTGTAGATCCTTCGACAACCTCAAGGATGCAAGAAATTAGGGAGTTTTCAATTCCTTGTCTTGTAATTTCTTTGGCATTGTGTTTGTTGGTTGTTATCATGAGGGGCTAAACTCTTAAGGGAGCCCCGGGGGTGGTTGTATGACGTTGTAGCTCGAACTCATTGTCTTTACTTGCAGTTTTTATGATTGTCTTGTTCCTTTCAATAAATCAAGGTTATTGGCTATCTTGTTTGTTGTTTAGTGCTTGATGCTTGGTAGTTAGGTTCTCCTATCTAGGTTTGTGAATCTTTATTGATTGTTGCAAGCAGAGGGAGTTCAACTTAGGGCTCGGCAGTGCTAGAAACCACATGCTTATAGCATAACTAGGTTTAGAACTGAAGACATCCCTGATAATTACTGAGAAAGACTGAGTTAGTGAACGTCAGAAACCCAACCCCGGGGTCCCATCTCCTCCATCGAGTCAAACCTAAATCTTCCCTTGGTGAACTTTCCGTTCCCTTAACCTCCTCGAAGTTAGTCCAAAGTCCATTCCTTCATCTTCGGTTTGGTTAGATATTAAGTAGGACGTTAGTATTAGAAGCTATACCAGTCCCTGTGGATTCGACTACCCGACCCTTTGGGTATATTATACTACTTGTACGACCCGTGCACTTGCGGATACGCAAGGGGCGTATCAAGTTTTTGGCGCCGTTGCCGGGGACTGGCAACTTCTAAGAATTCGGACAGTCTTAGTACTCTAACAGTTTATTTTGCTATTATTTCCTTTTCTTTTATTCTTATTTTATTTTATTTGTATTCTTTGTTTTTGTTCTTTTGTTTTTCTTTGTTTTTCTTAAGCTGTTTATTAATCTTCTCTCTTTTTGCTTTGAGCTTAAAAATTCATATCTAATCTGTTTCTTTTGGTGCTTGTGGAGGAGCAGTGTACCTCAGTCGTTTTATCTTTTTAGAGAGGGAGTAGCATCCATAAGATGGAAGATCTTTTGAAGGCATTAAGGAGACAGGGCAATCCCCATTTTGAAACATAAGTAGGAGATCTTGACGCTGGCAGACAGCTAATAGAACTACTTTCTCGACCATCAAACGAAAATTACCAGAATGTCTCTCTGGAAGAAGCTGTGCAGGCCTTCAGCAGGAAATCTCAGGAATGGTCAAGAAAATCAAATTGTCGCAGAAGAAGCAATGCCTAATAACCAAACGGAGCTGAACCATACAGAGGAGGTCATGTCAGTAAACTGGTGCAGTGAATCAATGGAAAAACATACTCGGAGGAAATTGTTGGGAGAAGAATGTACAGATAAAAAGCCTACTCAGGACAGTGTGGACCGCCTGAATTGTGAGGATCGATTATTGTACATAGTGGGTTCCGAATCTGGTAAGGAGCCAAGCTTTCCAACGGCAGAAATCGAAGGTGCAAAGATCGAGCTAAAGAAACTACCTGACCATTTGGAATATGCTTTCTTAGGAGGAGATGAACAGTACCTAGTAATAATTTCTGCGACCCTTGATGATGAACAAAAGGTAGAATTATTACAAGTACTTACCACACACAAGAAAGCTATAGTCTGGTCAATTTCAGATATCAAGGGCATCAGTCCAGCTTTCTGCACACATAAAATCCTTATGGAAGATGAAATTAAGCCGAGGGTGCAACCACAACGGCGATTGAATCCTAATATGCAGGAGGTGGTCAAGACAGAGATCAAGAAACTTTTAGATGCTGGGGTCATTTACCCTATTTCGGATAGCCCGTGGGTGAGTCCAGTGCAAGTAGTGCCAAAAAAGGGAGGTATGACGGTGATCCAGAATGACAAGAAAGAAGTGATTTCTGCTCGCACAGTCACTGGATGGCGGGTATGCATCGATTACCGGAAATTGAATGATGCTACTAGAAAAGATCACTTCCCTCTCCCATTTATTGATCAAATGTTGGAGAGACTTGCAGGACACATGTATTACTGCTTTCTAGACGGGATGTCAGGATACTTACAGATCCCAATTGCACCTGAAGATCAAGAGAAGACTACTTTCACCTGTCCCTATGGCACCTTTGCATATCGTCGTATGCCTTTTGGTTTATGCAACGCTCCTGCCACATTCCAGCGCTGTATGATGTCCATTTTTGACGAGTTCATCGAGGATTTTATGGAGGTATTCATGGATGATTTTTCAGTTTTTGGCAATTCATTTGATAATTGTTTGTCCAATTTGAAGAAAGTATTAGCCCGATGTGAAGATACAAACCTGGTACTCAGTTGGGAAAAATGTCATTTTATGGTCCAGTAAGGAATAGTGTTAGGTCATAAGATTTCACAATCCGGAATAGAAGTAGATAAGGCGAAGATCTCCACAATTGAAGGACTAGCGATTCCGACCACTACGAAGGATATCAGACGTTTTTTGGGACATGTAGGGTTCTACAGACGTTTTATTCGAGATTTTTCAAAAATTTCAGCACCCATGACAAAACTCTTAGAGAAAGATGCTCCTTTCAATTTTCGACGCAACATGTCAAGCTGCTTTTGAATTGCTGAGGCAGAAGTTAGTGGAGGCCCCAATTTTAAAAGCACCGCTTTGGGATCGGCCGTTCGAACTAATGTGTGATGCTAGTGATCGAGCTGTGGGAGTGGTACTAGGGCAGCGGCACGATAAACAATTTCATCCAATCTCTTACGCAAGCAAAATGTTGACCGCAACCCAAGAAAATTATATGACAACAGAGAAGGAGCTGCTAGCTATTGTTTACGCTTTCGATAAGTTCCGGCAGTACCTGGTTCTCTCTAAAGTGATAGTTTTTACCGATCATGCAGCATTGAGGTATTTGATGACTAAAGCGGATGCTAAACCAAGGTTGATACGGTGGATCCTACTGTTGCAAGAATTTGACGTGGAGATACGAGATAAAAGAGGCATTGAGAACGTAGTGGCATATCATTTATCCCGTTTAGAGCACTCCAATAATACTTGGCAAAATTCTGAAATCGTAAATGATTCCTTCCCAGAAGAGCATCTATATCTCACAGAAACGAAAGACCCTCTGGATGTTTCAGTTCCATGGTTCGCAGACATTGCAAATTATCTGGCAGGGGGACTGATCCCAGAAACCTTCTCTTATCAACAACGAAAAAAAAAATTTTCAGATGTCAAGCATTATGTTTGGGATGATCCGTATTTGTATAAGCTCTGCACAGATGAAATGGTAAGAAGATATGTTTCAAGAGAAGAGGAATGGAATATTTTAACTCATTACCACGCGGGGGTGCTTGGAGGACATTTTGGACAAAACAGGACAGTGGAGAAGGTGTTATCAGCCGGTTTCTTTTGGCCTTCGCTTTTCCGGGACGCCAAGACTATGATCGAATCTTGTGATGCCTGTCAGCGGATTGGAAATCTATCTAAACGGGACGAGATGAAGCATAACCCAATTCAACAGTGTGAAGTTTTTGATGTGTGGGGCATTGATTTTATGGGCCCATTTCCCTCCTCAAATGGGTGTCGATATATATTGGTTGCAGTAGACTACGTGTCTAAATTGGTAGAGGCTCAAGCACTTCCTACTAATGATGCTCAGGTTGTTGTGAAATTTTTAAGAAAGTTGTTTGCCCGTTTTGGATGCCCCTGCAGAGCTATTATCAGTGATAGAGGGTCTCATTTCTGTAATGCCCAATTCGAGAAAATTTTATTGCGACTCGGCGTTACCCATCGGATCGCTACAGCATATCACCCTCAAACGAGTGGACAAGTGGAAGTCACCAACCGGAAAATCAAACGAATCCTAGGAAAAACAGTTCAGTTCAGTAGGAAGGAGTGGGCAGACAAATTAGAAGAAGCTCTGTGGGCATACAGGACCGCATATAAAACTCCTACGGGGCACACACCATATCGGTTAGTCTATGGTAAAGCTTGCCATTTGCCTGTCGAACTGGAACATCGAGCATACTGGGCCATTAAAAAGCTGAATTTCGATTTGACAAAGGTGGGAGATAAGAGGAAATTTCAATTAAATGAGTTAGCCGAACTCAGACAAGCCGCATATGAAAATTCTGTGCACTACAAAGAAAGGGTTCGAAATTTACATGACAAGCGGTTACGGATTTACAAACAGTTTGACGTTGGAGATCAAGTGTTGTTGTTTAACTCCCGACTGAAATTGTTCCCTGGAAAATTGAAATCGCGTTGGTCGGGCCCATATCAGGTTACGAGCGTCTACTCGTATGGGGCCATCGAAATATCTCATCCTGACTATGGCACTTTCAAGGTGAACGGGCATCGGTTGAAGCACTACATTAGTCCCACTGTTTTATCAGATATCGAGGGTGTGCAGAGCATCCTGCTTATTTCACCTACTTGAATTCCAGACCAGTCAAGCTCGGGACGGTAAACAAGCGCTCGTGGGAGGCAACCCACATTCTTTCTTTTCTTTTCTGTTTTTTTTTTCTTTTCTTTTTCCCAGCACGGGGAGAGCACGCCCGTGGTTCTTCCCGTGCATTTTTCAAGTTTTCTTCTTATCTTTTTGCAGAACATCAGCACGGGCGTGCTCCTTTCGAAGCACGGCCGTGCTCCCTTCTTTTTGCAGGTTTCCATTTTTCCTTTTAAGCCGAACAACCCCTGTTAGCCCTAATTTTTGCTAGCCGTTCTCCGCTGTCCTTGGTGGCTCTTTCTCCGGCCATCCTCCACTCTCTTCCATCATGCCTACGAAACGTGTAGCACCACGACGGCCATCTCGCCATTCTCGCACCACCTCCAACCCTAGCTTTCCTCATTTTTCCTCAGCTGTTCAAAGACAACGATTTCAGAGTCTTCTTCAACAACCATTCGGGGATTTTCGCATTCTTGAATGGCAGGCCCTTCGGGAAGCACATCTAGCCGACGAAATTGACCGGTTGCTCCACGTGGGATCATGGTACAAGGTTTTCTCCATTACAAAACCTGCATATCGGGAATTAACGGCCGAGTTTCTCGCTACATTTGAGCTGAAACATGGTCAAATTAATTGGGAGGATCCCACTGCCTTGCGATTTCAATTGCTGGGGAGGGTTTTTACAATGAGTTTTACAGAGTTTGCTATTCGGATGGGGTTGTACGACGAACCGTTCACTTTATCTTCCGAATATCAATCTTTGACATTCTATCTTCCTCCTGGTGAAACTCAACAGGAATGTTGGAGGCGGGTGAGCTCTGACCATCGGTTATTTCAACCGGCTCGATCTAGAGCCTCAGCGCTCAAATCTTCTGCATTGCGCGTCATTCACATTCTGTTGAGTGGGACCATCACGGGCCGAGGCGAGAGCACGGGTGTCATCACCAACGCTGAATTTACATATTTGGTTAGTATGTGGAATGGCATTCCATTTCATATGGGTTATGTACTTGCTAAGGCACTTCAGCATCAGTCTAAAGATCGCCGCATGAAAGCCATTTTTGTTGGACCTTACATCACACACTTGGCACGTCGCATGCAATTGTTGCCAGTTCACTGCTCGTTCACCGATAGCGGTCGGGTCCATCCTATAAATTTGCGCACCTTACGGAGTATGGGTTTGCTTCCATCATCATCTGCATCAGCTCAGCTGACACCACCCACAGAAACACCTAGGCCGTCCAATTCGGATTCTGATTCCTCTAATGTTTCATCCGATCGTGAATTTTGCCAGTGGATGTTGCGGAGTTTTCAGAAAATCATGGATCAGTGTCCTCCTCGTGGTGCCGCTGGACCCTCTACGTCCCGGAGTGTCGGCGTCGACACCACCGACCTTCCATCGGAGTCTGACTCCGATTCTGAGAGCGCCGGGTTTTGATGTTTTATTTTGTTGTTTTCGTTATGTTTTGTGTTCTTTGTTTTTACTTTTGTTGTCTCTTGTTTTTCTTGAGTCAGTTAGCAAGGGAAGTCCCCTACTAAACTGATCTCTTTTTAGTGTGATTTTTGTCTTTCTGTTTATTTTCTTTCTCTAATGCTTACATGTGTATCTCAGGATTTATTGACTGTCTTTCTTGATGGTTGTCTCAAACGACTCCTCCCTAATTGGCGATCAACACCCGCCCTTGTGTGCCATCGAATTTTTTGGCACCTCTCCTTTAACTTGGTGAAAATTCCCAACCCTCACTTTTACTTGAAATTCTTTTCTTTACTTTGCATGCTTAAATCTTTAAACATTGAGGACAATGTTTCATTCAAGCGTGGGGGAGGGTTGTGTATTTGTCTTCTAGATGTTGTGCATGACTTAGGACGATCTATGAAAATTGTTTTGGTTGAGAATTGCTAAGCTAAGAGTTTTTGGGTATACTAGTACACTTTTGTTGAACTTGAAAGTTTTATTTTGCTCTTACTTTGGAAACCCAAATGCTAACACTTAGCCTTCTGTTGTGTTGTTACTCTGTTAGAGGAAGGGCTAGTTTATAAGGCTGAAAAATTAGAAGTTGACTCCAAACTCAAAATTAATAAAAGCTAGAATTTTGTGACAAGTCGGATTTCATTTTGGATGCCCTGTCAATTTTTGTGTGAAAGATGGTAGAAAGAACTATCACTTTAGAAAAAGCGAAAGCCGCACTTGAGTAGTCGGATTTTAGGCATCACAAATGTCATTTTTGATGACCTACCAAGTGAAATGGCTGCCTCTAGGGTGTATGAAGCTACTACCCAATTTAGGAGTCAATAGTGAAAATATTGAGAAGAAAGAGCTTGTACTAGCCCCCTCAAGAACAGTTTTGACATGCTCCAGGAGGCGACACACACGCACGGTAGTACGGAGTAAGAGTAAAATCTTTCACAAGCCTTCAATTGACTAAGTCACTAGTTCTCAGAAACTCCTTAAGCTTCAGCAACTCTTTTAATTTGTTGAGATCAGAGGTCATGCACTCATCACTTTATTAGGGGAATAAGGTTGCTTGAGGACAAGCAACAATTCGAGTTTGGGGGTATTTGATGAGCGCATTTCATATATATGTATTGCATGCTTTACCCTCATCATTATTGAATATTTTGGCTGTACTTCTCCAAGTACGGTGCTATTTGAGGTATTCGTTGTTCGTCATGCAGATATCAAAGTCCTGAAGTAAGAAGAAGCGTTTTTGGAACAATTTTAGAAGCTAAAGAACTTAGAAGAAACCTCATCAAGCTCAACACGGCTTGAGCACGCCCGTGCTGTTTCCCGTGCAAAGTGCAGGAAAGTTCAACCAAAATTCAGCATAGCCTGAGTCCGCTAAGCACGGGTGTGAAAACCTCAGCACGGTCGAAGCACGCCAGTGCTGCTTCCCGTGAAAATTACAGGAGAATGCAGCCACTGATCAGCACAGCTAGAGTTCGCTGAGCACGGTCGTGAAAACCTCAGCACGGTCGAAGCACGCCCGTGCTGTTCCCCGTGCAGATTACAGGTTTGTGAGTTTTCTGAAGAGTTATTTGGCCGTAATCTGCATGGCTTCAGCACGCCCGTGCTCACATCGGGAAAACATTAAAACCCTAAAAACTTAGGTTTTTGGGGGACTTTTGGTGGGCGAACTTTGGGAGAAAGAAAGGGAGAGCTTTGGGGGTTCATCTTCCACTTCATCAAGGGAATGCCAAGCGTATGGTAGGCCGATGGGAAGGAGATTACACGACATTGTAGATCCTTCGACAACCTCAAGGATGCAAGAAATTAGGGAGTTTTCAATTCCTTGTCTTGTAATTTCTTTGGCATTGTGTTTGTTGGTTGTTATCATGAGGGGCTAAACTCTTAAGGGAGCCCCGGGGGTGGTTGTATGACGTTGTAGCTCGAACTCATTGTCTTTACTTGCAGTTTTTATGATTGTCTTGTTCCTTTCAATAAATCAAGGTTATTGGCTATCTTGTTTGTTGTTTAGTGCTTGATGCTTGGTAGTTAGGTTCTCCTATCTAGGTTTGTGAATCTTTATTGATTGTTGCAAGCAGAGGGAGTTCAACTTAGGGCTCGGCAGTGCTAGAAACCACATGCTTATAGCATAACTAGGTTTAGAACTGAAGACATCCCTGATAATTACTGAGAAAGACTGAGTTAGTGAACGTCAGAAACCCAACCCCGGGGCCCCATCTCCTCCATCGAGTCAAACCTAAATCTTCCCTTGGTGAACTTTCCGTTCCCTTAACCTCCTCGAAGTTAGTCCAAAGTCAATTCCTTCATCTTCGGTTTGGTTAGATATTAAGTAGGACGTTAGTATTAGAAGCTATACCAGTCCCTGTAGATTCGACTACCCGACCCTTTGGGTACATTATACTACTTGTACGACCCGTGCACTTGCGGATACGCAAGGGGCGTATCACTAGTATTCACACTCCTTATGGAATTGATATTTTTCATTTGTGAACACTTCTATTATTTGAATAACCTCTATAGTGCAGTAGATCGCACACATCTTATTTGCAATTTAACACACGCACAAGAAGCCAATCAATGGGATGTGAGGGGTTTGGTGGGGTGAAGCACCCCTCCTCCTCCTCCTACTCCTCCTTCTTAAAAATTCATCACCCCCCTCACTCACTGCTACCTAACACGCCCTTTGCGTCACCGCAAGTGCAAGGGTCGTCAAGTAATAAAGTGGACCTGGTAAAAAGTCAGGTTGTCTAACCACAGGGAGCAAACGCACTAGTACTACCTTCAGCTTATGAAATCTAGCCTGAAATAGATGACTGTTAACAAGTCTAACTAAAACTAAAAAGATTGAAAACAATAAAGGGTGGAGAGATCAGTTGGAGAGAAGAGTAAACTTGGACAATACTGCCTAGGGGATTAAACAATGAAGTACTAACTCATACAAATAATCCTTGCTCAATTAAAAGTAATCTTAAGAGGAATGTGATAGTAAGACGGGTTTTCACCGGATGCTGATCACCGCACGCCAATTCTCAAGAACCGACGGGTTTTCACCGCACGCTAAATCAACCGAACAACGGGTTTTCACCGCTCGTCAACAATCACACAACATGTAAAAGACATACATCACTTCACACATGCATTCCAAAGATTTAACATCACAAATAATTGAAATTCAAGGAATAGAAGTGGAGTTCAATAATTCCCCTAGGATTCAAGTCCAAGCTTCCCTAAAAGGATATTAGCTCATAGTGCAAAGCTATGAAATCAAGGTGTTACTGTTCATTGCCATAATGAGAAAACAAAATGGAAACCCCCTCAAAACCAAGAAGACAAAGATTGCCCTGAAATTCCTGATAAGTGTCTAAATATACCGGTTTGTAACGGTGCATTACATGTACTTTCATGCATTATTTGAATGAAACCGGTGCCCTTTGATGTGTTTTTCGTGTTTTTCTATTTCAGGGCATCTACGAGCCATCTACGTGAGGAGGAGCATTTAGAGGATGAAAAATCGAGGCCAAGGAGCGAAGAAACGAAGGTTAAACAATCTCCGGCCGTCATTCAGGCACTCCTACACGAAACGGGCCTATTCAGGCCCGTTTTCGGGCCCGTGTGCGGGCTGTGTGCGGCCCAGTGTGCGGCCGCACACAGGTGTGCGGCCAGGTGTGCGGGCGTACACTGGCTCGCACACCGCTCGGGTATTTAAGCCCGTTTAGGGCTTTTTCGCAAAGGATCTTGCCACCGGCGCCTCCAAGCACCCCAACGCTCAAATATTCATTGGAGGAGGTTATTTTGGAGTGGAATCAAGTGGGAGAAGAGGGAAGAACGCATAGATCTTCATCCTAGAGCTTGCCGACGCGGATTCGGCAAGTGTCTTCATCAACCCTAGTCGACACGGTCAAGAGAGAGTTTTGAGTTCTCTTATTGATGTATTCTTATTTATGCAAACTTCCCTTGTTATTCATGTCGAACTAAACCTCCCAAGGCCCCCGGGCAACCGGTGAACCTTGGGAGGAATACTTGTTTTGGATGTTGTACTTTTAATTCAATGAATGCATGGTGTGTTATTTGGTTTCATACTTTGTGTGCTTAATTGTAGTGATTTGCATGAGAACTCTGCATTTCATCTTATCGATTATGCTTGGTTGTGCGAGGTGCGCTCTTGCATTAGATCCACATAGTATGAAGAGGGGCTCATTGTACCGGTACACCGGAGGTTCCGGGTGCCGGTAGCCTCCCGTAGGTTGTAGAGTTTATCTTAGCAAAATTGCTTATAGATAACTCCAACCAAGGCTCCTTAATCCCAATGACATCGTGTGAGTATCCTTTGGATAAAGGAACTTGTACTGGATTAGGGCTACACTACGGAGGTTCCGGGGTAGTCGACTTCCGAGCCTAGACGGACCAAAATATTATACTCCATGCATGCATTACCTGTTTTTACAACGTCCTTGCTTGTATTTCTCCCGGGGCAATCCTTGCCTGGGGCCTTATCGTTGATACTTGTTTTCCCTCTACATGCTTATTGTTTGTTGGTGGCTTGATCACTTTTATTGTTTTGTTTTCATACTTAGTTTTATTATAACAAAACCCATGTTTTGACTTCACTAAACAGCTAATCTAAGAAGAAGTAATAGTAGATCTCGGGACCCTAGGGAATACGACCCTCTTGTGCTCGCACAAGAGGTATTACTTGATGACCCGTGCACTTGCGGCCGGGGAGCCGTGTGCCCGCTTTCTAGCGACGCGCGCGGCGACCATCAATTCCCCTCAACGTTGGGAGAATATAACCCTTGACCGCGATGATGCCCTAGTGAATGATGAAGGTGATGTCGATGAAGGGATACATGGATTCTTAGCCCTTTCGATGGGAATCGCCTCTTGATCTCGCAATTAAGCTCTCCTCTTCTCCAGCCACCTTCTCCCCAAAACCCTCCAGTAAAACCTAGAAAAAGATCTGAAGATGTTTCTCTCTCTTCAGCAAAACCTTAAATAGCGGTAAGTTTACGGCTGACTTACGGGCG
Organism: Dioscorea dumetorum; assembly: GCA_902712375.1. Taxonomy (NCBI): domain Eukaryota; kingdom Viridiplantae; phylum Streptophyta; class Magnoliopsida; order Dioscoreales; family Dioscoreaceae; genus Dioscorea; species Dioscorea dumetorum. Next base: position 673,533 of record CACTHL010000615.1, read on the forward strand.
TAAGCCAGGCCGTAAGCGTCGGGATTTTACTTTCTTTATGTCATACGCTCTTACTTACGGTCGTGAACTCCCCCCGTAAGATCCTTTGTCTTCTGCTTACAGTCACGCTTACGGCCGAAAGTCCCGACCATAAGCTTCTCTATATTGCAGAGCTTCTTCTCTTATAAGCATAAGGATGGCCACAAGGCTTTCTGAATAGGGCTTACAGTCGTAAGCTTGGCCGTAAGGAGCACGTAAGCAATGCAGTCTTCCAAGTGCTGATTCAGGAGCGTGCCATCTTCGATGTTTTTATTTCCCATTTGCTTCCTTTGGCTCTCCTTTTGGCTTTAATACACACTTGGTGCCTACAAAGATAATTCATATTCGATTTAGGCTCATATTTCACTAAATTACTCCAATACTAACTCAATAAGTATACAATTTAATATATTAAAATACACACAATTGTATATTTATCACTACCCCTCCAAACTTTTTCCACCAAATAAGGGTTAAAACAAACTCTCTAAACAAAAGTAGGCAAAATGGTTAACCGAACATTCAACTGTAAGTGTAGAATAAACACATCTCTTCAACCAATAGACTCCTTATTTAACATGAATCTTGTTAAATAATTTGGTTTCCTATTCAAGATGACTCTTATTAATCAATAAAGCTTTAAAAATATAATTAAAGTTGATTAATATATAAGCTTAAGGCTCATATTTTGAACATTCTTATAGTTGTGGGATATTGTTACCTAACATTGTTCAAAACTACCAACATCTACTACAAAGTCACTTGCTTTAAACTTAATTTTCTTATCCACCATCAAAAACTACATTATAATTTAGAATTCCAATCTTACCAATATATATATATATATATATATATATATATATATATATATATATATATATATGTTTTTGATATAATAAAAGTTAAAAATTGGTTACTTGAAATTCCATTGTTATTTATAAACGTCTAGATTAATATTTTCTAGGTTTTTTTTCTTTTAAGAAACATCATCTAGAGATGTCTTTAGAGTTATTTTTTTCTAAGGATATTTGATGATCATCGTGTTAGATCATCATCTAAAAGTTATTGCTTATAAAAAGAATTGTGGTAGAGTTACTATTACTTACTATATGTAATTACTGTTCGACACTGTTTACCGATATTCAGTATTGTGTATAGATTAGCAGTTGCCATCAGATACAAATTTAATGTCTACTTTAAAACATCACAAGATTTGAAACTTAGGACGTCCTAGAGGACATATCCTTTTTGGAAATGGTTTTGTTTATCCTAATGAATATTTTTTCTCAAATATTAAATCTTCACTTAGAAGGATATTACACTTATAGTGGCAATTGAAATTATAGCTCTAAAGTTTATTATCTACTGGACAGCTACTTGTCTTTAAAAGTAATTCCACTTATTCGGTATTATAAAAATTATACTATAATTTAGAATTTCAATCTTATATAAATAATTATATACATTTAATATAATAAAAGGTAATAAACATAAAATAAACAACTATTTATTATATATTTATTCACGTATACTTTCCAGAGTAAAAGCTCACAAAGTCAGAGTTTGAAAAGTTGCTGCCGTTACAATCCATTTAATGTTTTCTTTCATTACTCATTAATAGACTTAAATACGAAAATAATTATACCTCATTTACTCTCCGGTAAACTTCTTTTTATTTCCTCTCTGCTTCATATTTTTCTCACACCTTATTTTTCTGAGAGAATTTTCCTTATGTTTCATATTTTTCTCCTATTTCATTTTTTCCTGGAAGACGATTGAAAAGCGAAAGATGAGGTTATTGATTTATTTGCTTATTTTTACTTTCGTTCTTAGTTTTTTCGGTTGTATGCTCTCTATTTCTCTCGCCTTTTTAATATATCTAAATATATATTTACACAACTCACATGTACGTTTTTAAAAATAGTCATTGTAATTAATATCTACTCATTCTTTTGAAGCGATAGAAAGTATAACTCTCCTCATGGGAAAAGGCCACTTGAGCCCTCTCACCCTTGTGCTCAAACTCATGTTGGCTTGATTCGTGATCCGCGGGTGATAAAGATTGGTACGATGCATTACTATTATTATTATCAACTTACTTTTTTTTTTGTTTAAGCATCAAAGTGTTCAAAACCTAGTTTAATAATTTATTAAAATTCTTAAAATTTTATTAAAAAAATCATGTAATAAAATCATCATAATTCTCACTATCCCAGTTCGATGTTTTTTATTATTTAAACATTATTTATAGTCATTCTTTATTTTAATATAAATTTTATGAGGAAAAATTGCCTTCTTTTTATAATTTCTTCGGAAAGTTTTTGTTCTAACATGTGTTTTCTGTGTTTTTTATTTAGAAATTAGTTTATTAGCATCCACGTCTTTTTTAAAAAAAAAAAACCTAATATTTTTATCATTTAAATTTTAAATTTAAACCTTTAATTGTAAATGACCGAAAACCCCTTCCCTAAACCTTAAGTAAGAGATTTACTGTTTAGGATTTAGAGTTTATAATTTAAGATTTAGGATTTATGGTTTAGAGTTTAGGTTTTTAAAATTTTTACATATAGATTTATAGTATTTGAGTTTAAGATTTTAGGGTTTCAGATAATGTTTTATAATTTTTTATAATTTTAAAATTTAAAAATTTATATGATTAAAATTTGAAATCTATAAAAAAAATAAAATATGAATGATAATGTGGATGACAAATTGAGATACACATCATTTGGAAACCTATTAACTTAACGCCTTGGTGTAGCATTACTCTCTATTCATTTTTGTAAGTTAATTGATATATGCCTTTTTGGGAATTTCAAATGTTAATGTTTGAAGTCGATACAACAACTTTAAAATTGTCTTTATTTCAATAAAATAATCATTAACTTTATGTTGTAGTTGCCTAATAAGGAAAACGAATCCATCTTTATATTATCCTTCTTTTTATTTTTATTTTCTTTTTATTTTTTATTTTTATTTACAACTTATCTTATGATATCAATAATATACATTATTTTTTTTTCAAACATATCTTTATTATATATGTAAATATATTATCCTGATACCCTACAAGAAAATTATCGTATTTTTCAAATATGTACAAAAATAGCAAAAGGGACTATTTTTGTTTTTATAATGTTAAATTAATTTAAAGTTTAAATAATAATTGTTATTATTAGTGCTGCTGATACTAGTAATACGATTGTTGTACTAATTTCAATTTCATTGTTTTCTTCTCAAATTGGGTGGATTAATTTTATAGAAAATTAATTATCAGCAATACAACTAGCACAAGCACAGAATTTCTTTTTTTAAAATCATATTAAAATTGAAAAGAAACAAAAAAACAGAAATGATAATATATATATCATTTCTTTTTTTAATTATCCCTAGCGTTGATTTGGTCGGCCTGACAACCCGAGGATATGGCAGGAATTAAAATAATTTTAAAATGTATTTATAAAAAAGAAATTTATAATTTATATTTATATTTATATACATTTTATATATTTGTATAAGTATAATTACATATATATATATATACATATATAAATATATATATATATGTTAGAGAAAATGGGGAAAAAGGTGATCTCCTCGCTCTCTCTCCCCTTCCCAAATCCCCCAGCTGGAGCTCCGGTAATCTCTCTACTGCCTCTTTCTATCTCTTTGCGCTTCTTGCGGATCGAACATCCAATTGGGGTTCTACGGATTCGGATTCGCCTGATCTCTTTGATTTCTCTGCTGTTATATTGCTGCCATTTCTGCCACTTGCTTGCTGGTTTCTTCGCTGAATTCAGCGCGGGATTGAGCTTACTAGGTTTCTTTCCCAATTTCGCGAATTTTGGTCCTTGGTTTTCTCTGTTTGTTTTTTATTTGGTTGTTGTTTTTTGAATTTGTTGTTTCTTAATTTTTGAATGATTGAATTTTTTTGAATTTTGGAAGGGGTTGTAGCTGTTGAGGATTTTGATTTTGGGGTTTGGGTTAGAGCTTGTTTTCCTGTTTTATTGAAAACCTGGGGCTTAAGCTGGAGGCCTTGGGGATAAAGTTGCGCTCTTTTTATGGTTTTCTTGTTTCTTGGCGGTCTTGAACTATTTTATTTGACTTGTTTAAATTTGCTGTAGTTGATTTCTTCTTTTGCTTCCGTTTTTATTGATTGGATTTCGTTTAATTTGTTTTGATTTTCGAAGTATATTTTATGTTGTGCCTAATTAGTCTATATTTTTCGGTGTGCCTTTGATGATGTTTTCTTTGGATTATTTTTAGTTTTAGTTTTATAAAAAAGATGTATAGAAGTCTAAATGATGCTGGGTTTGTCGTGATATCGAAAATTTAATTTATTACCAGCAGTTTGTAGTATTTGTTGAGTCCGGAATCTATATCATTGAATTTTGATGCCTATGGCTTCAGAGGCTAACTCCAAATTTAGTTTCGGTTTCTGCTACTTCTTGTTTGCATGATCATCATAGAATGAACTTTTTTGGTTTAGGAGCATTTCAAGTTTTATATTTAAGGATGATAGATGTAAAAGATTTGGAGCTTGTTCAGCTTTTGTTGCTCACGATGGTATAAATGATATAACTCTAAGTATTACTATCCCTTCCCAACCATCATTTTGCATCTCTTTCGAGAGTTAGGAGAGTATCTTCATTTTTTTCCTTTTTTTCCTATTTATTTGTTTGAACAATGCTCGTGGGTTATTATTTTGCTAGTGTATTAAGTCTAAAATGCTTGGACACAAGTTCTTATTTTTCTCATTTTGATGAAAATTATTGTTGTTTAATTTGGCTTTTACATGTTCTTTAATCTGTTTTAAGGTTATTGTAGCATAACTTTTAGATATGCAAGACAGAACTTCTGTGCCATTTCTCTTCTTTCTTAAGGCTGATGATTAGCAGGCCTTATTTTTAATCATTTTTTGGGGCATGATTTATAAAACAGATGAGAGACACAGCAGGATGGGACCAAAGGATAAGATCAGCTCACCCTCGATTGATGAATGTGTCTCTGGAGGATCCATGGGAGGAGGAACTGCTTTAAAGAAGGGTCCTTGGACTTCTGCTGAAGATGCTCTTTTGGTGGATTATGTTCAAAAGCATGGAGAGGGAAATTGGAACGCTGTTCAAAAATACTCGGGGCTTTCTCGTTGTGGCAAGAGCTGTCGTCTGAGATGGGCTAACCATTTGAGGCCAAATCTTAAAAAAGGTGCTTTCACACCAGAGGAGGAGCAGAAGATCATTGAGCTTCATTCTCAGATGGGTAACAAATGGGCTCGGATGGCTGCACATGTAAGAGTACTTTCTTCCACTCTCAGCACATGGTTGATAGGGATTTTTTCCTCCCTCTGTTAATTGTTTCTCTGTTATTATTTAGTTAAATCTAAATTCTTTCACCAGCTGTTATCATTATGTTTGCTTTCTTTAGGCGTCATATGTGAAATTTATGACTGCTTTAGTAGAGTCCAAAGCTTATTTTTGATTTGCCCCATCTCCCTGCCTGGTGTCACAATCTCTCTCTTGTTTGATTAAATATCCTAATAAGTTTTTACTTCAATGTTTGTTAAAATATTAGAATTGGGAATTTCTTGCTAGAACCCATAATGCAATTAGTGGTTCCTTCATCAGGATGATTGATTCCCACACGTTGGTCTTCTCTCTCTTTGTTTTCCATTGTTTCCTGATGACATTCCTTTGTTCTATATAACTTGTCCAAATATCCAACCAATAATTATTCTCTTGCTATTTCCCATCCTTGTTCTTTGTGTAAACATCAAATCATGAAATTTATTATTGGAGCTTAGACCTTTCTTCTATAAAGCCATATAGTAGATGCCTAGACTGTTCTTTCTATACAATGAATTTTGTCTCCACACCACCTTGTGGAGTTCAATTATTTGTATCAAGTTCTTTGATCTTTTTCCCTTTTTTTTTTTTTCAAAAAACAAAAAATGAAGATGTAGATCCATTGGTGATTGAGTAATACAAAATAAGTTAAGTGCCACTTGTTCAAAGAGCCAAGCGCAATATTAACAAAAGAGAATTATTAGGTGCTTTTTTTATGAAGATTTGATAGTTGTATCAAATGAAAGATTTCTTCATTAGATTTTATTATGGATGACACAGAGAAGTTTCTCTAGTACTTTTTCAGGGAATATTTATCTTTGACTTACAGAGAGTTAGAGCAAAATTAATCTCTGTCTGGTTTGGTAAGCGTAGCAGAATAGGATTGGTGCAACCTTTTATAAGGTTCATTTTTATTATTTATTTATTTATTTGTTTATATTATTTTTTTGGTTAAGAAAATATCTTTGTCAGTGTAAGGAGATATTGACAATATTGTTAGGATGTTATTTTTTAAAATTTACTTCACTGTTAGGGTGAAAAATGCTTTTTCCATCTTGGATTTATTCTTCTCTTTTTGTCTCTCTTTGTCCTGAAATTAGCTTATGGGTGATCAGTCTTATAGTTGGGGTTTATGGCGTTCTCAGAAAACTAAAACAATTTTTCATGGTCCTTATTTTCTCTTGTAGGCCCAAAACTCATGCACCACTTTAAAATGATTGGAACCATTAGCTGAATGATATCTATTTTGGATACTTTTCTTGTACGTCTTTCGCAAGTCAAATAATATTTTCCAAAGTGGTCTTGGGGCCGGTAGCTGGATCACCTAGTCTGCATTGGCCTGCATGCAGTGGTGGTTATGTCGAATGCAAATAACAAGCTTTTTTCCCTCTACAATTTTATTTTAATTTATTTTATTTTATTTGAAGGATGGAAATGATCCATTAAATGCTCCCCCATGCATTTCTTTTGAAGCAAGTCCATGTGCTAAACAATGAATAGAATGTCATTTAGCCTAATAGAAAAGAATTGGTGCTAAAGAGTGTTGGTTTTCATGAGGGCTTAGCATCACTCTGCTCAGATGCTACACCATTTAGCATCGATGCATGAAGTGCAACTCTGCTTTGGTGCAAAACATTGTTTTATTCAGTGATTAGCAGCAATGTTATACATATTTAAAAATTGTATCTCCTTAAAATAATGAGAGGGGCAAACATCTTACCAAAAGTCTAGTATGAGACCTTTCCTTGATTTTCTTATGCGTCTTAATTCTTAATCCAAGCAAGTACAATGGGACAATTTTTGTTACCTTTCTTTTCTTGTCATCTGCTCGTTAATATTCTTGCTCACATTTAGAGTCAGCTTCTCTTTTGTAATTTTTTGCCTTCATTTTTGCATGTTTAGTTGCATATCTGGGTGCATTCCAAGTGGAATCTTTTTTTTCCTATGTTGAAGGCATAGCAATTTTCTTATATGGTGTCATGCCAGAAGTTGCAAATTGATATGTTCATTTGTGGGCTCTTGGTAAATGGGATTGTCAATCAGAAAATCTGCCATTGACCCATTTAGGGGTCTGTTAGTAATTTATGATGCAGATATTGCTTAGAGTTTCAGGGCAATGAAGCCCCATTTATTTTGGTTATCAACTGCCTATCTCATACTTTGAGATTTTTTGTCTAATGCATTGAAGAATATAGTGCTGCATTAACCTGCAATATAAATTTTATGTTTCTCAGTTACCAGGGCGGACCGATAATGAGATAAAGAATTATTGGAACACTCGTATTAAGAGACGGTTACGGGCTGGCTTACCTCTCTACCCTTCAGATTTGTGCTTTCGCCCTTACAATGAGAATCAACCAGGGCTTATTGCTAGTGATGACTTCAACTATGATGATAATCATGCAAATGAACTCTTACACAGAAATAGCTTTGACCTTCCAGGTCCAATGTTTGACAGCATGAAAACTACTCAGGGTCTTATGTCTTATGCATCACCATTGATGGGTTTTCCCCCAGGCAACACAGTTGGTGGTCAGGGATATGGTTCTCAAAACTACCACTTCTTGAATCCGACAATGAATTGTACGAAACAGTTGCAAGAGTCTGAAACCTTGTTTCCTCATGTTCAAGACAGCATTGCTAGCAGGATTCCGCAATTTGCGCCTCTCTCAGTCTCAGATCGGCTTCCTCTGAAGGTTCATCAGCCATTTGGATTTTCTGGTGATTCTGACCCTTGTAATAAAGACCTGGTGCCTTATGGAGGTGCTGTCAATGGTAGCCATGCCCACACCCTTTTGAATGGCAATTTCTCTGCTTCCAGGCCCATTCCTGGGTCTGTGGAGTTGGAGCTCCCTTCACTCCAATATCCAGACACTGATCTCGGTAGCTGGTCTGTATCCCATGTTCCACCAGCGCCAATTGATGCCTATGTTCAATCTCCTCCCGGTACTATGTCATTGCAATCTGATATTGAATCACCTAGGAAATCTGGATTGCTTGAGGCATTAATTTACGAAGCTCAGATGCTTGGGAATGAAAAGAATAATCTGTCTGAAAAGAGCTCAGGTTCTTCTGTGCTTACACCCTGTGAAGCTGTGGAAAGTGCGACAGCTAACATTTGTGAGCCAGATTATGAACTATTTCATGATCCGATTTCTCAGCAGACTGCTCCCATTAGTGAAAATCCATTCGGTGAGCATAGTTCAAGAATTTCACTGTATTTGTGTTCTATAATAAGACAGTTGTCAACTAATTTTATAAAATTATGCAGGAGCAGGTTCAGGAGAACCGTCTTGTCAACTGGCATCACCTGATCCATCTTCCTGGAGACCTGATTTCTTGCTTGACGCCAGTTGGCTTGTCGGAAATACAAACTACCACAGTATGTTCAGCAATACTATTGAATCACTTCTTAATGCAGACTTTTCGGTTGAACAAAAGCAATCACCTGTTGGACCATCATCCAACTTTCCTAAGGTACAGCTTGACTCGTGCACATGGAACATTATGCCCCGTGTATGTCCAATTTCCGAGCTGCCTTGAGATCATTTATGCGGCATTGATTCTTCAAGGATTGTTTCGCTATAGGTGGATTAAAAGCGGACCTGCCTGTTGCCGTCTTCAATTTTCGAGAGGATCGAATTTGTTGGTCATCAGTTCATCCCAGTTCGCTGAGCCATGTTGCCATTTTCTGTTGTGTGTAATGCCAAATGGTTCAATGGGCAATCATCAACGCAAGGAATAACATGCTCTCTATGCGCCATGAACAAATTTCAAGACTCTTCTGTGTTGTTTACTGTTATTTGGAGATTTCAGTTCAATTGCTCCATTTGATCATTTAAAACCAGTTCAGACATTTAAGTGTGGCTTGTGATTTTACAATTTGTTTTCCATGTCTTGTGTGCTTGTCATTTTTATATATATGTTTTCTTCCGGGTGTGTTCTTGATCATGGTTATTTGTTTCAGCATAATTCAACCAATTTAATGGCCGCCTCTCTTTTCGGAAAATTTGTTTTGCTTTCAGTGAAGTGCCAGTTTTTGCACATTTGTAGTTGCTGTGTTGGTTTGAAGAGGTATATATATATATATACATTTCGTAAAATTTTTAACAAATAAATATATATATTTGAAAATTGATGAAACAAGTGAACTCTTTAATTTCCTTCACTTATTTCATATTTAAGGAGATAAAAACTCTGAAAAGATCTATCCCTGCCTTTTAATGAAGGAGAAGAAGTACATTTTGATTGTGTTTGATTAATGGACAAATAAATTGAGATAATTTAAGTTTTACTTGGTTTTGATATAATCATCTACTTTTATACCTGTTACGCAAGCAACTCTTTATGACTAAAATATGACTTCGGCTGTTTTTATTTTTGATTGTATAGCTCATCCATAGTTATCCATAAATTTTATTTACACATTCATTTTCATTGTAAAAGAAATTTTATTTCATAAGTTATTCATAAATAATTGTAGATAAAACTTTTTATGTAAGGGTTTATTATCTCTTTATCAAACACAACCAATGTATAATTATTACAATTTACAAATAGTAGTATTTTGAAACTCAAGTTGACTTGGCGGTAGAACCAAGTCCGACATCATGCAATCAAATCATTGGGTCGGTTTGGGTTTATAAACAATCAATCTCTTTTTTTATCAATCGTGCTGAATACTTATACATCTCAATTTGTTAGAGTTTTTTTTTTGGGACAAAGATGAAGTTAGTCGTGAATTCTATCAAAAATAGCATTTCTATTTTTTGATATAAATTTAGTTTATAAAAAAATTGCGTACTTTTGTAATTTTAAAAATAAAATTCATACTCTTTTTAATTCTGATATATATCAAACATAAATATTCATATGCATAAGCCAAGTGAATATCAATTAACACTAAATTTTTGAAAACCAAATCAACTTAAATAGGAACCAATCTTAAATCCACTTCTATACCGTGCACCATTTTTCTTATAAAACCATCAAATGCAAGCTTATTTTTTACCTCATAATTATGCTTATAAATCATAATAGTTTGCTATATAAAGTTCAAAGATTAAGTTTGTTACGGTTATTATCTATGCATTTCACATTTTATTAATATTTTTAAACTTTTTTTTTTTTTGTCAAGAAGAACGAAACTTTTAATGGGCCCCGCTAAATTAAGACAGGGGCGTGCGCATGCCTCGACTGCGGCCTACCCCGAGGATTCGAACTCTCGCCACTTGCGAAGCGTCCTCACGGGGGACTCAAATGCCAATTGACCCAAAGGTCATTGGCAATATTTTTAAACTTATTGACAGTTAATAGTAAATTATATTTGATTAAAATTATAAAAATATATATATTAATCATAACTAGGTGAACTCTGATTCAATCCCTGTTGGACGAATGATTAGTGATCCAAAAATCTTTTTGGGTATATCAAGATTGGATTTGGAAAACATTTTCAGTACTTCTTCACTCAACGAGTTGAAAAGCGCGCCTACTTAAAAAACCAGTACAATAATAAAAATAAAACAAAATAACAATAAATAAATCAAATATCAAAATATTTCAAATTGCTCCCAAGTCAAAATTCCATAAACTGAACCTTTGAGATTTGAAGAACCGAAAAGATTCCATTGGGGCAAAACAGTTCTCATTCCAAAACCAATTAATTCTAACCCCACCGTAATTAATTGCAATCCAAAAGCCAAAACCGGCGGACTATAATTCTAAAAGCGCGACAAATTAGTCAAACTAGTGACGTAAGCATTACCTCAATACTACATCATCCATTATTTCACATAAAACACTTTAATAAAAAAATAATAAAAATGCAAATTTTGAAATTTATCAGTATGAACTCATATGGAATCAATTTTTTAAGGTATAATTCTCCAATTAGTCCCTGTAAGTAGGTCCAGTTGCCACTTTGATCCCTCTATTTCGATTTATCCCTAGAAAGTCCCTTTATTTTTCAATTTGAGCAATTTCAGTCAGCATCTTAACAGACGTTGGTCTCTCCATCTATTTATGCTGATGTGGATTTATTATATAATAAAATATTATGAAATAAAACTAAAAATGCCACCGTGGACATTTAACTAATAAACAACCCACTAAGCTTATCGGATCCGGGTCCAACCCGAATCCGGTAAGCTTTAACACCTTCATCCTCCTTTCGTCCTCCTTCTCCTCCATCCCTTATACCAGGTCCTGCAAGCTTATCTATTGTTGTGAGGAGTTCATCTCTATATCCCCATGACAAGGGGCTTTGATGTTAATCTTAAAAGAGGAAACAGGAACTTAAAGGTTGAGTTCCGTTGTACCTGTACTGAAATTAGTAACTCATTTAAGAAGTTATTGTAAAACTTTACTAAAGTCTCCAGTAATTGACCCTGGAATAACTATCTTGCATTTTCAACTTTTAGTTGAAGAACTAAGCTTTGACTTTTGGTACCAGGACTCTGGCAAAATCACTGCAAATGGTGTTTGTTCCTTATTTAATTGCAAGGCTGTTGAAATACCATGTGGGCAACGCGCCAATGATCTTATTCATGGCGAAACAAGCCAAACTGTACTTTCACGTATTGGTATGCAATGAAGCCTTATTTATTATTGACCAAACAATAGTGTCCATGCAAAGCAAAAAAACAAGTTTGTTGTTATGCAAGAAACCCCAACATGCCTAGAATGATTACAGATGCTTTCTTGTCATGTGAAAAGAAAAAAAAAATCATAAATGACCCTTTACATGAAAAACTAAAATGCAGTAAATAATAACAATAATATTCCACACTTGGAAATCTAATTATGAACGGTTTTGGGATAATCATCATACTTCTAAGAAAAGTCCCTTTTTCCGTTTTCCATTATGCGTTCTTTGGCTGTGGGCGAGTTATCCAAATCGCATGCAACCGCAGGAGATGGAAAATAGCGGAGGAGGTGCGGTGGAGGGGAGTCGTGCCGTAGTGTGCATCGGCGACATCCATGGCTACTTCTCGAAGCTCCAAGCGCTCTGGTCCAACCTTGAGCTTCATCCCGGTCCCTCCGCCTTCGCCTCAGCCCTCGTCATTTTCCTCGGAGATTACTATGACTGAGGCTCGCAAACCCTAGAGGTCCTCGACTTCCTCATCTCCTTGTACAAGGGATGGAGGAGAAGGAGGACGAAAGGAGGATGAAGGTGTTAAAGCTTATCGGATTCGGGTTGGACCCGGATCCGATAAGCTTAGTGGGTTGTTTATTAGTTAAATGTCCATGGTGGCATTTTTAGTTTTATTTCATAATATTTTATTATATAATAAAGCCACGTCAGCATAAATAGATGGAGAGACCAACGTCTGTTAAGAGGCGGACTGAAATTGCTCAAATTGAAAAATAGAGGGACTCCCTGAGGACAAATCGAAATAGAGGAATCAAAGTGGCAACTGGACCTGCTTACATGGACTAATTGGAGAATTATACCATTTTTTAATAATCTTATTTTATATGTTCTCTAAAAATAAATCTCATGTTTTGAAGGGGACCGTCCTTGACATTAATGACCGAGGCCTTTGCTTATAGCATCTCCAATGTAGTGCTATTTAAATTCAATTTGAAGAGATTTGACGCAGGATGCTTCCAACCGGCGCCAATTCCTGAGCTAATTCACCAAATTACTACAGCCACGCGCAAATAGTTTCATAGCACCATTTATATTTTTTATTATATTTTGTTTGTGCTTAGTATTTTAATAATTGTTTAATAATTGTACAGTACTATATTTCTTTTAATAGCTGTTTAATGAAGTTTGGATCATTAATTAATAATTTTGATCTATTTTTAACCACATAAATATACATCATTATAAAATTTACACTTATAATTTCATATTCCAATCAATTAATAACTTATAATTTAAGTTTATATTTTTTTAATTAATAAAAAAAATTAAAGAAAATAATACAAGAAATATAAATTCATTAAAATTATCTCAAATTACATGAACAATAATATAAAAACATAGAAAATAGTCCTAACATAATTATCGTTTGACAATAAAAAAAAACCACAATACCCAAAATACAACCAACGAAGATGGAAGTAGATAGGGCTAATAGTCTAGCATGTTATCACCACTTCCACCGATATTGCCGAAGAATTTATTAAACATATTGTATATAGAAAAGGGTGGTTGTTGAAAATGCCCTCCATTCTGTAAAAGTTTTTGTTGTTGTGCTTGTATACAAGGATAACAATTTGGATAAGAGATAGAATTTAAGTTTCGCACCAAAATGTTTTTGCACCAAACTTTGTTTCCCATATCTCATTTGCCGAAAGGTAAGATTTTTGCTCTGCACTTGTAAGAACTTTTGTGGATCTACATTAGTCTTCTCCAACATCTCCATAATTTGAGTTATCATCCTTTAGATGACTAAAAGAAGTTGTCACTTTATCATCCGTTTTTTTATTCAGTTTGGCTTTCTTTTGCTCGATTGAGCGTTTAGAAAATATGCAACCAACACCATCGTCTAAGTTAAGAGAAAATTGAGAAAGTTTAGGAGATTCTGGTACTTGCGATTCAAGCGTGAGATTTTCAAATTCTGATGATAATAGTCAAATGCATGCTTTCGAGCAAAGTTGTCTAGATGTCATGACATTATCTTTAAACTTCTCAAAGTTCCTCACAATGTGCCACAAATGATCAAACTTGAATCACTTCTTATAGTTAGAATTATCCAAAAGCATCCTCGTTGCTCGATTCATTTGTAAACATTTTTAGAGTTAAGTATTTTGTAAAAATATAAATTTATGAAGAATAAAATATATGAAATACTTACAATATCTTGGTCTGATGCACTACTTGGATTCAAATTTTTCACTTGTTGAATACATCCATTCCATTTTTTCGTTGTCTTTTCTATTGTTTGCATCCTACATTGTAAAGACCGAATAGAACGTTCCACCCAAGATTTATCTCTTGTCAAATTAAATTTTTTCTCTATTCAAGCCCATAATTGCTCTAAAGACTGGTTTGTACCAATACTGGGGTCTTGAGTCATTTTCATGTAAGTTTCACGAAGTGAACATCTTCGTAAGAAGAGTACTGTGCACTACGAGATTGTTTAGACATTTTCCGTGGGTTACAATAAAAGAGAGATTTTTTGATAATATTGGTTGAAATGAGAGATGACATGAAGTTGTTTATATAGGCAACACAATAATTTAATAATGTAATACCTTATCTTTATTTTCTGAAAATTGAATAATGTGCCACTTTATCTTCTTACCAACTATCGGATGGATTTCATCTGCATCAACATCGTTGGATTTGAATTCATCTTCTCAAACCTTATGTTGGCATATTTTCCCATGCCAGAAAATAAAGAAATTGAATAATGCCTAACCTTATATTGTTACTAACCGTTGGATAGATTTCATATGCATCAACACCTTGAATTTGAATTCATCTTCTCAAACCTTATCTTAGCACATTTTCCCATGCCAAAAGATAAGGAAATTAAATAATGCGTCACTTTTGGATTTCATCGCAAACACGACTGTAAGATTACTTACAATATTTTTCTTATTTTATCATATTTACATTAAAATTTTCTTATAAATTGACATAAGATTTATCTTTTTCCATTCATACCCATTCATATAACACATAAGCATATACTCAAAATGAATTACAACATTAGGTGGCGTTTTGTTGAATGTAATTCTAAATGTAGTGGATTTTTAATTACAGTATAACTGGAAATATTTGGATTTTAAATTTCACTGAAGTCAAATCTAATGTTTGGTTAGATGTATCTGAAAATACTATATTATAATATTTAATATGATTTTAATAATTTTAAGTGCATATTAATTACTTTAACTATTAAATTTAAATTCATTATAAATTTATTAAAATTTATTATATCTTAAAATTTTGAATTTAATTATTAACCCCACAGAAAGTGCATTTCTAAAACTTTCATCTAATTTTAACAAGTTATTTAATATTTTTAATTATTAAATAAATTATTAAATTTATTATTGAAATTTATAAGTTTTTTATTATTTATAAATGTTTAATAATATTTGTTTTTCTTTATTGGTCACATATATGTCACATGTGAGGGAGCAAAAAGATAAGGGATTTTGTTTTACGACCAATTTGGACCTAAAACCAAATCCCTTATTGGATTTAATTCGAGTTACATGAGTTTTTAAAATCCTGTGAAACAAATACTGGATTTTCAAAAACCTAGTAATTGAAGTTGCATGTAATTCTAAATCCCTCCAAACAAACACTACTTTAGTGGAACTTAAAATACTGAAAATACCATATGTTATGGATATATGATCTCTTTTCAGTAGAAAAAGAGCAATGTATCATGTTATTCAAAATAATAACATGATATTAGAGTTAACCCTCAGCCATCTGAACAACTGTCGCACCCCTGGTGGCTTTATTCCAGGCTATGTTGTTATCAATCATAACCGTAAAGCAGTAGATTGCAATTTGTGGAAAGATTACTTTTCAGAAAATCCACGATATAATTCTAAATTGTTTTAATGAAGATATCGAATATCACGAAGTTTGTTTCTTCGCATTGTTGAGGCAGATAAGAACCATGATAGTTACATCCAACAACGATATGATGGTCTTTGTCAAGTTGGGTTATCTGCTTTACAAAAAATTACTGCTACTTTCGAATGTTGGCATATAGTCTACTTGCTGATGCTACAGACGAATATATCAAAATCGGTAAATCAATTGCAATTAAAAGTTTGAAAAGATTTTGTCGAGCCATCGAAAAGATTTTCGTTGAGCAATATCTTAGATCACCTAATGCTAATGATATTGCAAGACTCTTACATATTGAAGAATAATGTGGCTTTTTAGGAATGTTACGAAGTTTGCATTGGAAGTGGAAAAATTGTCTCACAGCATAGGCTGGGCAAAATAGAGAAAGATATGGATGTTCAACCCTTATTCTTGAAGCAGTAACTGATTATTATCTTTGGATATGGCACACTTATTTCGGTATGCCAAGCACCAACAATGACATAAATGCTTTAGAGTCTTCTAATTTGTTCTCCAACCTGGCACAAGGTATTGCTCATCCTGCTCATTACGTCATTCAAGGAAATGAGAACCATATGAGATATTATTTAGCATATAACATATATTCAAAATGGTTTGCACACTATTGTACAAACTATTCATTAACTACGAACTTCGAAAAAAAAAATATTTTGCAATGAGACAAGAGGCATGCAGAAAAGACGTCGATAGAGCATTTGGTATTCTATAATTTCATTTTGCAATTATGGCAGAACCAACACGGTTTTGGATGAAAAATGTCTTACACGACATAATGAATGCATGCATTGTTACGCACAACCTGATAGTTGAGGATGAACAAGATCTCAATGCAAAAATCATGGATGCAAGCGAAGTGCCGACCCAGTAGCTGAATTAGTACAAGATGAAGATGCTCAATTTGAACAATTTCTTCATCATTACAGGTAAATTAAGGACAAATACGCTGATATTACACTTCACAATACATTGATTAAACATTTATGATTGCGCTATACAAATAACGAAGATAATTAAAAACTTATGTGCTACTTTAATTAAAAACTATTTTTTAAACATATATAATACTTAATTTTTTTATAAATTTAGTCTTATATTAGGACCCACAATTCATTTTTTTTTTAAATTACATTCAAAATTTTCATTTGTTATTATCTATTCACATAATTATATCTTGAAAATTTAAAGTGTTTTTTAAAATATAAAACTTAATTTATGATAATATCAATGTACAACAAATTTGTTCTTGTAATAAGGCCCACAATTTATGTTTTTCTTTTATTTCATTTACATTAATCTTATACACGTAATATTGCCCTATCACTGAGTTGGTATGCATTACATATAATTAAACAAAAGATTAAGGTTAGATATCAAATCTCTAGATTTTTAAGATTGATATTTTATTTATTATAATTACTGATAATAATTTATATTTTTTTAATTATTATGTAATTTATTATTTAATAAAAATAATTTTGAAAAATTATCATCGTGCACTTAATACTTTCCCTGCTTAGTTTTTTTTACATAAATAATTACCTAAAATCAGACATTCTTCCCTCAAATCTATATACATTTATTTTTTATTATTAATCGGTCAGGATTTTTATATGAAACAGTGTCAGTAACCACATTGAGCTATTTAAATATTTATTTTATTCACTTAATTTATATGAAATGTATATAAAAAAAATGTTCCCTTGAAAAGTACACAATGAAAATTAATTATTTCTTTTGTTAGGCAGGATAGATAAAAACTCAAAAACTTTCTCATAAGAAAAACGTAGTTGTTATCATGAGTCAACGGACACGTCATCGTAAAGGACTCCAAATCAACGACCGCTGTCCTCTGAGAAAGATACAAATAATAAAATAATAAAGTTATTAGGTTAGCATCTTTACAAATAATAAGTAATAAATAATAAAGGTAGAAGAGTGTTATGTGTTATATCATATAATACATATGAGTGCCCTCTTTGTTTGACTTTGGTGAGCATAAGTAAACCATTGCAAAACACATCACAGCACATTTATAATTCGTATCATAATCTTGCTTCGTTCTCTCTAATTAAATACATCTTTTATGTGGGTCACAGTCGTGGGACCATGTGCTACCAGCTACATCGCCAACCAACAGGGCTTTCTTTTTTTCTTATTTTTTTTGTTACTAAAGTATGATTTAACATTTATTTTATCCACACCTATCTATATATAATACAAATTAAATTTAGCGTAGATGTCCATAAAACAAAGTGAGGAGAGAGAGAGAGAGAGAGAGATTGACACAAAATGAGAAGTGAAAGAATGTAAATAAATGCATAAATAGTAGATGTCCATAAAACAAAGCTGGGTGATCGTGGTCAATATTTATTTTATTTTTTAAATTTCTTGTGATATAATTTTAGGTGGTGTTTTTTTAGAGATTTTTAAAATTACATGTAATTTTAGTTATTGGAGTTTTGAAAATCTAGCGTTTATTTGTAAGATTTTAAAAACTCATATAACTCGAATTACATCCAATAAGAGATTTATTTACTTCCAAATTGGCCGTAAAACCAAATCACTTATATTTTTACTACCTCACATGTGACCTATATATGACCAACCAAAGAAAAATAAATATTATTAAATATTTATGAAGAGTAGAAAACTTATAAATTTTAATAATAAATTTAATAATTTATTTAATAACTGAAAATATTAAATAACTTATTAAAATTAGATGAAAATCTTATACATAAATGCATTTTTTGTGGGCTTACTAATTAAATTCAAAATTTAAAATATAATAAATTTTAATAACTTTACTAATAAATTTAGATATAATAGTTAAAGTAATAAATATGCACTTACAATTATTAAAATAATATTAAATCTTATAATACTGTGTTTTCATATATATCTAACCAAACACTAGATTTAACTTTATTGAATTTTAAAATCCAGATACTTCCAGTTACACTGTAATTAGAAATCCATTGCATTTAGAATTACATTCAATCAAACACCACCTTAGAGAAATGCAGAGTACATCTTCTCCCACGTAGAACTTATACTAAAAGTCAATATACAATATCCACACTAAAATCAAGTATATAATATTTTGTTCTAATAAATTGTGGACAAACAATAATCTACAATACCCAAGGAGTTTTAAAAAGATACCTACGAAGTGGAGACCGAAGTGACTAAAATGAAAGCTGATATGACACTTCCATTTGTTTTGTTAACCGAAGTACAAGCTGAAGTGGAGAAGTGGCTACTTACAAAACCTCCCACTTCACTCTTTGAATTCGAAAATTTTTTCCAGAAGTGGGACTTCGGTATCTCACTCCACCCATTTTGTATATTTTTATAAATCTTTTATTATTTTCTAATAATTTATTTTATTTTTTATTTTTATTGTTTTTTTTATTTTTTTAATTTTTACAATAAAATTAAGATTTTAATTTAAAAAAAATTATTTATAAACCATTTTTTTATTTTTTCACTCTTAACAAAACAAAAAAAATTTCATAATTTAACACTTCTCTCAACCAAACATATGGAACTAAAAACTTCCAAATAAAAAGTTTACTTCAATCAAAGTCACATTTCCAGACTTCTATCATTTTAATAGATTACTTTCGAACCAAACACACCCTCAATGTCAAAAAAAAAAAAACTATTTGCTATATAATAGTTCTAATTCCGCATATTTTGTTAATTAACATTTCATAGAAGATTATTTATAATATAGTGAATAATATAAACACATTTTGGTTAAATGTTAACAAAGCATAACAGTAAGAAGCTCACAATGTAAGGCGATATAAAAAAATTGTATTTATTAGTAATCATAAATGTCTTTATCTTATCATGACATATATTTAGTTTGATATATATTAATAATTTTGATGCAGATGAGTGTGAAAGACCATTTACATGTACCATTTGTAAATTTCCTTTTATTGAATTAAATGAATCATTTATTTTTATCAAAAACATTCACCATAAATGACTCAAATAAATTTACAAATTTAGTTCGGTTCCGAGCTTAAAAAAGATATATTTTAATCTCTCCAATATTGCAAAAATATTCATGTTATCCCCTCACTTACTATAGTTAATATTTTAAAGCCGTTTCGTTCACAATAATAATATATTATCACATTAATAAATTACTGTGATAATACGATCTGAAATATTATATACCCGGGAATGTTGTGGTAATATGAGATTACTATGTTTAGTTGAGAACTTATATTACAATATTTGATTAGTCATGATAATCACATAGTAATATGTCAAATTTACCCAAATACCCATATATATATATATATATTATTTTAAAATAATTTAAAATATTTAGATAAATAAACAAGGGAAAATTACTGTTCACCCCTCGCGAATTTCCAAACTTCCTTAAACCCCCCTCCAACTTTTGCACACCCCGTCTACCCCCTGCCCGTCACTTTAAATGTGTCATTGGCATGAAATTCCATATTTGCCCTTGGAAATGGTGGGAAAAAAACCCGCCCGATCACATCACGTCATATTCGCCCTTAATGCACACAATTGTGGGTTTTTTCCCCTTCATGTTGGCTTTTTGTGAAAGAGAGTTTAGAAGGCCAATTACATCTTCTTCTTCTTCTTCTTCTTCTTCTTCTTCTTCTTCTTCTCTTTCGCATTTGAGGTCTGTCCGTTCTCCGGTATTATGGAGAGTTTTTGTGCTATTGCTAGATACAACGGGGAGGGAGGAGTGCTCATGTTCACGGCGCTGACGACTTGGGAGATTGTGTTAGCTGAGATATGTAAGAGATGGGGTCTCGATACTTCCCGTGTGAGGGTGAAGTTTGTCACACCCGATGGACATAATATGGTTTGCCCGATAGAGAACGAGGTCGACTTCCAGCGCATGTGTCATGTTTTCTCCATCTTAAAAGGCGGTGTAGTTGATCTTGTTGTCGAGACGAATGGCGCGTCATCGCATCCTACTGAAAACGAGATCCTCTCGTGGTAATGTGGTAGTCGCAGACAGTTATGTAGTTGTATATGTTAGGTATTGGTTAGTAATTCTCTTCTCTGTTTAAGTTAGAAACGTTACCATTTAATTTTGGGGTTCACCGTGTAAGTTCTCACGTTACTGTTTAACTATTAACCATACCATTTACATTATGGAGTCTCTGTTTAACTTTCGCCTGTAACGTTTACAATTTGATATTTACCGTTTAACAAAATGATGTTTATGCTTAAATCCTGATCGTTTTCGTTTGAACTGAAGTGTTGGCAGGAATTCGGAATCTGGGAGCGCTTCTGTTCCACCTCATAGCGACCCTGACGGTCTTGCATGCGTACCTTCCTCGTCAGAACAACCTGAAATGCTGTCGTTGGACGTCGGACAACGTTTTGAAGGCGTTGAACATTTCAGAGACACACTTCGACATTTTGCCATCAAACGGAACTTTGACTTCAAATTTGTAAAGAACGAAAAACACCGAGTCACTGTGGAATGCGCTGCCAGTGGTTGTGAATGGCGCGTGCACGCATCAAAGGAATATAATAGAAATACATTCAGAATCAAGACAATGGACCCGTCACACACTTGCGGCGGTGGAATTGGCTCGGCATCACACCCGTAGGCGTCCAAAAAATGGGTAAGCGCACGAGTGATCCAGAAGCTCAAGGACCGGCCCTTGTACAAGGCCATCGACATTCAGAAGGACATGTTGCGGGAGCATGGTGCCCACATTCCATAAAAGCAGGCTTGGTTGGGAAAAAAACATGCCCGGGTGACCCTCGATGGCAGCGATGTCTCCAGCTACGACTTGTTGCTTTGGTACGTCGATAAGGTGGTTGAGACGAACCCCTGCAGCATCGCGTTTGTGGATAGAGACGGTGATCGGTTTAAGCGTGCGTTCTTCTCTTTCAGCACGTGCATTTTGGGATTCAAGCGGGCATGCAGGCCGCTGTTGTTTCTCGATGGTATCCACCTCCTAGGAAAGTACCGGGGTACTCTGTTGGGTGCCACATGTAAATATGGGAACAATGGCTTCTTCCATGTCGTCTTCGCTATTGTCGACAACGAGACCGACGCCAACTGGACGTGGTTCATTTCCAAGTTAGGTGATGCTTTATACGACGAGGGCGATTACGAGAAGATAATTACATTCGTGTCGGACAGGTCAAAGGGCCTTGTCAACGCGATTGCTAGAGTCTTCCCTTCATCCCCACATGCGTACTATCTTCGACACTTGGAGGCCAATTTTATGAAAGCCAATGTCAGACTTGGGAAGGCATTGAGGAAGGAGTGCTGGTCTATATACTTTCGCATTGCGTGGGCATCGACGGCTAAAGAATTCGATCACACCGTCAATGAACTGCAGGCCGCCTCATCCGAAGCCTATCAGTGGTTGATTCATAAGTCGGACATGGCACATTGGTCGAATTATCTGTTCAAAGGCGAACGCTGGGGGGAGATGTATTCAAACGTCGTGGAGTCGTTCAATGCTTGGATCAAAGAAGCTCGTCATTTGCCGGGGACGAAAATGGTCGACCCGATAAGGTAGTCAACTTTTTTTTCGTTTATACCGATTAAAATTTTGCTTTATCATTTAACACACATTGTCCATATTTAAAATACCACATAAGTGTTTCAATATAATTGTCTTCGTGTAACTTTCGGGTGTAACGTTTAATTTGTGACAATACCGTTTAATACTTTGGATTTCTGTTTAAGTATCAATATATTCACTTCAATTTCTTCAAACTTTATGATCTTTGTTGTGCAGGTTCGAGTTGATGTGCATGTTATGCACTCGCAGTGAGCAAGCGAACAAATGGGAGACCTACTTATGCCCGGACATACATTCGAAGGTTGAGGCGCTTGTTGCGGACAGCCGAAGTTTTCACGTTGGTCGCTGTGTCGATGACTGTTACGAAGTTATTGACCAGTGCAGCAACTCTGTAAATCATGCCATCCGAGTTTGCTCATGTCGCAGATGGCAAGTTTTTGGTATCCCGTGCAAACACGCTTGCGCTGCAATAATGCAGACGGACACCAACGTCCATCGTTTTATAAGCGGCTACTTCACCGTCGACACTTACAAGCTAGCATATAAGGAAGCCATATTCCCCATACCCGACAATGAGCGGCCTACGGACGATCGCGATCTGCGTTTGCGGCCGCCCGTGACGAGAAGGCAGCCTGGGTGTCCTAGACGAAGGAGGATCGAGTCCCAAGAATTTGAGGCCCGCGAGTTGCATTGCAGCCGTTGCCACGCGTCCGAGCACAATCAAAGATCCTGCAATGAAACCGTCGTCGACTAACACCATCGTGGAGGAATAATTTATGAAGGTAAAGACATTTGTCTGAGTGTAAACTTTTACTATTTAAAGAGGGACGTATAGAGTTAAACGGATGCTTCTGATGTTAAACGGTAAGTGTTGAGCTTAACTGGTAACACACATATTTACACAGAGACACCGTAAATCAAACAGGATTCATATTTTTCAAACGGTGCCGCAAATATTTAAAAAGATAGTACTTTATTTTTCATATGATAACTGAAACTTAAACGATTATTTGAACATAGAACTCTTCATTTTGGGATTCATTCATATTTCACTTTATTCGCAGAATGTGAAAATGGAAACATAGTCGTTTATCCGGACAGTGCTTCATAGGTATTGCAAGTGACCCCTGTTTATAAACATGGAGAGCTTCATTATCTAGTTCGGTATGTTAATTACTATTTAATTAGCATAAGACTTATTTTATTACATGCACATACTGTTTACAAACGGAGTTCTAATTTCTTTTGAAGTTATCGCGTAAGAAGTAGTCCTCTTCATTAAAAAGCGCACGGTTTCGTTTGAACTGAAGTGTTGCCAGCCATTCGGAAAGGTGTAATGAAATCGAGTAAGAATAATTCTTAAATGGGATAAATAAGTTTTGGTTGTTTACTTTTTTGTATTTAAACAGGAGAATTAGCATTTTAATTATCGTTCTTTGTAACTTGGACGGGGTCACCGAATGTTAAACGTAAACGGGTGATGTTAAATGGGTACGCGGTTCGTTAGGCAGAGACGCGTGATGTTAAATATAGTTCTTGATATTTAAGCAATACAGTTGACATTTAACGAATTTAACTCAGTTACACAAGAGTACAGCCGTTGGACTAACACATGTACGTAATCATGCTGTGGCCATGTCATTGGGAAAGAATAATTTGAATTTGAATTAATGGCTGGGAGAAAACTTATGTGGAGTACTCCCTTCGTTGAACTGTATTACTACTTACTCACGTTAATTTGATTTTCGAATTCGAAACGTCAGATGTCACCTCATCGATAACTGTTACCGCCCTCATCGATAACCGATGGCAATTGATCTCATTAATTCATTGCGGAATTTGATTACTGTACAGCCGCATCGATGACCGCTGGCAATTGAATTCAAACGCCAACCACTGAGATTTCTATTTAAACAAGACACTGAGACGGATTTAAACATCCAGATATATCCAAGCCTAAGACAATGTATAAGTCTCGCCTCAATGAGCTCTGCGTAAGAGGCGTTCGCCCTCGCCGAGTACTCCACCGTCGGGGAAGGCCCCGACCACGGCCTCGTCTTTCTCACGACAGGTGTCGGTCGGCGGTACCTCCTTCTCTAGTGCCGAGCCTGCGACAACTTATAAGCAGGCCCAAACCCCCTGCTGCCGAGAGCGCGTTAAAGCAACTGTGCCCCCGTCCGGTGGGGAGGAAAGAGATGGTCCGTCCCCCGATTTCTCCCCCGATGCTCCCGCGGCGCCACACGCCGCTGCCGCGCCGTACTCCAGCAGGGCCTTCATCCCATCCACACTACTCTAGCATCGACGAATTGGAGTGGTTCTTCGAAGACTTCCTCCATGAGCTAGGCTGCGAAGGAAGTGTTTTGCTGCTACAAAACCGGAAGGGATCAAGAAGAGAAGGGCCCACGTCGCGAAGCTGCTCCAAGATATGAATGGGGCAAAAAGGGACGAATAATAGTTTTACCCTCCCTTAGTTTTCGTTTTGAAAGACAATAACTGTTGTTTTGTGTTAGTTTCGTAAATGGAAATTCTATGTTAAATACAAAGTTGTTTCTTTCTTAATGATGTCTGTTTACTGCAACCACATTTCATAATTTTAAGCAGAGACACAATATTTTAACCAGACACGCCTAATATTAAACGAAGACTCTGAAACGTAAACGGATGTACTTAATTTTATAACGAAACCCTCAATGGAGAAAGTCTGGCTTGTGTTCAAGCGTTGATAGTTAAACCGAGACAACGAAAGTTAAATAGAGACTAACAGAATTAGATATGATCACCCTATGTTGGCCAGGAAATGCGATAGTTAAACGGGTACGACCAATAGTTAAACAGAGACGGCTGGCCTTAAACGGTAACTCCCTTGGTTAAACGGGGAACCTTATAATTCAAACGTAAATGTATGTTTTAATAGCGGCAGCATCTTCTAAACATAGGTAGTTAATGTTATAACGAAACCCTGGTTACAATTTCAACTCAAGCTAAGAATGCGAAGTACAAAGGCATACAGACGATGAACAGAAGATGGTATATTTACATTGCAAAGTCTGGCACCTCGGATGAGAACGCCGACTTGAATACAAAACAAAAACTAGCAAACATCCGCACGTATTTCGCCTTTAACCCTTGTTAGGCGTTAGGTGGTTTTGTTGAAGCTTGGTCCTTCAACTTCGCTCGATGGAGAAAGTCGGCTTGTGTTCAAGCGTTGATAGTTAAACGAGAGACGGCGGAAGTTGAAGGATTGGATGTGGTCACCGTATGTTGGCCGGGAAAGCCGATTGTTAAACGGGTACGAGTACGAGTTAAACAGAGACGGCTGGCCTTAAACGGTAACTCCCGTGGTTAAACGGGAAACCTTATAATTCAAACGTAAATGTATGTTTCAATAGCGGCAGCGTCGTCTAAGCATATGTAGTTAACTTTATAACGAAACCCTGGTTACAATTGCAACTCAAGCCAATAATGCAAAGTACAAAGCCATACAGACGATGAACAGAAGATGGTATATTTACATTGCAAAGTCTAGCACCTCAGACGAGAATGCCGAGTTGAATACAAAACAAAAACTAGCAAACATCCGCACGTATTTCGCCTTTAACCCTTGTTAGGCGTTAGGTGGTTTTGTTGAAGCTTGGTCCTTCAACTTCGCTAGATGGAGAAAGTCTGGCTTGTGTTCAAGCGTTGATAGTTAAACAGAGACAGCGGAAGTTAAGTCGAGACTAGCCGAATTGGATGTGGTCACCGTATGTTGGCCAGGAAAGGCGATTGTTAAACGGGTACGTGTACGAGTTAAACAGAGACGGCTGGCCTTAAACGGTAAATCCCGTGGTTAAACGGGAAACCTTATAATTCAAACGTAAATGTATGTTTCAATAGCGGCAGCGTCGTCTAAGCATATGTAGTTAACTTTATAACGAAACCGTGAAAGGAGATTGTAAGACAATATTTTGAAAGAATGAATTGCATTTGAAAGAATAGCGAGAAATACTAAATTTACATTGACATGAATGCCATGTCGATGGCAAAAAATGAATTGAATTTAAACAACAACGACAAAACTGCTTTACATTTGTTAAAGAATGGCCGTGATAAAGATAAAGAATTCTACTTCACCGAAGGTGGGGGCATCCCTTTTTGTTGGATGCCGGCCACGCGCCCTTCCTTAAGTATGAGGGCAGTGTGCTTCAATCTCAGATAAGATAGTTCCGTACCCGTTATGTGTAGTTTCTCGCCCTGGAGTAATTGCTCTATAAACTCCATGACATACACGGCGCAGTCGATACTTCCTTTTTTTGTCGCGGTGTTTCATTGTCGTGAACAAGCGGGTAATGTTAGGTCACCGTCTCTCCATACTCCATTTCGAGACATGTGTCAAATAGTTCCCGCTGTAGAGGTGTACAACTTGAGGTTAGAATAACAACCATATATGAAACTCTATGGATCGATACATTCAGTTCGCAAAGAACTTACCATTGCAACCGCGTCTTTGTCGTACTCTTCACTTTATCATGAGGTGTAATGCTTGTACTCTTGCTTTTTATTGTCGAGCACCACGACATGAAAGTGGCCATTCATGATTATGGGAAGGATGGTAATGTCAACGTTATGAACGACTTTGGTGGCATCTCCGATCATAGCTAAAGTCGTCTCGTGTGCGTCTTCCTGCTTTGACATAAACAATGCCAGTGGTCTTGTGATGGAGGCGCACTTCTTGTAGGGACATGGTACTTTGTTCAGTGACTTTTGTATTATACACACGAAGGCGTCCATCACATCATCCGTCACCATCTCCTTCCAGTCGAGAAGTACGAAGAGGTTGGCCCGTGTCGTGCTGACATAGTCATTCCTCCATACGACGGCCCTGCGGTTGAACGGCAGCAGGTGTAATTAAAACATAACACTAAATCTTACGCGGTAACCGTATAATCTTAAACGGTAATGTATACAGTTAAACAGTACCTCGAAAAGTTAAATGGTAAAGCACGATCGTAAACGGTAATTATATACTCTTAAACGCAAAAGCCAAAACGTAAATGGGAACATCTGTATGTAAACAAAAACATAAAAAATAACACACTTACGTGTGCATGGGGAAGTTGAGGAAGATCTTGATCAACTCCCTGCTCGAACATGCCGAGGCGCGATTGACCGGCGTATTTTTTTCTTCTTTGGAACGAAGTCCTTCCGAACTTCTTCATATTGCTGGTTGGCAAGGATCATAGCTTTTATTTTGTTTTCGGTGACGTTCCCTTGCCCCTCGTCAACAGCTTTGGGTTCATCCGTAGATGTTTTTTGCTGTTGCGGGATCGCGCCTACATTGGATGCGGCACTGTCGGCCGCCCGTTCCTCCGTGTGCAAGATTTCCTTCACAATAGAGGCAACGGTCTTCTCAACCGCGGCCAAGGCAACATCATCAAAGGGAGACACATCCTCGGCTGGTTCATCTTCTTCAGGGATTGTGGCCACCATCCTCGATGCGCCACCGTCGGCCGCCAGCTCCACCGGGACGGGGATTTCGGAGGCATCCTCAAGCGCGGCGGTCGCAACGGCATCGACGATCTTCTCCACCTCGGCGGGCACGTCAACGTCGGTGACGGACACAATAACAACATCGGCCGCCGATGGTGCTGCCATTGTTTCATCGTCGGCAGGTGGTGAACAGAGAGGCTTTATTGCTTTCGCCTTTTTCGCAAGCCTCTTCAAACATTGCCGTCTTGGAATGGCCATCCCGATAAAGTCCTCGTCACCTAATTCTGACGCCCCCTCCACCCCGGACCCTTCCTTTATTTGGTCAGACGATGCAGTCGATTGAAACCGTGCCTCTAATGCCTCAACCCTAGCGACAAGTTGGGGGAAAGCGTTCATCATCACCTGACACGCCTGCAAAAACGCTGAAGTGATTTCGTCGCCTACTGCCGTGGAGGGGGCTGCCGCGGACGGGGGGCTGTGGCGATCGGGGGAACTGACGTTGTCGCGGCCGGAGCGTGGGGTGTTGCCGTCGGGTGCGGTAGTAGAGGGCTTACCCGACGCCGAGGATTGCGTGTTGGGCTGGAAGTGGGGGAACGGCGTCGTCAACCACGCACTGAAGAGGCTGGCCTCTCCTCTTGACTTCGGGCAACTGGTTCCGGCGCAATAGCATCCCTTCGCCGGCTGGCCGGAACAAATATCTCCTCCTCAGCACTCGCAGGGACAAGCTCCGGAAACTAACATACGTAAACAAAACAATCTCAATCAAACCATTCAATTGAATAAAAAACAGGCGTATTTAAACTTTTGACATGTTCACGTAAACGGTATAGCACATAGTTAAATGGAGACTAATAATATTAAACGCAGACACCTAAAGTTAAACACAACTACACGGTTGTTAAATGGGAACAACTATAATTAAACATTAACTACTCATTCTACACACATTGTTCATGATTTAGTACCTCTTTTCCTTCGAGAGCCGCCCAATTGGTTTCTATCGTCGCATGCTTCCGGTAAGTACTTGTCACCATAGCACAACACCTTTGGAGTCTTGCCGAAACGGACTTTTTTTCCGGTTCCGGTCACCTCGTAAAACCGGATGCACAGCGCGATGGAGCAACCCTTAATGTACCCCGTGTTTACCTTCCCCCCCGCGCATCCGGCTTGCACTCGAGTTGCGGCTTGTGGGACGTCCTCCATAAGCCATTTGTGTGTCGCCTGCGCTCATGCGTAACGCCCCATGCCTGGTAGATCGTCAACATAATCGACGATCCAATTAGGCACCAAGGATGAGGTAGTCGGGAAGAGGACTGTCCCCATGAGGTACACCATCAAGAGTTTCGCGAAATCTTCCTCTTCCCCCCTCTGTCCCACAAGCTGCTGGAGAGTAGCCTTAATGGACTCTCGGTGTCTCTCGTAGCTTTTTGATAAATATCTTCCCTCGAATGCTGACTGTGTTTTCTTCTTCTTAAACTGGACCGCATCTCCGTCGCAATGCAGACACAGAATCAGAGCCACATCCTCAGGCTCGAAGCTCGGCGAAGCTTCCCCGATCTCGAATTATTGGTGCGGCCATCGTACCTCTGCAGAAGCGAATCCAGAACGGCCCTCTCCTGGAATATAGGTTCCATCTCAGTGAATGCCGCGAACGGTGTCCTTTGGATGATCTCCCAATGTCGAGAGATCATGTGGACTTTCAATTCGGCCAATGCCCCCACCGCCGGTGTCAAGTAGCATCTGCCGTTGACTAGGTTTACCGCCATAATCACAAGACTGTAACAATGACAACATTTGTTAAGCGGAGACATCAATTGTTAAACAGAGATATACGATGTTAAGCGGAAAGCTTAATTATTAAACAGAGATATGAATCGTTAAACAGAGACCTAAGGTTTTAAACAGGAACCCATTTCTTACAAGGAAAACTCATTTTACAAACTGCAACCGTATGAAATGAAAGGAGAAACGCACGTTGTAAACATTACACAAATAAAAACAACTTAAAACTCTTTCGGTGATCGTGGACACAGCCGAAAATGTAAGACAAGCCAAGACCCTAGCCAATAAATCTGCCTGCAGACTAGAAAAACCCCAGCCGAGAAATTCCCCCGCATACTTCAGTGTCTTCCGATAAAAACAGAACCACAAAACAAAACTTACGAATATCTCTGTGTAACATAGTGGTTCAAATAAAACCCTTACTTAAAACACAACTTCTTCAATACCTTGAACCGCAAACCGATGAAAGTGCCGAATGCTTGCCACGAGTGATTCAATGTTTTAAGAACGAAGTCGCAGATGATGTCCACGCAGAGACAACTTCGGAAATGGAAAAGCAGATGAGGCACGTTCGAGAAGAAATGCGTATATGGACGTGTCTTAGGATCACCCTAAAGGAAACTGCCCCATCTTTCAAAAGTTCCAGTGTAACGACTTCCTATGCAAGAAAGGGTAATTTCGTCCATAAAATTCAAACATAACTCCGTTAACGTCCGTTGCAAACTTTGGGGGGTTGGAAAACATTGACTTTAAAAGGAAGGGGTTTTTAGGTATTGAGAAATTAACGGGGTGTTTTTGGCCATATCGCAAACTTATGGGGTTTTTTTTTGGCAATTTCCACAATAAATAATTAAATTATAATATCAAAAATTTTTATTTCACATTTTTTTTAAAATACCTTTGTATTAAAAATTTTGAGCAAATTTAATTTAATTTCAACATTCTTTTGGTTTGAATGCTAATTTCTATATAATTAATTTCATAAAGAACAACGTATCATTATAAACTACATAAAGAAGGCATTAGATATGCATGCCAAAAGATAAAGAACCCCATTCCTTGCCCTGTCATGGCCGGGGTGGGGATTTTTTTCGTGACTCAGGATTAGGGTAGGGGTTGGGGTCGGGGTCAGGGTCCGGGCCGGGCTGGGGAATATCCTCCTTGCCCTGCCCCCACCCCAAAATATTGAATATTTAATTTAAATATTATATATATGTAATATTTTATGTTATAAATATCTAAATAAAAATAGAACAAAAACCCATTTAATAATGCAAAAAACATTAAAAATAATCTTCCATATAACTAATAAGTACGGCGGGGCGACAACACGGAGGTGAGGTGGCACGGCGAAGCGGCGGCAAGGATGGTGACGGCTTTAATGGTAACGAAGGAGAATAAAAACTAGGGTTTTGATAATTAGTATAAAAAAAGTTAGATTAAATGAGTGGGGGTATAATTAAAAAAAATATTACAGATTACCACAAACCTGGTAATCTAGATAAACATATATTTTTGTGGTAATCATATCACCACTTTATTTGGTAATATTTAACTATTGATAATATCATATTACCATTAATATTACGGTTACTACAGTAAATATTGCGACATTATAATTGAATCACTTCCGTCTTAGTATAAAAATTCAAACAAATATTAATGCTTTTTTAATAAATCAAATGTGAAATAATATCTCACCATCACATGTATATAAACTCAGAACTCAAGAGCATCCACTCAAATTTGGTCAAAATAAATAAATAAATAAAACACCAAGACAGTGAACATTGAAGCTCATACATCACCAATGACATCACGTAGAGGAATAATGTTTGAATTCATTTTAAATGGTGAAAATGTTTTTTAAATTTAACTATCAAAATAAATATTTGAAAATCATCAATGCTTTATTAGGGTCACCCCTACCTCATATAACAATAAAATATTCCCAAGATAAAATACCGAAGTCTCAAACTTACATTTATGCTAAAAACATCCATCTAGATTCTAGATTGCATGAATAGAATAAAAAAAAATATTTTCTAAATATAAATAAAAAAAATACGTCACTTGCTTTGATACATCAGCCATGCTGTCACCATGATAGAAAACGTTGGTCAAAAACTGTTGAAGAAATTATTTTAAAATAAAAATATGTATTAATTTAGTTAAAGAGGAAGATTGGATTTGTTTTGCAATGGCTTGTCACCAAAATTAATATTTTTAAAAAACAAAATAGTCAAGTGGGCAAGTACTCCACACTAAACAAGATCTTCACTCATCACACTATATATATATATATATATATATATATACTAGTTGGCAATATTGACTCTTTTCTTATCTTTTTGTATTAAAAAATAAAAGAAATTTGCATTGCATCATTGGCATGGGTCCTCCCAAGATTCAATCTGCACAACCGTGCATTTATTTTATTTTATTCTATTTACTTTGCATTATTTTAGATCTAATTTATTTTTTACTTACTTGGGTTATTATACATCCCAACACAACTCATCAAAATTCATTTTTAAAAATATTCCTCCCTTCTCAATTTATCTGCTCATCCAATCATCCAGCCATCCTACGAATAATAATAAAAAAATTATAGTTAAAAATTTATACACATTTCCTTTAATTTTAGGAATTTATTAGTTTCACTTTTATCGACTAATTCTCTTTTCTCTTCTACCCTCCATCTACTAATTTTTATTTATTTAAAAATTATATTTAATATGAGTGATAGAGATAATGCATTTAAATAAATTGTAAGGTTAAATTTAAAAAAAAAATTTCAAAGTATTTAACTAAACAAGTAATTTAGAATAAAAATTTTTTTTGCAGTAATGCTATATTTGATTTTTCTCACAATTCTCAAAATAAAAATACATAATTTGAAGAAAATATCTAACGCTGCTAGAGTTAAAACTACATGCATTAAAACAAAAAGGAAAATAAAATAAAGAGAAATTAAACAAAATAATTAAAAAAAATCCACAACCAAAGTACAAAAAAAAAAGAAAGAAAATGTCAACGGCTGTAATACCCCCTAGCTTTCACCACAACCATCCGATCATCATCCAACGGCCCAAATTAAAAGTCATTTCTACAGTTCCAAAATATCACATGGCCGCCCAGGAGTCCAGAGTCGGGAAACTCAAAACGGGCTCGTACTCAAACCCACACACCGGTCCATTGGAACCGTCCGGTGCAACAACCCCAACCCGGTCCAACAAAAAAGCCGAAGAAGTATCAAGCGTTGGTAAGCAAGCCAACTGAGAACCGGAGGACCCAAATCCAACCCGGTCCAATCCACCACGAACCGGTTCAGGTTTAAAAACCGGCCCATCGTCCGGTCCGAACCGGGCTCCGGTGACCTGCTGAACCATGGCCCGGAAATTAGCCGGGTCGGCGGTGATGAAAGTAGTTGTCGGGCGGCGGGAAGCACGTGACTTGCGCTTTCCGATCCGACCCGTTTGGAGGCCTGGTGGGTTTCGGGTCCGGCG
This sequence comes from Dioscorea dumetorum, assembly GCA_902712375.1. Lineage (NCBI taxonomy): Eukaryota > Viridiplantae > Streptophyta > Magnoliopsida > Dioscoreales > Dioscoreaceae > Dioscorea > Dioscorea dumetorum. Next base: position 706,780 of record CACTHL010000615.1, read on the forward strand.
GGGGGTTTCGGATCCGGATCCTTGCAGTAACGCGCTGGATCCGGGGAGGAGATGAAGCGGAGGTGGTGGGCTTGAGCCGGAGGAGTCGTCGGAGAGGGAGACCTGGAGGGCTTTAGTCACCGCTTCGGTTTCGAAAGAGAAGGAGTTGGGTATCCAAGCCCATGATTCGAGGCCCAAACAGTTCTCAGCCATCAGATGGAGTTTGTAAGTCTGATTCCCGGAAATGAATGAGCTCCAGGAATAAGGTGTAGTTACGAGGAAGACGCTGCGAGTGGGGGTGGAGGTGGGGAAAAGAGGAGTTTAGGGGGTTTATAAAGGGCAGGGGATTTAATTAGACGGTAAAAGTGGGAGCCCGATAAACGCAAGCCCGAGAAAGCGCGTTTATCGGGCCACGTGGCAAGAGTGGTCCGTACCCGATAACCCGCGGCTTTGTGTCGGACTGGATGGTGTGGTTAGGGTCCGATAACTTTTTCTTATATAAGTTTGTGCTTTTGCGTATATAACCCTATGAATTTGCTATTTCCGTACATGTTCTTTTAGAATGTTTTTGAACTTTTCATTGTGCCCCTGCTAATAATGCATTTGTGCAAATAATCTAAAATTTCAAAATTTTCCTATAGACTGCTTAGAAATATTTTCTAGGTACAACTAATATAAATTAAAGTAAATTTTTTTTCTAGTGTACAAATAAGTTTACATCTATAATTTAAGAGTTTTTATCTCTTAAACTAATATGTCTGCTAGTGCATTAGATATGCATCATATTATTGTGAGTCATGTTAATCAGAGAGGTTAAAGAATAAGTTTTCTAAATTGGGAGTTTAAATAGATATATTTATTTGATTTTAATTGATTGGTTAAAATAGATAATGAAATTCTCTCAAAGGCATTAAAATATGGAATTATTTGGTTATCCAGGGTTGTATATGCAAAACGCTTTAAATTCATTTTTTTTAATTCTTGAAAATGGACATAGAAGGGTGATGATGAAGGTCAAGACGCGTCGTTAGCGGGGTCCACACGTAAGGCCTTAACCAGGTTTATCATGTACAATTAAAAAAGAAAATAATCTGGTTTTAAAATATTTTAATAGCATAAAGAAAAAGCAGAATTAATTTGGAATTTCGTTTTTTATTAATGTTTGAAACTATGAAATATAAAATTTGACTCTGACACACTGAAAGAGATGGGTGGCTTAAAGTTAGCATCCACTTGTAGGAGAGTATCACCGTTCATTTCTTCTTGATCATCAAGATAGGAAATCCACTGGCATGATTTAGTTCATACGTAGCACCTGTCCCACCGTCTTTGTCTCTTGGGAATGAGAACTTCATCATCTACTTTTTGAAAACAACCCTGTTATTCTAAATAATTTAGAAATTGTTGATTTGTTTTTAATTTTTTATCACTGGTATTGTTTTATTCAAAATAAGGTGCTGTGTATCTGTCTCAACTTGTGTTTTTTATTCAAAACATGTAATTATTTTAAACTCAAACCCATCTATTACATTTTTATTTTTTTGACAAATAAAACATTAGCTTGTGTTATTTAAAAAAAATAAAAAACATATACAGATTTAGAGCACAATTTTGATTTCAATAAAAATCCATACCTTCATCTTGTATATATTTCGAGTTTTCTTTTAAGGTTCACTCTTAAATGAATAACTATATTAAAAAAATTCATTATAATAATGCCAAAAAACCATTAACTAAAATTAATTTTTATCATTTCGACATGTGGTGTTAGTATTTTTTTTTCATATATTATTTGTACCATGTGTTTGTTTTCTTATAAATTACTCAATGCTAAAATAGGTATATTTTACTCAAATTCCCCTGTTCTTTGTTCTCTTAAAATTTGTAATTTGACTATCTCATATTATTAGCTATTGTTTATTTTTTTAGTTTTTATTAATTTTTTTTAGTTTTTATTACCTTTTTTTTTGGGGGCCATGGTTGATAGTTAACTCCCATCTAACAAAATGCAATCCTTTTTGGTTGTGTTGAAAGTCAATGTGGTACCTAATTTTGTTCTAAATTAATGTTTCTGGAATGTTTCTAGAAGATTATATATATATATATATATATATATATAGGGATATATAGGGATATTTTAAAATATAGGGATATTTTAAAGTAACTGTTACCATCATGGTCTAATAGTTGGTATTTGTAAAGATGCTATGCAAATATTACTATGCTTCTACTCCATCGATATTGTTAAAGGTTGTATAATATTATTGACTACTATTGTGTACTATACATAAATAGATAATAAACATTAAATGCAAATCTTTAATGACCAGTGTGGACGTCCCTAAAGGACAAGCTCCCATATATATATATATATATGAAAATGTGAACTTTGATATTTTGTAATTAATTTTTATATCTATAAATTCCTTTTAACCTTTAATTCATTAATTTCTTAAAATTTATAGAGTCTAAACCAGAGTAAAATACAAAATGTTTTATAAAAAATAGACCTCTCTATCATTAGTGTTATTTTGTATAATCATAAATTTTTTATGTTGTGACAATATTCGACTTTTCTATTATCTAAAATTTCTTAAAAAATAATTCTGAAATGAACATATATAAAATAAATCTTAATCAAATGATGTCTAATCATTTCCATTTAATTAAATTGAGGATAAATGTTGCCAATGTTACTGTAAATTTTCCATGCTTTCTATACTTCCTTGTATTGTCATCAAGCATCTACTATTCATGAAGTTCGTGAAAAATTTTGCATTTATTGAACATGCACAATGGAGTTGAAAATTTCGAACATAAATGTAAGGGCAATACATGTCAAGACATGCAGAGAGTTGTCATGGCAAGTGGTTAGATGGAGTTCATTTATAATGTCATCCGATTCTTAGACATTTTTTAGTTCAAAACTTGTTAGATCAACTTCGCTCGGATTTTATTGCAAATAAATTTTATTTCACATAAAAAAATGATAGGTTAGAAATTGAATTAGGGATAGGATTAGGATGTATAATATCCAGACAATTGTACACTTGCACAAGCAGGGAATTGGATGGGTTAGTGTTAGGGTTAGGGTTAGGGTTTGGGAATTAGGATGTATAATCATAACTATCAAATTGTACCCTTGCACTTCTAAAAACAAAGAATTGGATATGTAAAAGAAAAATATTGTAATTTTTGTGAGGGATTTTAAAAATGAATAGGTATTATCTATGTTTTTTTATTAAATACAACACTTTATTAAAGTTTGTTAAAACTCCAAAAGACATTAATGTAATAAGCACCACTTGTAATACAATTAATGAGAAATTTTTATTTGTAATTTCATTAATTAATGAAATGTTGTTTTATTAGATTGTATTACAAACAAACTCTTCACAAATTCTCTTGCTTTGTTTTTTAAGTGCACAAAAGATAGAAACAAACTTTCATTTTGTAAAAGTCATTGTTGTCTTTGCTTGAGAACTTGGGAGTGCAAACTCTAAGGGTTGATGACCTTACATTTGGTCAGCGGGCATACAGTATCACATAGACCAAGCCACGAGGGCTCACAGCTGCGTGGATTTGGTAGCGCGCACGATTAGCGCGACGCGTGTGTTGTGTCGGGACCAAGGGCGTGTGGAATATCCCGCATGATCATAGGCTGAGACTGTGAGACGCGCTCGCGCTTGACCGTGGGTGTGCGCGTGACCAATGAGCGCGTGGGGCAGGCGCGCCCATACCAAGAGTCAAGTGTCGCAGCACTTCATCATGTAGAGTGTTGGATCTCTAGCAAGTCTAGGCGGGGCGGGACACTTGATCAGGCCGGGTGACCGAGAGCTGATTCCGGATTTGACAAGGTTTTACGCAGGCGTATGCAAGTGGGCACGTGGTCGGGAGCGTGGCCGAGCCAGGGGAGAGGATGGCACGCGGTATTACCGCCCCGTGACCGGTACTGCTGCGTGCTGTGACCAAGGGTGGCTGGTTAAAACTACAGTTGCGTCAGAGGACACTGCAAGCTAAGTGAAGTCAGGGAGTTCACGCCAGACCTGTATTGGGCATGGGACTCAATCAACCTTGGATTTGGGGCAGCTCTTGTAATAGGGTCTAATGAGTCTTTGAGAGGAGACAAGGGCACTTGGTGTTGGTTTTGCCCATGGTTGTAAACATTTCTCAATCTAAGAGAGTTTTATGTTTTTCTCTCTCAAAATGGGTTTCATGTGTCGTGTTTCTCGTACCGAGGGGTTTTCCGGTTTTGCTCGCTTCTTATTATTTCGTTGTGCTTTGTACTGCAAACAAGAATTCACTAACTGTTCTTGTAAGGAAGTCTGACCTGTCGCTATGGTGCATGTCAGGTGCCGCACAGCCGAAGGTGATCGGTTGAGGCCGTGACAAAAAGATAGAAACAAACCTTCATTTTGTAAAAGCCATTGTTGTCTTTGCTTGAGAACTTGGGAGTGCAAACCATACTCAAGGGTCTTCATTGTATCCTAAAAGAAATTCGCCACTCAATTCATTTTGCATCCAAGGTTTGAATTAGGTGGAGGTAAATTAATCCTAGAGGAAAGTGTTACTCACGCCTTGAAGACTTGTGTACTATATTCTTCTTTATTCTTTCTTCTCTACACTTCAAAATGCCATCACCATCAACAATCTTTATGTTTTGAAGGCAGAAACTTTCTAAGATGGCAAAAGAAGATGAAATTTCTTCTCATCACATTGAAGGTGGCATATGTCCTCACTACTTTCAAACCCAAAGAAAATGAAAGAGAGACCGTTGCAGAAATTAGAGAAATGCAAAAGTGGGAAAATGATGATTTTATTTGCATTGGATATATTCTCAGTGGGCTTAATGATGCACATTTTGATGTTTATCAATACTCAATCTCGACAAAAGAACTTTAGGAGAAACTAGAGGCAAGGTACATGCAAGAGGATGCAACAAGTAAGAAATTTCTTGTGAGTCGTTTTAATAATTTTAAGATGGTTGATGGTAATTCTATTATGGAACAAATTCATGAAATTGAACATATTTTGAATAACTTCAAACAACATAACATACATATGGATGAGTCTATCATTGTCTCCTCAATCATAGACAAGCTTCCTCCATCATGGAGAGATTTTAAAAAGAATCTCAGACATAAAAAAGGAAAATATATCTTTTGAGCAATTGGTAAATCATCTTACCTTAGAAGAGGAGTGTAGAAAAACAAGATGATACAAAAAATATCAAAGCTCATGAGAAGGTACATGTATTGGAAGAAGGGGAGTCCCACAAAAACTCCACGAAAAGGAAAAAGTATAATGCAAAATTACATGCAAAAGATGGTCGCAATAACAAGAAAAAGAAAGGAAGTTGTTTCTTCTGTAAGAAAGTTAGACATTACAAAAAAGAGTGTCGCTTCTTCAAAAAGATGCAAGAGAAGAGTTCCTTTCAAAGGAAACTAGTTGACCTCCCATCTGGTTCCAAACCAATTGATTGTAAATGGATTTTTAAAAAGAAAATAAAAGTAAAAGGAACCATAGAAAAATTTAAAGCAAGATTAGTTGCTAAGGGGCTTACACAAAAAAAAGGAATAGATTATTTAGACACATATGCACTAGTCACAAGAAATACTACCATTAGAGTGCTTATTGCACTTGCTTCAATGTACAATATTGTAATACATCAAATGGATGTTAAAATAGCCTTTCTTAATAGAGAATCGGATAAAGAAGTGTATATGAAACAACCATAAGGGTTTGTTGTTCCCGGTCAAGAACACAAAGTGTGTAAACTAATTAAGTTCCTTTATGGACTTAAGCAAACCCCTAAACAATGGCATCAAAAATTTGTTGAGGTGATTCTAGCAAATGGATTTAAAATTAATAAATCTGACAAATGTGTCTATAGTCAATTTAATTACAAAAAAGGTGTCATAATTTGCTTGTATGTAGATGACATGTTAATTTTTGGCATTGATATAAATGAAGTTGTAAAAACAAAGAATTTCTTATCTAACAACTTTAACATGAAAGATATGGGAGAAACGGATATCATTCTAGGAATTAAAATTATTAAGGATAAAAATTGTCTTAGTATGTGATAAGTATACAATTATACTATATTTTACATATTAATTTGTATACTTATTGAGTCAATATTAGAGTGAGCTTATGGATTATGAGGCTAAATCAGGTGTGAATTGTCTTTGTAGGCACTAGGCAGAGTTGAAAGACAAAGGAGAACTAAAAGAAGCAATTAGGAAACAAAATGTAGAAAATGGCGCTTTCCTCACAGAGCAACCTAGGAGCCAGAATCACTTACGGGCTACTTACGGCTAGGATTACGACTGTAAGCCATATTTAGAAGGCATTCCGGCATCCTTATGCCCATAAAAGGAGAAAGCTATCAGACAGGGGGACTTACGGTCGGCCTTATGGTTGTAAGTTGGACTGTAAATGGAAGACAGAGGAGTTTACGGAATCTGCTTACGCCTATAAGGAGGAGGGTGAGATCAACAAGATGAGGCTTACGGTCATCCTGTTACGACCGTAATTAGGACCATAACCGGAAGACATACATCCTTACGGGAGAGGCTTACGACCGTAAGCGGAGTTGTAAGATATGAAATTAGATGAAACCCTGAGGCTTATAGCCGAAGCTTACGCCAGTAAGCCGGCTATAAACTTACTAGTATAAAAGCCTTTGTTGAATATGAGAAAGAGAGTTCCAGGTTTTGAGAATTATTTTGGGGAAAAAGAGGCTGAAGAAGGAGAGATGAAGACTGCGAGATCAAGGGCGATTTCAACCCGTCAAAGGCAAGGAATCCATGTGGGCGTCCATCATTATCATCAACAACATCCATTAGGGCGTCATCGCTGTCAAGAGCCATCACTCTACCAATGTCGAGGGGAACTTTGGCGTCGACTCTTGTATTCTTGGTCTTTGAGAGAGTGCTTATTTGTTTTCTCATTATGATGATGAACATGTTTAATTCTTCAATTGCTTTGTGCTTCATAATGAGATAAAGCCCCATTGGTAGCTTGGACTTGAAACCTTAGGAAATTGTTTTAGATTCTATTTGTACTCTTTTATCTTATTTGATTATAAAGTTTGATTTTGAAATACATGTGTAGTTTGATTAAATTCTTATTGCATGTTGTGTGGCTATTGATGTGCGGTGAAAACCCGTTAGTTATCGAAGCAAATGTGCGGTGAAAACCAGTTGGTTCTTAAGAACTAGCATGCTGTGAAAACCCGTTAAGGCATCACATTTCTAATCAACTTCTATTTATTCAAGTGAGAAGTATTCATAGAAGTTTGTGCTTCATTGTTGAAGCCCTAGGGAGTATTGTTGAAGTACTACCATTAATCTTGATAGTGTTAATCTCCTATTTTAACTTATGTTCCCTATTGAATCCTTTTTCATAGTAATTAATATGTTTCCTTGTGCTAAAATATTCAGGCTAGATTTCAATTGCTAAAGTTAGTACTAATAGTCTTGCTCCCTGTGGTTCGACAATTCGACCCTTTACCAGGTCCACTTTATTACTTGACGACCCATGTACTTGCGGTGACGCAAAGGGCGTGTCGTAATTTACTTGTATGTAGATAGCATGTTAATCTTTGGCACTGATATAAATGAAGTTGTGAAAACAAAGAAATTCTTATCTAACAACTTTGACATGAAAGATATGGGAGAAGCGGATATCATTCTAGTAATTAAAATTATTAAGGATAAAACTTGTCTTAGTATGTCTCAATCTTATCACATTGAGAAAATATTAAAGAAGTTTGATTATTTTAATTGTTGTCATGTTTCCACACCATTTGATTCTAGTATCATATTGAAACAAAATAAAAGTTGTCCTGTGAGACAACTTGAATATACTAAAATAATTGGATGCTTGATATACGCCACGACATGTACAAGACTATATATAGCTTATATTGTATGAAGGTTAAGTAGATATACAAACAATCCAAGTAAAGACCATTGCCATGCTGTGTATAGAGTATTAAAATATTTGAAATGAATAATAAGTTATAGTTTGATCTATAGTGGTAATCCTTTAAATTTAGAAGGATATACAGATGCTAGTTGGGTAAATTATACTGAGGATTATGCTTATACAAGTTGATGGATCTACACACTTGGTGGGGGTGCTGTTTCATGGGGATCAAAGAAACAAACATGTATTGCAGACTCTACCATGGCGTATGAGTTTATAGCATTGGCTGCATACAGTAAGGAAGCAGAATGTCTTAGAAACTTATTACTTGAAATTCCTATATGGCCCAAGCCAATGACACTAGTAGCTACACATTGTGATAGTCAGTCTACACTTTCAAAGGTTTATAGCCAAGTTTATAATGAAAAATCCCGACATATTGGACTAAGACATAACTCTGTAAAAGAGTTAATTATAAATGGGGTAATTTCGATTAATTATATACGGTATGAATTTAATGTTGCGGATCCTTTGACGAAAAGATTGACAATGAATATGGTGTTAAAAACATTAATGGGGATGGGATTAAAGCCTATAAAACCATAATTACCAATGGTGGAAACCCAACTCACACTTGAGTAAAATCAGGTCTTGAGTTTAATGGTGAAAGTACACTATTAGAGTAATTGCAAATAGTTGATTTTGTATACATCCCAAGATTGAAAAGTATTTGGTTACCATGAGTTTACAAAAGAAAGGTTGAGCTTTAGCTCTTAATAGACCTATAAGTATATATTTGCTGGAGTGCCTATCATGGTGCTGTTTTTGATAGAGTCTACCTAGGTGAGAGTGAAGTGGGGTTGCTTCTTGGAGTGTAAGGGCTTGACTCTAAAAGCTCTCATGAAAGGGATACTAGACACAAGACCATCATAATTGTTTCGATTTAAGTGACATGCATTAGTTCGAGATCTTTTGCGTAAGGCATGTTCACCTGTTTAAATGAAATAATTGGTTCAAAGCTTGTCTACCACATTATTTCGGATGGGTAAAACCATGTTTTGATAAGGGAAAGTTCAAGTCTTAAAGACACTTTTACTAAAAGAATGAGATTTCCAGAGTGATTGGAATTTATGGTCATTTTCAAATGGTGGGGGATTGTGAGGGGATTTAAAAAATGAATAGGTATTATGTATGTATTTTCATTAAAATGCAACATTTCATTAAAGTTAGTTAAAACTCCAAAAGACACTAATGTAATAAGCACCACTTGTAATACAACTAATGAGAGATTATCATTTGTAATTTCAATAATAATGAAAGGTTGTTTTATTGGATTGTATGACAAACAAACTCTTCACAAATTCTCTTGCTTTGTTTTTTGAGTGCACAAAAAATAGAGCCAAACTTTCACTTTGTAAAATTCATTATTGTCTTTACTTGGGTACCTGGGAGTGCAAACCATACTCAATGGTCTTCATTGTATTCTAAAGAAAATTCGCCACTCAATCTATTTTGCATCCAATGTTTGAATTAGGTGGAGACGAATTAAGCCTAAAGGAAAGTGTTGCTTATGCCTTGAAGACTTATGCACTCTATTCTTTATTTTTTCTTCTCTAAACTTCAAAGTACCATCACCAACAACAATTTCTCTTTTAAAAAAACATGTAACCAAGTCTCATTCCATTTCTTTATGGACTTATAACACAAATAAATAATATTTCTAATTTTGAAAATTGTATATTTGATATATATATGATGTTGGTTATATGATTAGTAACTATATAGCTAGGTATTATAGTTAGGTGATATTTTAGAAGATAATAATTTAGCAGAATAACTAGTTAGTTATATTTATAAATACTCTCTTGCAAACAATGTATTATAAAAAAATCAAAGGAAATCTTTTTTCCAATTGATTCTCTATCTTCAAGTAATTAGATGTAGATAAAAGACTAAATTTAATCTTCTTTCATACCGCTGAAGCCACCCCTTACCTTCTTAAACTATTGTTACTGACTTGGACCATTTTCCTTGGTTCAGCCTCAAGTTTGTCGTTGTGAGAACCATTTGGTTTCCGTGTTTGTGTTGTTATAGTTTGCAGCAAAGTGGGGAGGTTACATAAAAGCCACTTTGAGTTATATATATATATATATATATTTCTTCTATTTCTTCAATTTTGGACCGTACTTCTTTGCCATTTAATCATGGAAGCTTGGAAAAGGGCTTTTAGACATCGATCCACCGTTTGACTAAGACGAAATCGATGATTGGGCTAGTCACTTCGAGTTTGACGGTAAGCTAATTTCTAGCTTTTGGATTTAGATTTCTCAAGTTAAATCAACAAATTTCTTAGTCCTTGATGAGACTAGGAGTAACAAGGGACTTGAATCCCTTGTTATTTCTCCATTTTGGTGAAGATTCAAAGTCTAATCATTGTTGGTATAGTTAAGACTCGTATAGAGCCAAGGGTTCTCGGAGAACCATTAGTTCTATCTGCCCCTATAGGGAGTAGATGAGCGAGATTCGCTTGTGTATTTGTTTGGATTTGTTTAGGGGTTAATTTGCGAACCCTAGGGGCTCTATTGCATACTAGGGTAGCATGCTTTATTTTATTTTGTTTCTTTTGAAAACCTTTGACCTTTATTTGGTTATTAGTTTAACTTGTCCCAAAAGATGAGATGGCAGGCGTGGGTAAGGAACCGGAGTAGGAATAGCGCCGGACTTATGGTTTTCTACATCTGTGAGTAGGAACAATTGATATGAATCATTTATTTGGTATATATATATATATATATATATATATATATATATATATATATATATATATATATATAATCTTGTGCCATGAATATTGGTTTCTTTTTTGGTTTTTTCCTTGATGGATTGGTTTTGGAAAAGTACATGTTGATATGATAGAGGGTTTTCAAAGGTTTTTCTTAAAAATGGGCACTTAATAGTAAATTATATCTTCCAAAAATAAGTTTTGTTATATTGATTTATAGCCTATGGGCAGGCGAGTGTATATCTTTTTTGAACCTTCGAATCAGTTATTGATACAAGCTTACAAGCTGTATGTTGGTCTTGTTTCATTATATCTTTAAAAAGCTAGTTTTGTTATATTGTATATAGCCTTCGGGTGTAGTATTGTATTTTCTTACGAGCGATGTATGGATTACAACTATAAGGTATGTTATTATTTGTCTTCAGACAGTGGATGGTTTCACTTGCTCAGGTGCAATAACCATAAACCTTCGGGCTGTAGGGTTGGTGCATTAGTTTTGTTGGTGACATAGGGTTGCTGCCTTGACTATTAACCAGTAGAGCGAGGCAATGGAACCCTTGTAGAGCTGTATGGCAATCCTTACCCAGTTGTTTCAATCATGTGGAAGGCACATAGAGATCCCAGACTTGGCAATGTTTGACTGAAAGCATGAGGTCACCACACAAGGTCTCCATGCCCAACGCCAAAGGGCCCGACCTTCAGTGGCTTTGGACCTAGCCGCGGCCATGGCTAGGGATGGAGGGTTTTGAGGCTGGTTATTTGTGCTCGGTTTTACTCTATTATTTGCTAAATTACTGTATTATGAAAGCAAGATTGTTAATTAATGCATGCTTTCTGTATTCTTTAAAACTGATTATCATATTGTATTTTGAATGCGGATGCTTACTTGCGAGTATTGCTTACTTTACATTGTTCATATTGTATTCTCGTATGTTATTGCGATAATGATTATCTGATGCGATATGCGATTTGTATTATTTCGTTATAATAGTTTATTTGATAAACTAATATTACTCAAGTACAAGCATGGGCATTGGGATGTAGTAAATCCTATATTTCGTATTTTATATTTTGTATAAACTATGGAACAAGTTTACTCTGTATATCTTGTTTCATGCGATATGTATTCCACGCAGTTTCCCTTGCTGAGTAAGGTAGTTTCTCACCCATCTCCCTTCCTTTTCAGGTGATAAGTCACAATAGTAGTGTGGACCCCTAGTTAGGATAGAATCTGCACCAGTCTTTGGGTTTCATTTCTTTTTTTGTGCATTACACCTCTTCGTTATATGTGCATATAAGTGGGATCCACTTGTATTGCACTCTCTTGTCTTCTGAATTGCATTTGGATTACGTGTTTTCTATCTGTGTTGATCTCTAGGTATTTTTTTTACTCTGGCTTGTGTTATTATTTTATATTGTTCTTGCTATCAGGGTCATACGAGGTCACAGGTTAGCCATTACGGCGATCCTAGGTCAGGTCAGGCCATGCCTCACCCTTGGGTTATAGCAATGGTAGTGTCGGTGTCATTGGGACCTGCAGGTCAAGACATGACAGTCTTCTTCTCTAAAACCATGGGCGAAGCTTCTTCCCTCACCAATGTCTCGCAGAAGGAAATTGATGTATCATCATCTTTCTTCTTATCAGTATTTGATAGTCTTACTTGGATTTTGGTTCATTATGCGTATGATCACATGAAGAGACGATTGGATCTCATACGAGATATTAGAAAAACAGGCTCCTTTTCAGTTACTTTACCTAAAGGTGCAAAGACGGCAGTGATGATGCAGGGTTGAGTTGTATTGAATGTTGAGATCACTTTTTTGGATGTTCTATATGCCCCAAATTTAACATGTAATTTAATTTATATTCACCAATTGGTTGCTAAGTTAAATTATCAAGTCTTGTTCAGTAATAAACTTTGTGTGATACTGGACTAAACCTCAAAGATACTGATTAAAGTGGATGAATTTCGAGGAATCTACTAGTTCAAGTCACTAAAGCTTCATACAACTTTGAAGATAGATAAAGTGGACTCATTCATGATTTGGCACCGGCATCTTGAGAATCAAACATATCAGAGTTTCTATCTTATTTTTAATATTGGCGGAATTAAATTCTAAAGAAAGAGATCTTTGTGATGCATGTTTTCGAGCTAAGCAACGTTGCTCTACTTTCCTATTGAGTAATAAGAATGCTGAGAACGTTTATAATTTCATTTATCGTGATTGATGGGGCCTCAATGTAGAGCGTCTAGTGGTGGAGCTTATTATTTTCTTATTGTCATTGATGATTATATAGGCATGTTGTTTGAGTATATCTGCTTAGCTCAAAGAATGAAGCTAATAGGTATCTTGTAGATTTCTATAAACTTGTTAAAATCCAATTCGGGAAGAAGGCTAAATGTATACGGAATGATAACTTGTTCGAATTTGATTTAGCTCCCATGGGGAGGATCGATGTATTTTATATGAGACCAGTTGCATTGGCACCCAGCAAAAAAATGGGAGGTTGAGGGAAAACATAGGAACATCCTTGAGGTAGCTAGAACTTTATGCTTTCAAGCTTTGTTACCAGTTTGTTTTTGAGGTAAGCATATGTTGGCATCCGTTTATCTAATTAACCACACATCCATTGTCAAAATGAAGGGAGATAACATCATGAGATCCTATTTGGAGAAAGCTGTTTGTTAATCATATTAGTGTTCTTGGTTGCTTGTGTTATGAGCTTGATGTCTTTTTATAGTAGTATAAATTTGCATCTTGAAGTCAAACATGTGTGTTTGTGGGATATCTATATGGTAAGAGCGCATGAAATCTTTATGATCTTGAAAGCTGAGTTCTTTTTAATTCTCATTATGTCACTTTTCACGAAGATATATTTCCTTTTTATGAAGATGATAATTTGAGCTAGGTCGGGAAGGTTGTATATCCTCTTCAGGGAGATGTCGATTTAGATTTGGGTGAGAGTGGCGATGGTGAGACCAACCCAAGGTGCCCAGAGTTAGAAGAAAGCCAAAACCTAGGATTAGAGGGAGACGAGCTGAGGAGTAATGTAAATGTTTTGCATGGGGAAAGAGTGACGATTTGAGAGAGTTGCAAGTCATCTAAGAAAAATAATTCATTTATTTATGAGATTGGATGGCCATGTTGTATTTTCTGCTCAATGATTATCTTTGGTTGAGAAAGCGAGAAGGAGCTTGAGCTTTTGTTTCTCTTGAGAAAAAGCCCTATTTTTGGCACAAAAGAGGCTTCTATTTTAGCTAGGTAGCATACATCTTGTGGCCTCAAGAATGTGAAGGAAAAACCCTTCCCCTCCCAATCCTCTTGACCCCCCTTCCCCCTTTCAGAGGCTCCCGCAACATGATGGTTCCTAGGATACTCTATATCCCTTACCCTTTGTTTGGTTGGGGGAGGGGGGTTTGGAGTGTTAATAGGGAGTTTGGAGGAGTAGAAGCTGTTTGGTTGGGGAATTTTGAAATAGGAGGAGGAGTTTGGAGGGGTGATGTACCTCCCTTCCCAAAACCCTCCAAACCCCACTCCTACAAATCGGGGTCTTTTAGAGGAGTTATTTTTTTTATTTTGACCAAAGTACCCATGTTTTTTTAATATATTACACATATATACTATTTAAAATGCTTGCTAACCCTATACTATTCCCCCCTCTTTCTCATCTTTCAGGATCAGATGATCGCCGGTCCACATCAAGGTAATTGTTTTTTCATTGTTTGTGAGAAAGATGAGGTTTTGAGTTAAATTGTTAGATTTAACTCTGATTACTCCGGGGATAGAAACCCCAGTCCCGGGGTTAGCATTCAGTAGCAACCCCGGCTCCGAGGTTAGCATTCAATCCCAATTTCTGCCTAATTATTCGTCCTTAGTAGTATTTTTTTCTTTTTAAATTGAAAAATTATTTATATTAAAAATATATATACTATTTGAAGATAATATATTTGATATATTAATATTAACATATAGAATAGATTAGTGTGATTATCCATGATTCTATTATATTAATTAATTATAAATTATAATGGTTACCCTTATGTAACTCTGGCCTCAGGATTATTAACCCCACTTTATTTTTTTATTTTTTTTAATTTTTTTATGTAGGTGATTATACTTCTTATCTCAAAATAATGTTATCCTAATTACGGTAATTTGTAATTTAATTTTATAAAATAGAATATATTTCTTATTTAAATTTAATTTAAAAACATGTGTTTAAAAAGGACAAATTGGTCAATATACATTATACTCCCCCTTCTTTCTCCATCTAATTAAACAAAAAATTTGGATTACCCTTCCTCACCCCTCGAATGCACCAAATATAACAAACCCTCCATCCTCCTCCCCTCCTCACCCCCCCTCGCTCCCCTCCGCCTAACTCACCTAACTCACCCTGTGAACCAAACAAGGGGTTAGTGAATTACTTGAGTTTTGATAATTTTTCTTAAGGTCATAAGGCATACTTGATATCTATTAGTTGGAGATAGTGCCTAGGAGCTACGTAGATGCCGTAAAGAGACTCTAGCTTTGAGACAATATAGCTTGGGAAATAATGGCAATTAAGGCAATTCAAACATGCACTTTGGTGCCTTTACCCCTTGTGAAGAAACCTAATGATTGCAAATGAGTTTACAAGGTCAAGTATAATCCAGATAACAACATTGAAAGATACGAATCGTGGGCGTATAATTCCATGAGATATTTACATCAATTCCCAAGCTCATGTTCGTGGGTGTATTCCTCTCAAATGCAACTGAATGAGGATAAGAATTGCACCAAATAGATATCAGTAATGCCTTCTTGCAAGGAGACTTGGATAAGGAGGTTTGCATGAGGTTGCTGCCTAGATTTTAGGAGGGTCATGAGAGCAAGGTGTAATGATTATGTAAATCACTTTATAATTTGCTCGATATTTCTCGTAATTAGTTCACAAAATTGAGTGATGCACTTTGAGGATATGGGTTTGTCCAATCTCATGCTAATTCCTTATTATTTACCTTTCACAAGGTGTGCATATTCCTGGGCCTATTAGTTTGCATTGATGATATTATCTTAATGGGGAATAATCAAGATGTTTGCTCGGCTTTCAAGTCCTATTTACATAAGTGTTTCAATATCATAAATCTTGGCTATTGAAATATTTCTTGGGCATTGAGATTGCTCTCTCACTCGGACTTGTTTTGTGCCAATGCAAGTATGCTTTACATATTGTGTTTGAGGCTGGGTTGCTTGGTGGCAAGTTGGCCAAAATTCCTATAGAGCAAGGGCATCGTTTATGTTTAGTTGATGGAAGCTTATTAAGGATGGCACTGTTTATCAATCGTTGACTTATTGGTCGGGTCATCTATCTCACCATCACATGGCTAAGGATTTTATATACAGTGCGCCTATTATCCTATTTTTGCACAAGCATAGAATGAGCATATGAGCAACCATACAAGTTGCTCGCTATATTAAGGGGCCTCTAAGTCGAGGGATTTTTCTTAGAGTAGATTGTGATTTGTTATTTCATGTTTTTTTGTGACTCGGAGTGGGCAAGGTCGTCAATGAAGGCGGAATACATAGCCATAACTTCTATTACGAGTGAGTTGATTAGGTTGAAGTCATTTTTAGCCTCTTAGGGTGTCATGGAGAGTGAACCTATAACACTTTTTTATGGCAACCACTCAATGATACACATAGCGCAAAATCCCATATTCCATAAGTGAACTAAGCAAATAGAGATAGATTTTCATTTTTTTGTAAGGGAAGGTTAAGGCTGGCAAGAATGCTATGACCCATTTGTGATCAAAGTCTTAACTGATGGACATTTTAAGAAAGACATCTTTGGGTGTTCATAGTTTCAATTTTTTACTTAGCAAGTTGGGCATGAAAGACATCTTTGGGTGTTCATAGTTTCAATTTTTTACTTAGCAAGTTGGGCATTCACAACTTGCATGCACTAACTTGAGAGGGAATTTTGGAAAATGTATATTTGGTTCGAAACTAGACAATAAATAAATAAATAAAATCTTAGAACTTAGCCTTCTTCTCAATTAAAGCACAATGGCAATGGCAATGAGGACGAGAAGCCTTTCTTTGTCAAATACTCATCTATGAGTGGTTAAGGTGAGTTGTTCCCTTGTTGCTGGTATTCAATGTGATTTTTACTCTGAAATCTATGTTTGCTAGTTTACACCCTTTGTCCTCAAATAATTCTGATACATGTAAACCTCTAGTTTTTCTTGTATTTATGATCGGATTTGCCTATAGATCAATCTAGCAAATATCTATCTATGAAAATGTTTGCTTCCTTTTTAGATGGATGTTTGTAGGGATTTATTGGTTGATTTAGATTAAATTGATCATAAGGGCTTTTAGATCTCATATCTTCTTTGTTCTATACGTTCATACTATGTTTGTTGCTATATGAACGCATTAATATAGAAGTTAGAACGGTATTTATAAATTATTGTATGTGTTAGTCAAGAAGTTGTAAGGATGAAAATAATCAGGATTTGTTAATAAAATAGTAGAAAAGTTTCTTCAATTTCATTGGTTTTAGCAGCAAAATTTGGAGAAACGAAAAACACAAAAGTTGCACATTTTGATCTTAAGTAATTATTTGCAAATTTCAAATTCTATGCATGTATGATTTATAAGATACGGACCTTTTGACAAAATTATCTCGAATGAGATTCCTGTGCAGAATATGAAGATTGATGGATATTTTGATAGTCTTAGAGATTGAATTGAGTAATATAAAATAAGACTGTTGAAGTAGCCCACAGCCAGTAAAATATCATTACTTTTGGGGAGGTAGATTGAGAGATATGCATGTTTAAAAAGGATACGCTTGAGAAAGGATAGGTAAATTTATGTTAGATTTAGTCCTCAAGAGTCATAAATGTTAGTGAGCTTGCTTGAATAATAATATGTTAATATCCTTATGTATTCATATTAAAATGGGGGTTCCATTGGGGATACATGGAATGTTTGATTATCCAAATAGGAAGAACTCATCACACTAGTTGTATGTATCACTTTAGATTTATTGTAATGCTCATAGGTTGTTGTTGAATTGCTTGTACGTCCCTGTTAGAGTTGGGTAGTTTCTCTGTATCTTTGCATTGCCCATGATGGCAAGGCAGAGGTGTATCCTCACAAGCTATAGTGGCATGACATTGTTGCTTATGTAGCTCTCTTAGAACTATATATTATAGTGGCCTTGTTACAGCTAATAATGACCTCAAATTTTCTTACACACCCTTGAAAAATTATAAAAATTTTCCTATGATGAAACTGATAAGCTTGTTGCAGAATTTTACGATATAGAGAGAAATTTGTTTGTGAATAAGAATCTGGTTTATTTTTACACATTAGTCAGGTAAATTAAATCAAATATAATTCACTATATATTTATTTTTTTAAAATGTAAAAACTTCGGCACTTATGATTTTGTTTGTTCAATTATTTTTTGGTTACTTGTTAATTGTTAAATATATTTGTTGTTGGTTGCTTGTTTAAATTCTACTTTAACTACTTATGTATTTATTTATTTATTTACTTGAAAATAATTGGAGTAATTTCTCTAAAAGTTGGAATCATGCAAAAACACCGTCTATGAAGTTATTTAAATTTAAATCTTTGTATGTTTTCCAGCTTGGCAAGTAAATTACTTATCGTCATTTCCATGATTACTAAGATTTTGCTTTGAATTTATTGACATTCTGCGTGCTTTTGCTTTTAAATTATTATGCATATGGTTGGTTTTAGTCCCTATATGAATTATATAATAACCTTGTCATTGGGGATCAAACATTAACTATTTCAACATGAAAATTCTAGAAAAAAATTATAGTTTTGCACTGTTCAGTCGATGAAACAATAATGGCCTCGGAAATTATAATTTAGGTCACCAAATATAAATAAATGATCCCTGATGGAATCCTTGGTCATCGAATATATATATGTAAATGACATTGTTATTCAGTCTCGGGCCAATGACATTTTGACTTGGGTTATCGAATATAAATAAATAACTTCTAATGTTCTATTGCAAACATAGCTTGGGCGACATGTGCTTCTGATACTTTATGTGTGCTTCTATTGCAAACATAGCTTGGGCGACATGTTATAATTTATATTTTGAATTTGGATTTTTGGAACTCAGTATGATCCTTAGTATTATGGTGTCTTTGATACTTGGCAATCAATCACATAAATTTGTTTTATTTTTTTCAGACTATCCGGAGTAAGGTAGACCGTGATTATCAAATAAACACATATTTTTAGCTAACTAAATTGAGTTATTATTGTTGGTGCCCGTTATAGACTTGAACTTTGTTATTTTTGATACGTTTGTATTTTGACACTTTGTGGTTTGAGGTTTATGGATTCATTAGATTATATAAATAGTTCTAATTCAGGTTAATTATGAGGTCTTGTATTTCTGCTGGGTTTCCATCTCGTAGGTGTGCGACCATTTCTCAGAATCTCGGGTTTGGAGCATGACAGATAGCTAGATGTTGGTAATTATAAATACTCTTGTAAACACTGTATCATAAGCAAACGAGGGAAAATATCTTTACTAAATCCATTCTCTGTCTTGCCTAAGATGCTGAGACCATAGGACAAACATTTCTAAAATTTTAATAATTATTTTAAATACATAAATGGTTTTATTATGTAGAGTGAAGGAATATAATTAGATATGACTATGCACCCACATAAATACATTAAATTAACAACTAAAAGAAATAACAAGCGGTGAAGGCTAGCCCATTGGGTGTTTATTTGCTACTCATTGTCCTTAAATTTAGATACAAAATTAACTTCAATAAACGATCATTGCCTAATATTATTTTTTTGTAACCTTTGATTTAGTCCAAGATCACCTAATAGATGGAATATCCATGTATATATATGTGAGAGGTAGTTCCATTCTATCAGGCCGGTTTTTTGGAGTTGTAGGTCCTCTGTTGTATGCAATAATTTTCGACACACACATCAATTTAATGGTGAAGAAAAAACTACACTTTAGTGATAGGAAGTTTCACGAGGTTTTCAATAGATCCAGATGAGAGAAGTGTGTAAATGATATATTATTTATATTGCTTATTTTCTCACTTACATTATAAAAACAAGTTAAATAATTTTTAATTAAAATGAAGAAAGTGAGAAAAATTGTTACCTTTCCACCTATGGTGAAATAAACTAAAGCCCTGTTTGGTTACGAAATAAAAAAAAAATATGGCATAATAAAAATTATATATGTAAGAAGTGCAAGTGATTATTATAGAAATTGTGGCATATTTTATTCTTACAAAAATGAGTGTTTTATTAATAAAATAAAAAATTATTGCATAAATATTTCACTTTACAATGAGCACATTTTACAATGAGTGCCATAACAACCATATTATATAATAATTTTACAGTGTAAATTAAGTACCCAAACAATCAATATCGCATAATTCTCATAAAATTTTAAATTATAACATATTATACAGATTATATCATAATTTTGGTCTATTCAAACATGGCATAATACAGTGAGAAAAAGAGACATCCGATTATTTTAGCTATTTTCTAGCACTTTCAATAAATAAATTGAAAATATTGTATATTAATAGTGATAATAAAGAAGTCTAAACGAAAAATATAGTCACCCAAAGGTCTCTACTAGGTAGGGTGATTGTTGATCAGTTTATTTCAAATAAATATTATTTATTTAAATAAATAATATGTTAATGGATACAGAGTTAGTTGCGTGCACTACAACATATTGTGGTCCGGTGGATAAGTACTACAAATATTATTTTGGTGTGGACCGAGTAAACTTGGCATCACCTTTCAACTTGACTTTGACTTGTTAGACAACAAAATCTTTGCCTTAAAATAATCTTTAATTTTGTACAGCTCAAGTTTTATATAATTGGCTTCATTTATGGATCATATGCTTGATTGATGTTGAGATATTAATTTTAACTTACCATGTTCCTGTGGGCTTAATTAACATCAATAAAGGTTGAGAGAAAATAACTAAAACCTTTTTCTTATAACAAAATGGGATGAATAAATAATAGAGTAAATTTTTCAAAAGACACCTAATGATTTTTTTTCATTACATCTGATATGAGAGAATAATACACGGGTGGGATATAAGTAATGGTTTTAGTCATTTTTTGTTTGTTTTAGTTAAATGTTAATGTTTATACCTGAAACACAAACTTCATATTATAAAACCTTAATTTTATTTTTTCACAAAACATAATGGATGTTTTGATTTTATAAAATGTCCAAAATTTAGCTTATAAGAATTCAAATGGATCAAAAACCCCTGTTTTAAGTAACCAGGCCTGCTTAAAAATAATCAAACCAAAATATTTTATGAATATTTTAAACAAAATATATGTTATCAAATTAATAAAAGGTATAAACAAAAATATTTTATAGGGAGGGCTTTTAACATTACTGAACGGAATAAAATATATCAATTCATGGCGAAATAGAGAAATAGATCAAAAGGAACATGTGTATGATCTTTCCAAGGAGCAGGAAGAGCTTAACTTATGATTTATTTTAAATTTTAATAAATTTCAAATATAGTATCTATTTGATATCTTCATATATAGTTTTTTAAAAAGAAATTATGTGCATAAGATTTTAGAGTATTATATCAATTCTCCATCAAAAAATACAGCCCATTAATATCATTTGATTAATATTTTTAGAAATTATTTATTAAAAAGTCAACATATTTTATTATGAAATAAATATTCAGAAAAGCTAACTTCTTGAACGTTTAACCCGACATGATGAGGTGGACAAATGGGAGTCATTTTCATAAAAACATTTTAATCCAATTTTCAACATTTGAGAAGAACATTTCTTTCAGATGAGTTAAATGCAATAATAATAACACTGTCCATGATTGATAGCAAACCCTATTAAATAAGATGCATCTTCCGATGAAGATCAAAAAATAGTCTAGAGTTGAAGATGTAAGTCAATTGGGAGAATCTTATTTGTGACAAGATGAACCACACAATAATGTTGATAGAGAAGCTGTCCCTTTTGGGTTTTGGTTCACCCACCACCCAACTTATTATTGTACTATTTCCTTATAAAATAAAATAAAATAAAACTCATAGTGCCATCTAGCCTTTAGATGTATAGCAAAGGCTCAATTGTGATGTCACCTATTGTCATAATTCATGTTAGGGATTTTCTTTATTTCATTTTGATAGATGTGGACAAGTTTGGCACTGTTGTAATAGCACAAAAACACTTAGTAGCGTTTGGTTAGACGTAATTGTAAATACAGAGGAATAAACTCAATTTCTCCCAACATTTGTAAATACACTCAAACAAACACCAGATTTGCTACAGTTAAGTAATTACATTTACAGGTAAAAGCAAATACACACAAACAAACACACTCTTAGCTTCCATGCAAAATGAGAACAAGAGTTTTAACTTTGTCTCAATACATAATTTAAATATAATAATAAAAAAAATGTATATTAAAAAAATACTTTATCAATATTGTTAAAAAAACAGAGAAACAACTTTCAACTATTATTATTAAAAAGAAGAACTAAATATTTACACCTCTCCATTAGTGAACATTGAATTACCACTCTTTTGTTATGAGATGGTTTTATTTTATGTGTGTATGTCAAAAATAAAAAATCCCCTCAATGAAAATTATTGTTATAACCATTCATTTACCTGCCAACTCACTAGTAAATTAATAACATAATTATATTTTATTTAAAAAATATAATTTGAAAAGTTTAAACAAATCGAAAAGTTTTCAAATTCAAATCTCAAATTCAATTGATTTCACCTGAAGATATATTATAACCCACACACACATATACATACAGTAGCCAACTGATATGACGGAAAGGGGTATAAAAGTAATTTCCGCATATTATGCCTATCCAAACAATTATAGAAAGTCAAATATACAATTATGAGTATTTCTAATTTCTAAAAGCATAAAACAAAGCTAGTAGATTATTTTTCTTAGAATATTATGTCATTCCAATTGGAGAGGTTTTAAAATTAAAACTTTTGGCTTCTCATGATAATTTCAATTTTATAAAAAAGTAAATTAATAATCAAGCATATCTATTTCCAAGCGTAACAACTAATAAGACAAGAGAGTTAGATCTTGAAATGGAGAAAAAGTAGACCAATTAATTGATGGGAAAAAGTGACAACCCAAGAGCCAGTGTTTTTTCAACGCTAAGAAATGGTTTTGGGGGCCCATGAGGTGAAAGATGTTGCTTTCTTGATGAGCCAAAATGGAGCAAGAAGAAGAAGAATGGTTTGGTCATTCATTGGTGGGGTAGTTGGGAGGGATGGGTCTCTAATTTATGGTTGGTTCCCTGGCCAACTCACCACCATGATTGGGACATCACCTAATGACTTGATCAATATTTGAGGTTGGTCAGGCTCCCCATTCTTGATTGATCATGGTCCCATCTTGATAAGGATGGTATTCCATTCCAAGTTCCTTGCAAAGTTACAACCGTACAAATTCATATATTGCAGTTTTAAAACCACTTGTTTTTTCTAAGGTTGTAATTGAGCCAGAAAGTTAAGTTATTTGATCTTGACATTGACTAGAAAAATGTTTTTTTGAGTTTGGCTCAAGTTATAATTCAAAAATTCAAATTTGGGTTTATTTAGCTCAAGATCAAAATCAAAATCAAAACCAAAATTATATAAATGTAGCTAGATTTTTGTGATTAAATATAAAATATTAAAATTATATAATATTTATTTTTAATATAATTACATGTTATATACTTACATTATTTATTTTGAATATATGAAAGTTGTAAATTATATATAAAAAAAAAAACATGTTTATATATTTTGAGCTATGGAGCTGAGCCCAACATTACTTTGAAACTAAGTTTAAGTTACTCATAAACATATCTTGATAACATATTATATAATTACATTGTTTATTATAAATATATAAAAGTTATAAGATATATATTTATATATATATATTGAGCTGTGGAGTTGAGCTCAACATTAATTTGAACATGAGTTTAAGTTATAGATAAAAATGTCCCAATTATAACGACTCTAAGCATGGTATGTAAACCTTTTGAATGAAGATATATTAATTTCTGCCTTTGAACAATATATATTTATTTAAGTCTCTTTAATTAATTGATTTAAATTAATGATAACTACATTTAAATGTTAACTGAATTTGTATTAATATAATGCATTAAGATTTAAACGTTGATCACATGTTTCTAAATTGTTTGTTAGGAGATTAAGAGTGTAAAAAAATCAAGCTTGAAAAATTGGTCAATATTTTGAAAGATGGGTTTAATATTTCTCTAATGCTCGAATGATCATCTAGAGCAAAACAAAAAACAGATTTTTCTGAACAAAATTTTTTAGATTCTCAGAATGAGTTATTTCTCAATATGATCATTTTTTTAAAAATTTCTATGTTATAACTTTCATGGTGGTTTTAAAATTATTTTTTTAGAAAATTATTGAAACTTAATTTTTATTATGCTTTGAGTGTTTTCAGAATGAAAACATACTTTATAGTGGTTAAATTTTTAATTAAAAGTTTTTAGCTGCTTCTGTTCTTTCTTAAAAATAAAGAATCAGTCATGAATTATTAGGTCCAATGTTGAGGTTGAAGTCCATGATGACCCCGTTATCTTTTGGGCATTTTCCAGTTGGGTTGTCCTCCATGAATGGCCCATCTTGGGCCCAGCCTGACATGCAAACAATTTCGGCTTCTTTCGTGAAAATATAACTCATTTATAAAGTATGATTTTAGTTTTCTTATATGCTAAATACAAGTCAGTTTGGGGATTTGTTGGTGTGTGGTGATGTTTAGGGGTGGACATGGGCCGGGCTGGGTCGGGTCTGGGTTAGGCTGGGTTAGACTAAAAAATACAGCTCATATATTCGCGCTGCGCTGGGCTGGGTCATGTTCAGCCAAATTGTCTTGGTCCAAACCCGACTCATTTGATTGTCATTAGGCCCAGGCCCAGCCCGACCCGACCCAAAAAATAAATAATTTTTTTATGAAATAATTAAAATAACTAAATAAAACTACTACTACAACCCTTAAACTTTTTTCAAACAATTAAAAAAAATACAACACAAGTATTATAAATAAGTAGTAATATTATCAACAAATATTACATCAAGTACAAATATACCATTCATAAAAAACAAATATTAATAAGTAGTACAAGGGTTCAACATGAGTTTCATAAGTAGCAAATATTACATAAGTAGTACAATAGTTCAACAATTGTCCCATAAGAAGCAAATATTACATAATTAAAATCACCAAAGAATTAATTCTTGATCCCCATCAAATAGATTAAAGAAGATAATAACCTATGCAAAACACCATTAAACAAAATGTTAATATAAACATATATAAAAAAGTAGCCTAAAATTTAAAATATTTAAAGAAAATACATATGTTGAAAAGTCATCAACAGAATCTGAAATTGAAGATAAATCATCTTTTTCAACACCAACCACCCCATCAGATCTTCCTTTAAATTATTAATTACAACCATAATTCAATATTTTAAAATATTTAGTTAAAACATACTAACATAACTTTTTAAAACATAATGAACTTACTTGGTTCAAAGGATACTCGCAACCGATCTCGAAGACACATTATAGCTTGTATTATCTTTGAATGTAGTGAAGCTCGATAAGAACTAATCACTCGTCGGCTTGTGCTAAATGTGCTTGTGGGGCCCTTTTTCTCAACCGACTTTTAATATGATTAACCGGCCAAAATAAAGACTCACAAATCGAATTTTGATTATTTTTTTGACTTCAAGGGATTGTGAGTTTCCGACTTCCACTAGGGGCAAGCCCCTAATGTTAATTACCTTGGACATTGTCGCGGGAACCTCCGATTAAAAAGCAAATGTGAATGAGAAATAACGTAACAGATGAGTGAAATCAAATTTTTATCAACTTCAACAACATTACACGAACACATGATTTTGACTTAGAACAAAGGATAAGAGAATTATTCTCTTTTATCCCACTTTCCTAATCTTCATCCAACTTAGCATAATCTAAGTTTACGCTTTGACTTTGACGTGATAGACTTTTTCACCGAAAATTATGCTTAGATATTTCTTTTGACTTTGTTGACTTCGGTTTCCTTCATATTTCTTTGACTTGCATAATGAGCATCATCAAAATGTCAAGTTACGACTTTTGATAACGATGAGCTTGATCTGCTTCAATTTTGATCCTAGAAAACTTCGGCATGTTACGCTTGTGAAGTCTTTAGTTTCTTTTTTCTTTTTTGACTTGTGAGACTCTTCAATCCATTGACTTTTGATGTCTTGGTGTTGTTGAGCTCATTTCTTCATTCATTTGAAACATGTATCTTGGACACTTGAGTTTACATCTTGGTTTTGTTTTGGATTTCAAGTTGTGGATTCTCTAGGTTGACGAACCACAAACTTGATTTTACATATCTTGACTTTTTAGAAGCTTCGGCTTTCGTGTTTATGAAACTTCCTTCAAGTTTTGACTTTTGAAACTCTTTGAGTTTCTGACTTCTGATGTCTTGAGACTATTGAGTTCATTTGTCGTTTGTATAAATTTTCAAGTCTTGACTCTTTCATATCTCGAATCTTGACTTGGCTGCTTTGACTTTGATTTTTTTTTTAGAATGACTTTAACTTTGGAGTTTGCATTGAGATTTTGACTTTGCATTTGAAGTTGTTGATTCTCTATGTTAATGAATCACAAACTTGATTTTACATGATTTTGACTTTTCAAAAGCTTCGGCTTTTGTGCTTATAAAACTTTCTTCAAGTTTTGACTTGTGAAACTCTTACAGTCTTTGACTTCTGATGTTTTGAGACTATTGAGTTTATTTGCCGATTTATATAGATTTCCAAGTCTTGACTCTTTCATATCTCGAATCTTGACATGGCTGCTTTGACTTTGATTTTTTGAAATGGCTTTAACTTTGGAGTTTGAATCTTGGATTTGACTCCGCATCTTTGGATTTGATTTGAATCTCAAGTTGTGGATTCTCTATGTTGATGAATCACAAACTTGATTTTATAGGATTTGGACTCTTCAAAAGCTTTAGCTCGTGTGCTTGTGAAACTTCTTTCAAGTCTTGACTTGTGAAACTCTTTGAGTCTTTGACTTCTGACGTCTTGAGACTGTTGAGACCATTTGTCATTCATTTGAGTTTTTTTTGTCTCTTGACTTTTTGTGCTTTGAGTATTGGATGCTCATTATGCTTTGACTGTTGAGACCACTAGAGATGTTGTGGTCTTCAAAAATATTTCCACTCACTCAAGAGAGTCCAAGAGGTAGTGGAGAGGTTCTCACTAGGAGAGCAGTCTACCACTACAATCTACATTGGAACTCCACAAGAGGTTTTGTGGTCTTCAAAAATATTTCCACTCACTCAAGAGAGTCCAAGAGGTAGTGGAGAGGTTCTTACTAAGAGAACAGTCTACCACTACAATCTACATTGGAACTCCACAAGAGATGTTGTGGTCTTCAAAAATGTTTCTACTTACGCAAGAGAGTCCAAAAGGTAGTGGAGAGGTTCTCATTAGGAGAACAGTCTACCACCATAATCTACATTGGAACTCCACAAGATATGTTGTGGTCTTTAAAAATATTTCCACTCACTCAAGAGAGTCCAAGAGGTAGTGGAGAGGTTCTCACAATGAGAACAGTCTGCCACTACAATCTACATTGGAACTCCACAAGAGATTGTGGTTTTCAAATTATTTCCACTCACTCAAAAAGGGAGTCCATGAGGTAGTGGAGAGGTTCTCACAAGAAGAACAATCTGCCACTACAATCTACATTGGAACTCCACAAGAGATTGTGGTCTTCAAAATATTTCCGCTCAGTCAGAAAGGGAGTCCATGAGGTAGTGGAGAGGTTCTCAAAAGGAAAACAGTCTGCCACTGCAATCTACATTGGAACTTCACAAGAGATTGTGGTCTTCAAAATATTTCCACTCACTCAAAAAGGAAGTTCATGAGGTAGTGGAGAGGTTCTCACAAAGAGAACAGTTTACCACTACAGTCTACACTAGAATCCACAAGAGTTTGTGGTCTTCAAAAATTGGATCGGCAAATTTGCAAGAACGACTCTAATTTCTATTAAAATTTTTATTTTTTCATGTTTTGCATGTTAGTCCCTCTTTCATCATATTTGCATATTAGACCCTGACTTACATTTATTTACCTTTTTTCCATTTATGCAATCACATCCCTAGACTTCTTGATTTTCACATATTATTTTTTTACATGAAATTTACAATCAAACCCTAATTTTCTATCATATTCCAGCAAGGGTGTGCATACATATGTCCATATAAAAAATCATAAATAATAAAAATAATAATAATAATAAATCTTACATAACAGATAGATCATGATTTGTTTTTTAAAATCCGGATATAGTTTTTTTATAATAATAATAATAACTACATTTAAAACAAAATTCAACTATGAGTTTTTTTTTAAGAAAATAATAATATATTAAAAAAAACACACGAGTTAACATGCATCCGGATGTTTTTTTTATAATAATTATGATAATAAATAATTTTTTTAAAAAGTAAATCCTATACATGAACCGTCAATTTTTAAAATAATTATATTAAAACAAAATCACCAAATAGCATAGATCCTGATTTTTATAATAATAAATAATAAAATAAAAAATTATATTATGCATGATCCGTGAGTTTTTTAAAAATAATTATAAAGATAACATTTAAAAAAAAGGAATGGTATATATCCGGAAAGTTTTTTTTATAATTAATGATAATGGTAATAATAATAATAATAATAATAATAATAATAATAATAATAATAATAATAATAATAATAATTTAAGAAATCATGGACAGTAAATAATTTAAAAGAAGCATCCGAAATTTTTTTTTTATAATAATAATAATAATATAACTATTATCAAAATCAAAAACAAATAAAACAAAGAAAATAATAATAAAAAAAAAAGCATGGCAAAGAACTAGACTTTAATGGATTGATTATCATAGAATAAAAAAAAACATTAAAATGTATTAAATCATGCAAATACTTTTTTATTAAAGGAACCAAGATGATGATGATATACCTAGTTGTCGTTGATTTTCTTTGTTCCTTTCTCCTCTTCAATCTTCTTACTTAACTTCTCGTCTGACTCGTCTCCGTCGTTGTTGTCTCCTTCGTTTTTCTTTTGCTCTTCGATTTTGACAATCGCGATTACTCACTCTCTTTTTCTTTCCTTCTCGGATTGTTTCATAAGTAGCAAATATTACATAAGTAGTACAATGGTTCTACAAGAGTTTCATAAGAAGCAAATATTACATAAGTAGTACAATAGTTCAACAATTGTCCCATAAGAAGCAAATATTACATAATTAAAATCACCAAAGAATTAATTCTTGATCCCCATCAAATAGATTAAAGAAGATAATAACCTATGCAAAACACCATTAAACAAAATGTTAATATAAACATATATAAAAAAGTAGCCTAAAATTTAAAATATTTAAAGAAAATACCTATGTTGAAAAGTCATCAACAGAATCTGAAATTGAAGATAAATCATCTTTTTCAACACCAACCACCCCATCAGATTTTCCTTTAAATTATTAATTACAACCATAATTCAATATTTTAAAATATTTAGTTAAAACATACTAACATAACTTTTTATAACATAATGAACTTACTTGGTTAAAAGGATACTCGCAACCAATCTCGAAGACACATTATAGCTTGTATTATCTTTGAATGTAGTGAAGCTCGATAAGAACTAATCACTCGTCGGCTTGTGCTAAATGTGCTTGTGGGGCCCTTTTTCTCAACCGACTTTTAATATGACTAACCGGCCAAAATAAAGGCTCACAAATCGAATTTTGATTATTTTTTTGACTTCAAGGGATCGTGAGTTTCCGACTTCCACTAGGGGCAAGCCCCTAATGTTAATTACCCTGGACATTGTCGCAGGAACCTCCGATTAAGAAGCAAATGTGAATGAGAAATAACGTAACAAATGAGTGAAATCAAATTTTTATCAACTTCAACAACATTACACGAACACATGATTTTAACTTAGAACAAAGGATAAGAGAATTATTCTCTTTTATCCCACTTTCCTAATCTTCATCCAACTTAGCATAATCTAAGTTTACGCTTTGACTTTGACGTGGTAGACTTTTTCACCGAAAATTATGCTTAGATATTTCTTTTGACTTTGTTGACTTCGGTTTCCTTCATATTTCTTTGACTTGCATAATGAGCATCATCAAAATGTCAAGTTACGACTTTTGAGAAAGATGAGCTTGATCTGCTTCAATTTTGATCCTAGAAAACTTCGGCATGTTACGCTTGTGAAGTCTTTAGTTTCTTTTTTCTTCTTTGACTTGTGAGACTCTTCAATCCATTGACTTTTGATGTCTTGGTGTTGTTGAGCTCATTTCTTCATTCATTTGAAACATTTATCTTGGACACTTGAGTTTACATCTTGGTTTTGTTTTGGATTTCAAGTTGTGGATTCTCTAGGTTGACGAACCACAAACTTGATTTTACATATCTTGACTTTTTAGAAGCTTCGGCTTTCGTGTTTATGAAACTTCCTTCAAGTTTTGACTTTTGAAACTCTTTGAGTTTCTGACTTCTGATGTCTTGAGACTATTGAGTTCATTTGTCGTTTGTATAAATTTTCAAGTCTTAAGTCTTTCATATCTCGAATCTTGACTTGGTTGCTTTGACTTTGATTTTTTTTTAGAATGACTTTAACTTTGGAGTTTGCATTGAGATTTTGACTTTGCATTTCAAGTTGTTGATTCTCTATGTTAATGAATCACAAACTTGATTTTATATGATTTTGACTTTTCAAAAGCTTCGGCTTTTGTGCTTATAAAACTTTCTTCAAGTCTTGACTTGTGAAACTCTTCCAGTCTTTGACTTCTGATGTCTTGAGACTATTGAGTTTATTTGCCGATTTGTATAGATTTCCAAGTCTTGACTCTTTCATATCTCGAATCTTGACTTGGCTGCTTTGACTTTGATTTTTTGAAATGGCTTTAACTTTGGAGTTTGAATCTTGGATTTGACTCCGTATCTTTGGATTTGATTTGAATCTCAAGTTGTGGATTCTCTATGTTGATGAATCACAAACTTGATTTTACAGGATTTGGACTCTTCAAAAGCTTTAGCTCGTGTGCTTGTGAAACTTCCTTCAAGTCTTGACTTGTGAAACTCTTTGAGTCTTTGACTTCTGACGTCTTGAGACTGTTGAGACCATTTGTCATTCATTTGAGTTTTTTTTGTCTCTTGACTTTTTGTGCTTTGAGTATTGGATGCTCATTATGCTTTGACTGTTGAGACCACTAGAGATGTTGTGGTCTTCAAAAATATTTCCACTCACTCAAGAGAGTCCAAGAGGTAGTGGAGAGGTTCTCACTAGGAGAGCAGTCTACCACTACAATCTACATTGGAACTCCACAAGAGGTTTTGTGGTCTTCAAAAATATTTCCACTCACTCAAGAGAGTCCAAGAGGTAGTGGAGAGGTTCTCACTAAGAGAACAGTCTACCACTACAATCTACATTGGAACTCCACAAGAGATGTTGTGGTCTTCAAAAATGTTTCTACTCACGCAAGAGAGTCCAAAAGGTAGTGGAGAGGTTCTCATTAGGAGAACAGTCTACCACTACAATCTACATTGGAACTCCACAAGATATGTTGTGGTCTTTAAAAATATTTCCACTCACTCAAGAGAGTCCAAGAGGTAGTGGAGAGGTTCTCACAATGAGAACAGTCTGCCACTACAATCTACATTGGAACTCCACAAGAGATTGTGGTTTTCAAATTATTTCCACTCACTCAAAAAGGGAGTCCATGAGGTAGTGGAGAGGTTCTCACAAGAAGAACAATCTGCCACTACAATCTACATTGGAACTCCACAAGAGATTGTGGTCTTCAAAATATTTTCACTGAGTCAGAAAGGGAGTCCATGAGGTAGTGGAGAGGTTCTCAAAAGAAGAACAGTCTGGCACTACAATCTACATTGGAACTTCACAAGAGATTGTGGTCTTCAAAATATTTTCACTCACTTAAAAAGGAAGTTCATGAGGTAGTGGAGAGGTTCTCACAAAGAGAACAGTTTACCACTACAGTCTATACTAAACTCCACAAGAGTTTGTGGTCTTCAAAAATTGGATCGGCAAATTTGCAAGAACGACTCTAATTTCTATTAAAATTTTTATTTTTTCATGTTTTGCATGTTAGTCCCTCTTTCATCATATTTGCATATTAGACCCTGACTTAAATTTATTTACCTTTTTTCCATTTATGCAATCACATCCCTAGACTTCTTGATTTTCACATATTATTTTTTTACATGAAATTTACAATCAAACCCTAATTTTCTATCATATTCCAGCAAGGGTGTGCATATATATGTCCATATAAAAAATCATAAATTATAAAAATAATAATAATAATAAATCTTACATAACAGATAGATCATGATTTGTTTTTTAAAATCCGGTTATAGTTTTTTTATAATAATAATAATAACTACATTTAAAACAAAATTCAACTATGAGTTTTTTTTTAAGAAAATAATAATATATTAAAAAAAACACACGAGTTAACATGCATCCGGATGTTTTTTTTATAATAATTATGATAATAAATAATTTTTTTTAAAAAGTAAATCCTATACATGAACCGTCAATTTTAAAAATAATTATATTAAAACAAAATCACCAAATAGCATAGATCCTGATTTTTATAATAATAAATAATAAAATAAAAAATTATATTATGCATGATCCGTGAGTTTTTTAAAAATAATTATAAAGATAACATTTAAAAAAAAGGAATGGTATATATCCGGAAAGTTTTTTTTTTATAATTAATGATAATGGTAATAATAATAATAATAATAATAATAATAATAATTTAAGAAATCATGGACAGTAAATAATTTAAAAGAAGCATCTGAAATTTTTTTTTATAATAATAATAATAATATAACTATTATCAAAATCAAAAACAAATAAAACAAAGAAAATAATAATAATAAAAAAAGCATGGCAAAGAACTAGACTTTAATGGATTGATTATCATAGAATAAAAAAAAACATTAAAATGTATTAAATCATGCAAATACATTTTTATTAAAGGAACCAAGATGATGATGATATACCTAGTTGTCGTTGATTTTCTTTGTTCCTTTCTCCTCTTCAATCTTCTTACTTAACTTCTCGTCTGACTCGTCTCCGTCGTTGTTGTCTCCTTTGTTTTTCTTTTGCTCTTCGATTTTGACAATCGCGATTACTCACTCTCTTTTTCTTTCCTTCTCGGATTTTTTCCTCTCCGTAATTTTTCTCCTTTCTTTTTTTTCTCTCCCTCGGGTGATTTTTTTTTCTTTTTCTGGTGATTTTTTTTTCTCCTCTCTTTCTCTCGGATTTTTTTCGTTTTCTTCTCTCCGAAAAATCCACCCAACCTTTTCTCCGAAAATGCTCAACCATCTTAGGATAAGATAGATTTTTTTTTTTTTAACACAAATCCGAAAAATTCAAAATTTGAATTTCAGATTTATTTTTACTATTATCCGATTTTTTTTTAATTTTTTTAGATTTATTTATAATTTATTTTTTTACCCTTATCAGGATAAAAAAAATTAGATTTTTTTTTTAAAAAAATCTATATAAACAAAGTGCCCCCCTCGTAGCTTTCGCACACACTTTAGTTGAGGGAGGAAGGTACGAGCACTTCGACAGTCTTTAATTTGCTCATATTGTTTTGCAAGCTCAACTTGGGGTAAGCAGTGGAATCTATTTTCGTAATATCGGGCATTGTAATCATTAAACTTTTATAAATGAAGACTTTTCATTTGATTGGCTCATGCTCATGAAAAAGTTAATGAGCTTTAAAATGAAATATAGTTAGACTTGAAACTTCGCTTGCTTGTCTTTGATAATGGAGTTGACAAAGATCGAAGTGAAACATATTTGATATTATTTTTTTTCTTTCATGATTCTTTTTGCTTGACTTGATCTTAATCACATAGTCAACGGGTCTTGAAGTAAAATGAATTGAAATTTGTGGCTTCTTCCATGTGTCCTCAGCAACGGAGATGACCAACACGGAAGTAAAGCATATTTGACATGGTTTTACTTGCACATTTGGAGCCCTATCACATCTTTCACTCAATCTCAATAAAAGAGTTAATGAGTTTTGAAGTGAGATACATTTGGGCTTAGGACTTCGTTGCTTGGCATCGAAGATGGAGTTGACAAGCGTCAAAGTGAAACATATTTGCTATTGTTTTGCTTTCATATTTTTTTTTTTTTTTTGGCTCAATCTTGATGACAGAATCAATGGGCCTTAAAGAGAATATATTTGACATAGTTTACTTGCGTATTTGGAACCTTTTCACATTCTTGACTTAATCTCAATGAAAGAGTTAATGAGTTTTGAAGTGAAATGGATTTAAGCTTGTGGCAACTTCCATTTGTTCTCAACAATAGAGATGACAAATTCGGAAGTAAAACATATATGACATGGTTTTACTGGCATATTTGGAGCCTTTTCACATTCTTGACTCAATCTCAACGAAAAAGTTAATGAGTTTTGAAGTGAAATGTATTTAAGCTTATGGTAACTTCCATTTGTTCTCAGCAACAGAGATGGCAAATTTGGAAGTAAAACATGATTTTAACATGGTCTTGGCTTCCATATTTATAGCATTTCTACTTGATAGACCCATTTCACTAATAGAGTAAATGAGTCTTAAAGAGTATAATCTTTGGCATGACTTTGTTGTACATATCTAATTGATTTTCTTCATCCTCATAAACCTCTGCATTGGTAATAGATCCAATGAGCTTCAAAGTACAATTTTTTTTTACATGACCTTTTAAGCACAGTTTGATCTCAATAATATAAGTATCGACGGATCCAAGCATAGAGTGACTTTGATATCATCTTGGTATACTTTCATCAAGAAAATTAATCGTGATCTTTATGACGGATTTCGCATATTCAGGCTTCCATATTTGGGATTCATGCTGTGTAAAGGCTTGATCTTGACTTGGATTTGGCATTTGTAATCAACTTTGTGATTATGCATGACATGCCTTTTTATTTAGAACATTTGAGCAGGGAGTACTTGAGTTGCCAAGGGAGGATGCTCTGAGAGGTCTTTTCATTTTAGATTTGACTGGGAACACTTGTGTGTTTTGGGCAGGTAACTCGACTTCAAAGTATTATAACTTTGAGAACCATAAAGTTTCTTCATATCATCTTGCTAGAATAAAGGCTGAGTTGCATCTTCAGATGGCTATCTTCGATGCCTTTGATAAACTTTTTCCTTGATAGCTTCGATGAGTCCATAAATTTCTTGGCTTCCAAATTACCATGAAAATCCCTTTAACTTGAGGATGACTCATGATATGCTCCCAGTTAATGAGTTGTTTATTCTTTCTTTAAGAAAAATTGCTCCCTTTTTTTTTAAATTATTAACAAAGTTTTTCTCTTGAAAGCTTCTTTTTGTTTCAAGCATAGTCAACTCAGCATGAAAAGATAAAACTTTTTTAATTAACTCTTCAATGAGTTTGATGGAGCTGTGAAGACAAATTGGATGATGATTATCCTTTTCAACAAGTGATATAGCTTGGTGCTTGACCATTCATACACTACAACTATGTTGATGTTGACACAGATTTCTTATACAACTTGCAACCGTGAAAGTGTTTCCAGTAACTTTTAAAAGCCAACTCAATGTGTCTTCAATCTTTTTTTTT
Organism: Dioscorea dumetorum; assembly: GCA_902712375.1. NCBI lineage: Eukaryota > Viridiplantae > Streptophyta > Magnoliopsida > Dioscoreales > Dioscoreaceae > Dioscorea > Dioscorea dumetorum. Next base: position 742,325 of record CACTHL010000615.1, read on the forward strand.
TGTTTTGTTGTTATTTCTTTTTTTTGTTTTTTTGTTTTGTTTTTTCTTCTTTCATAGGCGAATGCAATCTTTCTTTTATATGTCTTTATTTAATTTGAAAGAAAGAAACAATATGGTGAAACTGGTGTTTTGTCTCAAGAAGCATAAAGAATGCTTGACCAAATTGCTCAAACAGGAGCACTGGACGTTCCGTCATAGACAAACACAAATCTCTCTTTTTTCTTTTATCAAGGATTACAAATACATCATGGATAATATTTCTTTAAAAACCTAGCATTAATAGGCGGCATAGGTCTTCTTCCATCGACATCAACTAGCTGATATGCTCCTCCTTCATAAACAGCTTCATTGACATAAGGGCCTTCCCAATTTGTCTTGAACTTTCCCCCAGCATGCTTGTTGGTGATGATTGGTCTTCTTAACACCCAAACCATTTCCTCTTTCTCAAAGGTTCGAATACGAGCCATTTTGTTGTATGCTCGTGCTATCCTTGCCTTGTAGACTTCAAGATTTTGCTGAGCCTCTAGTTTTCTTTCATCTAGAGAGTCAAGCTCATCTAAACGCAAACGAACTCTGTCTTCATCAGTGAATTCAGTTTGCAAGGCAATCTTCAAAGAAGGGATTTGAACTTCAAGTGGTAAGACAACTTCAATACCAAATACCAACGAATATGGTGTTGATTGCGTTGACGTTCGGTAAGTTATGCGGTACGCCCAAAGGACTTCAAGGAGCCTCTTATGCCAATATCTTTGGCCTTTTGAAACCTCTTTCTTCAATAACTTTGAGAGAGTCTTGTTGAATGCTTTTGCGAGACTGTTTGCTCTAGCGTTATAGATAGAGGAATATCTCCAATCTATTTTGTGATGCTGAGCAAATCTCCCAACTTTGAAGCTTCTAAAGGCCCGCCCATTGTCAGAAATAATTCTTCGAGGCGTTCCAAATTTATATAACACATGATCTTTGAAAAACTTGATAATGTTTTCCGCCTTCACCTCCTTTAGAGGAATAGCTTCCGCCCAACGTGAGAAGTAGTCGGTGGCAACTAATATGAAGTGATGTCCTCTTGATGATGGTGGCTCAATAGGGCCTATAACATCAGTTCCCCACATCTCAAAAGGCCATGAAGAGATTGTAGGGTGCAGAGGATTTGGGTGTTGGTGAATGAAAACCCCATGAGCTTGGCAAAGGTTGTATCTTTTTGCATACTCCATACAATCCTTGATCATGCTTGCCAATAGTATCCCATATGCTTGATCTTCAACCGCATCTTAGGTCCGGATTGGTGAGCACCACAGATACCAGAATGAACTTCATGCATAACTTCTTTGGACTCCTCCTTAGAGAGGCATCTTAATAGAAGTTGGTCATATGATCTTCTATAGAGAATGTCATTAACAAGAGTAAATCTCATTGCCCGCTTCTTTAATTGCAGTGCCAAAGACTTTTCTTGTGGAAGCTCGCCATTCATCAAGTATTTAATGAAAGGACCCATCCAATCATCTTCAACCACTGCTAAAACTTCTTCTCTTTTTAAGTGATGTTCATTCTCAATGTCCTCATCAAGCCATGAACTCAGGACTCTTCTATTCTTAATGGTAACTTGAATCTCCCCCATATTTGGATCAGCTAGATCTTTTGCAAGTTTAACCAAGCTATCCGCTTTTCAATTAACCGACCTTGAAACTCTTTCCAGTTTAACATCTGGAATTTGCTTCATTAGTTCTATAATCCTTTGATGGTATTGAAGAAGTTCTTGCTTGTAGGTTTTGAAACTTCCTTCAACTTGATTTATGATGAGTTGAGAGTCACCATATATGTGTAAACTCTGAATTCCCATCTTAATTGCTAGCTCGAGTCTAGCGATAAGCGCTTCATATTCCGCTTCATTATTGGTGCATGGCTTCAGTAGAGAAAGAGAGTATCTTAAAATCCCACCTTCAAGAGAAATGAAGATGAGCCCAATTCCAGCTCTAACTTGAGGAATTTTGGGCCTAACAGCTGGTTGTATTGAGGAAGGTCCATCAAAGTACATCTTCCAACATTTTTCCTCCTCTATAATCAAGGTCTCTTCATCAGGAAGATCACATTTCAGAGGAGAATCATTAGGCAAAGGATGTGCAGCTAGAAAATCTGCTAATGCTTGCCCTTTAATTGCTTTTTGTGGACTATAAGTTATGTTAAACTCCATTAGAAGTAATGCCCATTTTGCTAATCTCCCTGTGAGTAGTGGTTGGCTCATCAAGTACTTGAGTGGGTCTGCTCTTGATATGAGAACAACTTTATGTGAGAGCAAGTAATGCCGAAGCTTTTTTACTGCAAACACCAATGAGAGGCAATGCTTTTCAATAGGCGTATATCTATATTCAGCGCCAACTAACATCCTGTTGAGATAATATAACGCATTCTCTTTTCCTTCTTCATTCTTTTGAGCAAGCAAAGCTCCAAGAGATCCCTCCAAAGCAGTTGTATATAAGATCAGTGGTTTCCCTGCAATTGGCGCTGCCAACACTGGAGGATTTAGAAAGTAATGCTTGATCTCTTGAAAGGCATCTTGGCATTCATCATTCCACTTGAAAGGAGCATTCTTTTTTACTAGCTTTGAGAATGGCTTACATCTCCCTGAAAGGTTAGCAATAAACCTTCGAATATATGCCAATCTTCCTTGAAACGATCTCAGCTGCTTCAATGTCTTTGGAGGTGGTATTTCCATGATTGCTTTAATCTTGGAGGGGTCAATCTCTATTCGTCGGTATCTCACAACGAACCCGAGAAATTTTCTCGATAGTACCCCAAATGCGCATTTCATAGGATTCATTTTTAAGTTATATTTTCTAATTCGATCGAACACTATTCTCAGGTCATCGAGGTGTTGATCTTTAGATTGTGTTTTCACCACCAAGTCATCCACATAACATTCAACAACTTGGTGGATTAAGTCATCAAAGATTTTGGTCATAGCCCTTTGATATGTCGCCCCCGCATTCTTCAACCCGAACGGCATAACTTTCTAACAATAAATGCCTATCGGTGTACGAAACGCAGTGTACTTTTCATCCTCTGGATCCATCTTGATTTGGTTGTACCCAGAGAAACCATCCATGAAAAAAAATATCTCGTAGGAGGATGTATTATCAATCATGATCTCCATAACAGGAAGTGGAAAATCATCTTTAGAACATGCTTTGTTTAAGTCCCTAAAGTCCACACATATTCTGATTTGGCCATTCTTTTTCTTAACAGGCACTATGCTGGCAATCCAGTCAAGGTACTTCTCCTCCCTTATGAAACCAGCCTCAATTAATTTTTTAGTTTCTTCAATGACTTTCTCCTCCAAGTCAAACTTCATCTTTCTTGGTGCTTGTTTTATTGGTGGAAAACTTGGGTTGATGGCGAGTTTATGAACAGCTACCTCCAAGAAAGCAATCAATATACTCCACAAGAATGCTTCACATGGCTTCTTTTTGTTTTTGATTTAATTGTGCACTTACGAAAGTGGGTTTAGGATCATCCTCACTTCCTAAGTTGATTTCCACCAACTCATCAATTATAGCTTGCCCTCCATCTTCAAGCTCAGGAGGTGCATCTTTCAATTTTACATCTTTTGTGAGATGTTCATCTGTTGTATGTTCGACTGAATCTTCATCGCTTCCATCAGATACATTAATAGCTGATACCATACGACATATACTTGTTTATTTTGAAACCCAAGTCCACTTTTACTCAGACCTTGGCCTTGCATGGCTTTCTTAAAAGGATGCCAGAGTTTTTCAAAGAGAATATGTTTACCCTTTGAGTGTTTTGAACCGACTCCAGCTCGTTGCAGTAATCTTGTGAGGGTAGGAGAATAATAGTCTGGAATTTTCAAGGGCCAAGGTTCCTCATCCTCCATTGTCTTGATCATCAAGAAGTCTTCCTCATTGATCTCATTGGGATTTGACTTATAGAAGAGAATCCCTTTCTCTCCTTGATGATGGGAAGGGACATAGAAAGTAACTAGCCGTTCCACCAGATTAGCACTCAAATCATCAAGAGCTTTATAGAGTCCTTCTGGTATCCTTGTAACATGAAGAGAGGTTTCAATTGGAGTTTCATCATCTTTTTCTTCCATTTTAACTAGTGGGTGTGAAGCTTCTTCTCCATCAGAGTCATCACTACCAAAATGTTGGTTCTTCTTAGAAAGACGAGAGGATGGGTAAGTGACTTGTACATCTTCGTCATCCTTTTCTTCTTTTGAAGACTCGGTGTCACTTCCAAAGTGCGGCTTCAGAGGTAGGAATGAAACCTTCTTCTGAATAAACTTTGTAGTCTTCGTGACTTTCATGAGGGCATCATCTTTGGCTGCACTCAGCTTGCCCATTTTAGGTGTATCTGCAAAATAACGTGCATCATCATAATGGATTTCGTGCACACCAAATGGTTGAATCTCTCCATCAATGCGATACACTTCATCATCTTTAACAAACTTCAAACACTGATGTAAAGTGGAAGGAACCACGTAGTTCTCATGCAACAATGGCCTTCCCAATAATGCTCTATAAGAGGCATCAGTGTTAATGACATGGAATTTCACTTCCGATGTCAGCTTCCCAATCTTGAAAGGTAGAGTAATTGATCCGAGAGCCTTCTGACTGTGTTGATTGAAGCCTTGGACAACAATCTTCTCTGCTGATAGATAATATATCTCCAAAGCTAAGGAGTGCAGAGTTTTTAATGTCATCAGATTTACTGAGGAACCGGGATTAATGAGGATTCTGTTGACTTTAGTACCATCACAAGACCCAGTGACATATAAGGGCCTATTATGCTCTCTTGTCCCCAATAGCAAGTCTTTTTCAGAAAACATGATTGATGGAGCACCAAAAGTATAAAGAGCTTCCGTCATATGAGCTTCTGCAAAATATGCTTGATATTCTTCTGGATTTTGTAAGACATGGATTAGGGCATCTCTAAGTTCTTGAGACATCATTAATGAATCAAAGACACTTAATTGAGCTGGAATCTTCTTCAAGTGAGCATCAATGTTATAATCTTGTGTCTTAGAAGTAGAGCTTTTCCGGGGCTGCACAAGATCTTCATTAATGTCAATCGCCTTCTCCTTTCCTTTGTCTTTTGTTCCTCTGGCTTACTCGAGAAGTCTTCGCACATTGTTAATTATTCGAGGCTCCTCCTCATCTCGATGGTTGCAACCATCGTCATGTTTTTCCTTGATTGTCAAGGCATAGCACGTACCTGACGTCTCAAAATATTCTTCAGGTAAACTTATAGTGCCATACTTGATGGCGTTATGTAACAAGCTTTTGAATCCACGACAATCTTCTAACATATGCCCCATAAGACTGTGAAAAGGGCAATACTTAGAATGATTCTTCACGTGTGGATTTATACCATCTTCAATCTTTGGAGATAGTACTCCTTCTTCAATCATCTTATGAAACAACTCATGAATTTTATCACCCTTCATGATGAAGCTTCCACTCTTCACATTTCTTGAAGATTGAGGTCTGCTACTTTGTTTCATAATTTCTTTTTTAGTTTTATTGTTATGGAATTGTGGCATGTTCCTTCTAGGGGAAACACAAGTTGCTTCCACAACTCCTGACTCATTCCAGGGGGTATCATTTTCAGGGATATAAGGCTTCCTATGAGTAAGATCATATGTCACCTTTTGGATAAAAGATGGAATCACTTCCCGTGGCATAACCTTTTTGAGAATTCTGTACTTAGGCGCTCTTCTTAGCTTCTGCTTCAAGTAGCATTGGTTTGTTTCAGGAACCAATGTTAGAGGCTCTTGCAGGCTTGCATTTGCCATCCTAACCCTATCTTTAAAAGCTTGCTTCTTTCTTTTCTTCTTACTTGTATAAGGCCTCCCATATCGATCATATAACTGCTCAGGCAAAGAATCATCTTCATCTGGATAGTAGAGTTCAAGTTCATCTTTATCATCATCATCTTCATCTTCATTTCGTACCTCGTCTCCATGGATAGTAATGACAATGCAAGTCTCAGTCAGGAACTCTTCATCGTGAGACTCATCCAATTCTACGAGTAACTCTTTAGCTTCATCTGGGAAGTAATCCTTTAATGTAATCAGAGTTTTCTCCTTCTGTCGGTAATCATCCAAAGAGTCAATGCATTCTTCTATGATTGACTTCTTGTGATGGAACTCAGCAGGCTTCACTTGTTTCTGTTTCTTCTTCTTACTTTTTGTCTTCTTATTTGTCTTGTTTTTCTTCTTGGGCTTTTCATCAGGTTCTTGAGCTCTTCGCCACTTGATACCGGGAAACTCTCCTAAGATTTTCAACATTTTTCTTGACTTTTTTGATATAAAGATTTCCCATAAGCCTTCTGGAACTCCAAGAGGAGCAGGCGCTCTCGGAGTTTGTGAACTTGCACCAGCTTGTATATCCTTTGATGTGTTATTTGCATCTTGCTCACGAAGTGCTTCTTCTTCTGGTACAACCGACATATAATTTGCATGCTCGGCTAGTTGGTCGAGTAACACACCTTTAGATAAGGTAATTTTACCTTCTTGATATTGGCGCTCAATCCAATCTTTGAAAACGTAACAGTTCTCAATTGAGTGGCCCAATATTCTGTGGTATGGGCAAAAGTTTGGGTGATCTTTTTTGTCTGCTTCTTCCGGGCGTTTACTCTCTGGTAGTTGCAAACCCACCTTTAGTACATCGTTAAATATTTTCATCACTTTGTCTCTTCTAAAGGAGTACTTCTTACTCATCCTTTCTTGAAGAGAGCTTAAAGGCTTCGTTGATTCATTTCCACTTCCAAGTGCTGGTGGCTTTGGCCTATTATAGTTTGGCACTGTTGTGGTTTCTTTTACCTTATCGGTTGTAAAAGCCACATGCTTAACGCCTTCTGGCTTGCGTTGTTTTCCTTGTCCACCTTATTGGGTTGCATTGTAGACACCACCTTAGAGCTTGTTCTTTCCAGCTTTTTAACTTGAGAGATAAAGTCTTAAAAAGTATGGATTTCAGATGAACTGAAGAAAGGAGCCATCCAATTATCAATGTTCCCGACCAATAACCCAACTTCTTGCACTTGATCAAGTGGTTGCTCACACTTGATGCTCAAGTTACGCCACCTCATCACATAGTCAATCACCTTCTCATCTTTATTTTGTCTTGTATTAGCCAAATCCACAATGGTAATCTTGTCGGCCACACCACCAAATTGTACCCTAAAGGCATCTTTCATCTACTGCCATGTTTGAATGGATTCAGGTTGTAGATTGGCGTACCATTCAAAGGCTACACCGGTTAAACTAGCTGCAAATTATCGTAACAAAAGAGAAGGGTTGCTACTTGTATCCCCGCATGCTGTCACGAAGTGAGCTAAGTGCTGGTCAGGATTCCCTAAGCCATTAAATTGCTTAAACTTGGGGACACTATATATTTTTGGGTAAGCAATTTGATCATGAAAGCTTGCGTATGATTTATCGCCATCACTTTTGACTATATTGCCTTTAGCCTCCTTTAATTGTGCAGCAACTATCTTTTGGATTTCTTCTCGGGATATCATCGGCTCAGGCGCTGCTGATGTTCCAGCTTGCTCATGCGACCCGAGAACTTCCTCTTCATCATCTTCCTCTTGAATGACTTGTACAGGTGGCGCTTGCCGATTTATCCTTGAATTTTCTTGAAATAAATTTTGTACCTGATCGCTTAAACGAGCGATCACACCAGTCAGAGATGTGACTGTTTGCATCATAGATATGTGATCCTTCTCTCACTGATCTAATTGCTTTTTTATTTTCGCGAGCATTGGATCTTTATTAGATATGAAAACGAGATTATCATCTTCATCACTTGAGTCATCATTCCTCCTAGGTGGAGTTTGAAATCCAACTTGAGCCATGGCTTTTGCCCTTTCTTGCATGACTTGATTAAGCTCATCTTCTAGCAGAGTACTTGTGCCAACTGTCGTCTTCTTTCTCAGCCTCGTGAAGGGGCGTTCTGGCTCAGGTGGATGCTCAAACCCTTCAGTAATCACTCCTACGGTATGCACTTCGAGGTCTTCCATCTCTTCATCAATTTTTCGCTTCCATTGAAATTTTGAGTGACAAGGTGAGGGTTTGGTCACTTGCCCCCTATTAAGCTTCTTATATATAGTCTTTTTTGGTTGTGCAAGCCTATCAAACACAGAAGCTCGCGACTCTGAAATCAACTTCTTCTTCCGCAAATAGAACTCCGTTGGTGTCATTTTGTATGTCTGTAACTTTTTATAGGTGGTGTAGTTGTCATAGATGTTCTTGCCAAGGCTCTCTTTCTGATAGTAAGACCATGGCGGCATGCCCCCTTCCACCTTGTTATTTGATTGGGAGCGAAGCTCGCCAATCATGGAGTTCTCCTTCACCATTCTCAATGGTTCGAAAGAATTTGTAAACGAACCATATGAGTTGGCTTGAAACGAAATGAAATTTGCCTTCTCTTGGGATGAAGGCATTCTTCTCTTAGTCACTCGAGGGCGTCCCATTATAAAGGATCTTGATGGGGTAGCTTTGGGTTTCTTGATGGCACCACTCGCTTCACCTTTAGCTGTGATAGTGAATGAAGGCTCCTCTTCATCTTCTTGTTGTTTGATATTCACTACCCTCTTAGGGAATAGAAGTCGATCAAAAATAGATGTTCTTTTAATAAAAGCATCATCTTTGATCTCAGCGGGTGGTATAACATTTGGGCGTCGCCCCCTTGAAAGCAAGCGAGGGGCATAGATTTCAGGTGGTGATGGTGGTGGGCTTGGAACAAAGGTGACATAATCAAATACTGTTCCAAACTTGATCTCAGCTCCAGCAGGACCGGATCAGACAGAAGCGTAAGGTAGCTTCACTTGAGTGCATTCTCCCAAGAAAATCGTGCATGCAGTGCTTTGGTTGTTGTTGTTGTTCATGGATGCCATTGTAGATACCTGAAGCAAAATATCACATTAGCAACAATCAGAGGTTGATTTTTTTTAACGTTTTTTTTCTCATTCACACTATTTCAAAGATGGGAGGAGAAGTCAGGTCCCACAGGGCATGCCGGACTTTGTGGGGCCCTTTTTTCTCAACCGGCTTTTAATATGATTAACCGGCCAAAATAAAGGCTCACAAATCGAATTTTGATTATTTTTTTGACTTCAAGGGATTGTGAGTTTCCGACTTCCACTAGGGCAAGCCCCTAATGTTAATTACCCTGGACAATGTCGCAGGAACCTCCGATTAAGAAGCAAATGTGAATGAGAAATAACATAACAGATGAGTGAAATCAAATTTTTATCAACTTCAACAACATTACACGAACACATGATTTTGACTTAGAACAAAGGATAAGAGAATTATTTTCTTTTATCCCACTTTTTAATCTTCATCCAACTTAGCATAATCTAAGTTTACGCTTTGACTTTGACGTGACAGACTTTTTCACCGAAAATTATGCTTAGATATTTCTTTTGACTTTGTTGACTTCGGTTTTCTTCATATTTCTTTGACTTGCATAATGAGCATCATCAAACTGTCAAGTTACGACTTTTAAGAACGATGAGATTGATCTGTTTCAATTTTGATCCTAGAAAGCTTCGGCATGTTACGCTTGTGAAGTCTTTAGTTTCTTTTTTCTTCTTTGACTTGTGAGACTCTTCAATCCATTGAATTTTGATGTCTTGGTGTTGTTGAGTTGATTTTTTCATTCATTTGAAACATGTATCTTGGATACTTGAGTTTACATCTTGGTTTTGTTTTGGATTTCAAGTTGTGGATTCTCTAGGTTGACGAACCACAAACTTGATTTTACATATCTTAACTCTTCAGAAGCTTCGGCTTTCGTGCTTATGAAACTTCTTTCAAGTTTTGACTTTTGAAACTCTTTGAGTCTCTGACTTCTTATGTCTTGAGGCTATTGAGTTCATTTGCCGATTTGTATAGATTCCCAAGTCTTGACTCTTTTATATCTCGAATCTTGACTTGCTGATTTGACTTTGATTTTTTGAAATGGCTTTAACTTTGGAGTTTGAATCTTGGATTTGACTCTGCATCTTTGGATTTGATTTGAATCTCAAGTTGTGGATTCTCTATGTTAATGAATCACAAACTTGATTTTACAGGATTTGGACTCTTCAAAAGCTTCAGCTCGTGTGCTTGTGAAACTTCCTTCAAGTCTTGATTTGTGAAACTCTTTAAGTCTTTGACTTCTGATGTCTTGAGACTGTTGAGCAAATTTGTCATTCATTTGAGTTTTTTTTGTCTCTTGACTTTTTGTGCTTTGAGCATTGGCTTGCACATCATCAAGTTATAATCATTTTTTTTTACATGATTACTTTGACTTGCTTGGTTTTGAAGTGGATCTTAAGTTGTAATCACGAACCTGATTCCCTTTGATATAGGTGTCCGACGACTTCAGCATTTTGTTCTTGTAAAGCATCTCAGGTTTTGATAAAACGTTTTTCACTCACTCAAGAGAGTTTCAAGAGATAGTGGAGAAATTCTCACGAAGAGAGCTATCTTCCACCACATTGAACTCAACAAGAGCTAGTGGTCTTGATAAAACTTTTTTCACTCACTAAAGAGAATTTTTGTGGTCTTCAACATTTTCCACACTCAAGAGAGTTTCAAAAGGTAGCGGAGAAGTTCTCAGTGAGAGAAAACTACCTTCCACCACAATCTACATTGGAACTCCACAAGAGATGTTGTGGTCTTTAAAAATATTTCCACTCACTCAAGAGAGTCCAAGAGGTAGTGGAGAGGTTCTCACTAGGAGAACAGTCTACCACTACAATCTACATTGGAACTCCACAAGAGATGTTGTGGTCTTTGAAAAATGTTTCCACTCACTCAAGAAAGTCCAAGAGGTAGTGGAAAGGTTCTCATTAGGAGAACAGTCTACCACTACAATCTACATTGGAACTCCACAGGAGATGTTGTGGTCTTCAAAATGTTTCCACTCACTCAAGGGAGTCCAAGAGGTAGTGGAGAGGTTCTCACAAGAAAAACAGTCTACCACTACAGTCTACACTGGACTCCACAAGAGTTTGTGGTTTTCAAAATTTGGATCGGCAAATTTGCAAGAACGACCATAATTTCTATTAAAATTTTTATTTTTTCATGTTTTTGCATGTTAGTCCCTCTTTCATCATATTTGCATATTAGACCCTGACTTAAATTTATTTACCTTTTTTTTCCATTTATGCAATCACATCCCTAGACTTCTTGATTTTCACATATTATTTTTTTACATGAAATTTACAATCAAACCCTAATTTTCTATCATATTCCAGCAAGGGTGTGCATGCATATGTCCATATAAAAAAATCATAAATTATAAAAATAATAATTATAAATCTTACATAACAGATAGATCATGATTTTTTCTTTTAAATCAGGATATAGTTTTTTTTATAATAATAATAATAATAATAATAATAACTACATTTAAAAAAATATTGAACTATCAGTTTTGTTTTTAAGAAAATAATAATATATTAAAAAAAACACACGAGTTAACATGCATCGGGATGTTTTTTTTATAATAATTATGATACTAAATAATATTTTTAAAAAGTAAATCCTATAGATGAACCGTCAATTTTTAAAATAATTATATTAAAACAAGATCACCAAATAGCATAGACCCTGATTTTTATAATAATAAATAATAAAATAAAAAATTATATTATGCGTGATCCGTGAGTTTTTTAAAAATAATTATAAAAATAATATTTAAAAAAAAGGAATGGTATATATCCGGAAAATGTTTTTTATAATTAATGATAATGATAATAATAATAATAATAAGAATTTAAGAAATCAGTAAATAATTTAAAAGAAGCATCCGAAATTTTTGTTTTATAATAATAATAATAATAATATAGCTATTATCAAAATCAAAAACAAATAAAACTAAGAAAATAATAATAATAAAAAAAGCATGGCAAAGAACTAGACTTTCATGGATTGATTATCATAGAATAAAAAAAACATTAAAATGTATTAAATCATGCAAATAATTTTTTATTAAAGGAACTAAGATGATGATATATACCTAGTTGTCGTTGATTTTCTTTGTTCATTTCTCCTCTTCAATCTTCTTACTTAACTTCTCGTCTGACTCGTCTCCGTCGTTGTTGTCTCCGTCGTTTTTCTTTTGCTCTTCGATTTTGACAATCGCGATTACTCACTCTCTTTTTCTTTCCTTCTCGGATTTTTTCCTCTCCGTAATTTTTCTCCTTTCTTTTCTTTTCTCTCCCTCCGGTGATTTTTTTTTCTTTTTCTGGTGATTGTTTTTTCTCCTCTCTTTCTCTCAGATTTTTTTCGTTTTCTTCTCTCCGATAAATCCACCCAACCTTTTCTCTGAAAATCCTCAACCATCTTAGGATAAGATAGATTTTTTTTTATTTTTTTAACACAAATCCGAAAAATTCAAAATTTGAATTTCAGATTTATTTTACTATTATCCGTTTTTTTTAATTTTTTTTAGATTTATTTATAATTTATTTTTTTACCCTTATTAGGATAAAAAAAATTAAATTTTTTTTAAAAAAAAATCTATATAAACAGTGCTCTCTGAGGCAACAATGGATATTGGAATAGTTAAAATATCACGAGCCATGCTTGAGAGGTCTGGGAATCTCATTGAACAAGACTTCCAAAAATCCAAAACATCCAACTCCACATTTCGATCCAAACATGGTTCTTCTAAATAAAGATCCAACTCTGATTTTTGCATTTGAACTCTACTAACATAACCTTCAAATGCATCTAACTCTTGAATTTCATCATAATCATCATCATTCATTATCAAATTGCTTTTGGAACTCATAGTATACTGTGAAGAAGATGCTCGATCATTTTTATAAGCTTTAAAACATTTATAAAGAGTAGCAACCATATTTGAAGTGTATTCTCTAGATTCCATCCCATACACTTTAGCATAACAAAATTCAACAAATTTGACTTTATAGCGAGGATCCAAAATCACAGCACAAGATAAAATCAAGCTATATTCAGACCAATATTTGTCAAACTTCCTCTGCATTTCTTTAACCATAGGTGTCAAGAAGCTTTATGGTTCATTAACCACATTTAGCAATTTACGAAGAATTTGGCACACACCTTTAAAATATAAATTAGAAGTAGGATATTTGGCACCAGAAAATACGCAAGTCACCTCATGAAAAGACTTCAAAAAATTGCACAAAGCAGCAACATCATTCCAATCTTGATTAGTTAAGCTATATATAAAATTATTGTCTCTTTCACCTAAATACAAGAAAGCAGCTTTGTAATGAAGTGCCGCAACAAGTATGTCATAGATAGAGTTCCATCTGGTTGGACAATCAAGGCATAATTTTTTCTAATGTCCAAATTTAACTTCTTTGCAATATCATAAAATTTCTTTCTTCTATGAGTGGATTGCTTCACATATTTTACACCAAGACGCAACTTGCCAATGGTCAACATAATAAGATTAAATGCTGATTGCACAACCAAATTTAATATATGAGCATAACATCGTATATGAAAAAATTCACCATCACAAAGAAGAAAACCCCACTGGTTAAGACGACTCTTAAGCGATGAAACAACACAGTCGTTTGTACTCAGATTATCCAAAGTGATACTGAATAGTTTATGTTGAATGTTCCATTGAGCAACACAGGTATTAATTTCATGTTCAATAGAAAAGCATATGGATGTGGAATGAGTTTAAAATGGATAAGCCTCTTATGCAACAACCATTCATGATCAATAAAATGCGCCGTAACACAAATATAGTGATCTTCAGTGATAGATTTCCAAGTGTCTGATGTTAAGCATATTCTGCTAGGGCACTCAATCAATATGTCTTTCAAATTCTGTCTTTCCCGCTTATATAGCAACATAATATCTCTTTTGATTGTTTTTCTACTCATCATTTTAAATTCAGGAAATGCAGCTGCCATTACACACCTAAATCCAATATTCTCAACCATTATGAAAGGTTGTTCATCAACAGCAAACATCATAGCAATTTCTCTACGAATGATCTCAACGACAATTTTATAATTTGAGAATGACGTACCACTGGTTGTTGTTTGATGAGAAATTGTGTATTGTCTAATGTCATGACAAACACGTTTCGGACATTTAATCAAGTGCCTCCTCAAATGCGATGTTCCTCCCGTGTTTTTACAAGAATATGCCTTCTTACAATATTTGCATTGAGCTCTTTGTGAATTTGCATCAATTGGTGGTAATTTGTCAAAATGCTCCCACACATCCGATCTACCACGCTTTGATTCAGGCTCAACATTTTCATCATCAAGATTAATTGGTGTACTTGATTGACTTTCCATATCTATTGAATAAAAAAAATAATTTACAAACAAAATTAAAAAAAATCAATAAAAAAAAATTCATGTGGTGTAATAAAAAAATTAATTTATAAATAAAATCTAAAAGCTGAAGTATAAGAGTGAATATATTACTTGGATGGTTAGACCTTCACTGAGATGAAATGGATGAAGTGAAAAATCAAATGAGCACAATGATTGCTTAAAGTAGGAGAAAAGCTTGATCATGGAACCTAGAGAAAGCTCATGAAGTGTGAATTCAAGATTCCAAAAAGAAGAATGCCTGCACATTCATATAAAAGTGACTTGATTAAAAAGAGGCAAAATACTAGTACACACTACACATCAAAAGAAGAAAAAAAAGTCTGAGAATATATTACCTGGATGGCCAAATCTTCACCGGATATGAAATGGATGAGTGCAAAAATAAAAGAGCATGGCGGTTGGTTAAAGCAAGAGGAGAAAAACTAGATGGAGGAGAGAAGCTTGATGATGGAAGTAGAAATAAAAACAAACACTTTATTTCATTATTTGAATGTCATATTTGATCTCTGAGCTCTCAAACGAAAAAAAAAAAGAAGACACAATTACATGGAAGCTTGCCATGCACAGATCCAAATATATTTTTTATATAAAAAATCTAAAATCAAAGGCTAAAAAGCTGCCTAATGTTTGCTATTTTCAAGCCTATTACTATTATATATATATATATTATAAATAATATATTATATATACTATTTATTTATTCAGTCGGGCTTGGTCAGGTTAAAATTCATTTGACCCAAACCCAGCCCAAAATTCAATCGGGCCAAACCATTTGAGCCCAACCCAGCTTTTTGGGCCAACTTTCTAAACCCAGGCCCTGTATTTTTTGGGCTGGGTTCGGGCTAGCCCTTGAGTTGTCCGGCCCATGGCCACCCCTAGTGATGTTTACTGAACTATGAATTTGAAGTGCAAAGTCTTATGACAAGTTTGGCCCAAGTGATATAAGGGCATGTTTGGATGGGGGTAATGGTTCCCCCAAGAGGGGAACCATTACCCCCTGATTCCCATAGTGGTGTTTGGTTGGTTTTTAAGCCTGGTAATCATTACCCTGGGGGGGTCACCATTAACCCCTCCAGGGTAATCAACCATTCCCCCCAATTTGGGGGGAATGGCTCATTCCCCCCTAGCATATTACTTCACTACCCTTGTCAATATTAAAAAAGACAACATTATATAAAATTTGTGAATATATTCATGATTAATTTGAAATGAATATATTCATGATTAATTAAAATAATGAAAGTAATAGTTTTTGTTATTTTATTAAGTATATGAAGTAAATATTATTTGTAATTAATTAAAATATTATAATTACTTATTGAAATTAGCTATTATCTAAAAGTAATTTTTAATTAAACATTAGTCAATAATAATATTATAAATATTTATGTTTTCATTATTTTATAAATAATAATTATTTGAAATAAATATCATTAATCAGTAATAATAAAATAAATATTTTCGTTTTCATTATGGAATAAATATTAATTACTTCAAATAAATATAGTTTGTGATTAATTAAAAAATTATAAGTACATAATATTAACTTAATCTGTATTTGAAGTTAATTTTTAGTTAAACAATAATCAACAATGAGAAAATAACTATTCACATTTTCATTATTTTATAAATTTCAATTATTTCACATATATATTATTTGTAATTAATTATAAATTATAACTAAATAATTAAATTTAATAGTTATTTGAAGTTAATTTTTAATTAAACAATAATAAAATGACTATTAATATTTATGCTTTTATTATTATAATAATAAATGTCATTTCTTTATATAAGGGTAAAAGAGTAATATTAACATAACTCATTCTTTTACTTTTCCCATTCCCAATGAATTACCTCTCAAACCAAACACCTTTTTCATTACCATCCCCTACCCATTCATTTCCCCCCTTATTCATTACTTCATTTCCCCTCATTCCATTACCCCCATCCAAACGCAACCTAAGATTACTTTGTTTGGTTATTTATGATTACGAACCCCCAAAATCTTATAATTTGGTCAACTTTACTTGTGATGTAATTACTAATTTAAGATGTGGTAATGTAATATTCCCTGCTGAATACGAATTTTTTTATTATATTTTTTAAATCCAATAAAATCACAACAATGTCATTTTTAAAAAAAATTAAAAAATAAGAAAATTTCATGTTGTTTCATTCCACACATATCTCTTATAAGAAAATATTTTTATCAGAATATTTGTTTGGAGATTAAAAATAATTGAGATTAAAATTATTCTCAAATATAAAATTGGAGAAAATTTTATATTTGTTATTCAAAATAAGTAAGATTTACTTAATTAACAAATTAATATTTCACAATCAGAACATTTTTTTAAATAACAAATCTTTTTTATTAATTAAATTTGATATTTATCTCAAAATATTATGAATTTTGATATATTTGTACTTATTAGGTAAAGATACTGGTAAAAATTTTGAGAGGTCACCGTACTATACCTTTTTGTCAATTAGTGATTGAACTTTGATTTTTATCCTTTTGGGTACTTGTAACATTTCGATCAACTTAATCTGATATGGTCGCTGAAATGTACACTTCACCGATCGGCTAGAATACACTAATCTGCGCTGGTCTTGCCCACGTCATATAGGGTATGGGACAAGTTAGCCTCCATCAGTTTTCCCCTCTTTTCCTTTCCTAACCGCTACCAATTTGTCAACTTTAGATTTTTTTATTTTTATTTTTTGTTATAAGTGTAACAAGTTGCTCATATGATACCTTGAATTTGCACATCTAAAAAAGCTGCAATTGTGTAGCAAGGATTTTGTTTAATGCGAGCAATGGTGAATTAGCAATCATTTGTATATTTGTTTTGGGATTATGAAAATGTGAAAGCTCATTATCATGTAGTCTTTCATTTTGTTGTGCATGGATTATGTTATATATTTTTCTTATCATGATTTTTTCAATTAATTAAAAGAAAAAAAAGGCAGGGATGGGGAGCTGCATATCTATAGTAACAGGTATGAGCCTGGTATACCCCATTATGGATCTCCCATTCAGATTCCCTTATTCTTTTCAATTTTAATTTTACCAACAAATGAATAAAAAGGAAAAAAGGACTGCATAATTATATTGATTAGGAATATTGTACATTAAAAGAAAAAACATTAATGGTACATTGTTTATTATAAATATAATAAGTTATAAGATATATATATATATATATATATATATAAGTCTCATTAATTGATTTAAATTAATGATAACTACATTTAAATGTTAACTGAATTTGCATTAATATTGTGCATTAAGATTTAAAAGTTGATCACATGTTTTTAAATTGTTTGTAAGGAGATTAAGAGTTTAAAAAGATAGAGCTTGAAGTGTTGGTCAATATTTTGAAAGATGGGCTTAATATTTCTCTAACGCTCGAATGATCATCTAGAGCAAAAAGTAAAAACCGATTTTTTTGAACAAAATTTTTTAGATTCTCAGAATGTGTTATTTCTCAATGTGATCATTCTTTTTAAAATGAAAATCTTAAAAATTCTTAGGACTGTTAATGGTCTTTTATATTTTCCATTTTGCATTTGCGCAACTAATTAGTAGGAAATGAAAATCAATGTATGCTTATCTTCAGTAATTATAAAATTGTTTCTTTAAACATTCATTAAAAATCCGTTAACCATTCATGATAAAAATGGATCAGTAGTGTTCCAAACTTCATTACAAAATGGATTAGCAGTGTTTAAACAACACATTCATTAAACATTCATCTTCATCCTCATAGCAAAAACAATTGGCTTATACAAAAATAAAAAAAGGAGAATCAAGTTTCATTTATTAAAAACACTTGAGCCAGACAAACTGTGATGTCATGATAGCAAGCTTTTACTTAAAAATTCAAATCTCAACAATTTTGGCTTAAAAAATAAATAAATGACAGCCTCCTCTTGCCTTAGCTCAAGTCATCGACAGTTGCAATTGTTTCTCATCTCCCTCCTGAATATCTTGTTTGTTTCCACTCGGGTGATGGTACGCCCTTGCTTATCCATAAGTGCACGGGTCATACTAGTAATAAAGTGTACCATAAGGTCGGGTAGTCATATCCACTGGGACTGGTGTATCTTTTAATACTATCGTTCTGCTTAATATCTAATCAATTAAAGAAGGATTGAATGACTCTAGGTTAGACTGAAAGAGATTGAAGAAAAGGTATTGCACTAAGGGAAAGGTAAAGATTGGCTCGATGGAGGAGATGGGGCCCCGGGGTTGAATTCCTGATGCTCAGTAACTTGGACTCTCTCAGTACTTATCAGAGATATCTTCAGTTCTAAAATCTAGCTGTGCTAGATGAATGATGCTCACAAGTCTTTGTTAAACCCTAAGTTGAGATCTCACTTCTTGCAACTATCAATAAGATTCACAAGCTAAGATAAGATAACCAAACATTCAAGCATTCAACCACTCAACAAACATTCAAGATAGCCAACAACCAAGATTTAATGCAAAGAACAAGGCATTGATAAATACTGCAAGTAGAGTATTTAAGTTCAAGATACAACATCATAATATCACCCCGGGGC
This sequence comes from Dioscorea dumetorum, assembly GCA_902712375.1. Taxonomy (NCBI): domain Eukaryota; kingdom Viridiplantae; phylum Streptophyta; class Magnoliopsida; order Dioscoreales; family Dioscoreaceae; genus Dioscorea; species Dioscorea dumetorum. The sequence goes on from CACTHL010000615.1 coordinate 761,261, forward strand.
TCCCTAAGAGAGTTTAGCCCTTCATGAGGCTAGACAACAAGGTAAATGCCAAAGAAATTAATACACAAGAAGTTGAAAATTCCCTAATTTCTTGCATCCTTGTGACTATCTGAGGCTCTATGATGGAATGGATTCTCCTCCCGATCGGCCTACCATTCGCGCAACATTTCCCTTGTGAATGGGGAGGACGGCTCCCCAAAGCTCCCTTCTTCTTCTCCCTTTGTTCACTACCAAAAAGTCCCTCCAAAACCTAAGTTTTTGGGGTTTTAATCTTTTCCCGATGTGAGCACAGCCGTGTTGAGGCCGTGCTCCAAACCGTGCAGATTATGGCCGAATAAAACTCCTGAAACTCAAATTCCTGTAATCTGCACGGGGTCCAACACACTCGTGTTGCGGCCGTGCAACCCTCGGTTGCAAGGCCGCCCACAAGGCGCCCAGGCGCCTTGCGCCCCCGCAAGACAAGGCCTTGCGGGCGTCCATGCGGGCGCATGGGCGCCCGCAAGACGCTCTGCCCTGCGGTTGGCCGTGAGGCTGGAAGCCTCACGGCCAGCTTTGCGGGCGCATATGCGCCCGCAAGGCGCCCAGCCTTTGTGCTGGGGCTCCTTGCGGCCTTCCTCGCGGGCGCGAAGACGCCCACGAGGCTCCCAACGAAGTTTGCCATGCTTTTTAAGGGCGTAAAAACGCCCGTAAAGTCCTGGAAAATCAAAATTTCGGCATGGTCTCCCCTACAACTTCAAAGAGAAATCTGAAATACACAACTAATTGCCGAAACATTTAAAACAACACACTTGAATTTCATCAAAATAAAGGCAACATGGGTTCCAACAAGAACCAAAAATACGAAAAAAAAAAACTAAACACACCAAGCAAACCACACAACAAAGAATAAAAGAGTACGAGAAAATAAATTGCGATAATTTAAAACTTGGGTTGCCTCCCAAGGAGCGCTTGTTTAACGTCATTAGCTCGACGTACCTTCAACGTTACCTCAGGGTGGGTCAAATGGAGGATAATTACCTCCGGTTTTCTTGCACACATTACCGCTTGGAATATTCATCGAGAGGCACGAGTAGACCTGAAATTTGCCTTGTCTTTCGAAATATAATCGGTCTACTCTGCTTGGCCTAGAGTGTGTAAGATTGGAGTCTTTCTTTTTCTTCCCAAGCACTTTACTCCACACTTTCTTTATACCTTTCTCTTTCTTTTTTTCGGTGGGGAGTTCCTCTCGATAAGCTTTAACTGGTGTGCTGGTGGATGAGTAGGGTCTTCTTTTTCATCTCCTTTTGCGTGAAACTCCTCCAAGTATTCGTCCAGCGGGTTTAATGACATGACCTCCTGCACACAATCAGAAATGATTAATTCAGTCTCGTCATCAAAATAAAACGCATCATCGTGATCCAGTGTGTGTTTCATGGCATGCGGGAGAGTGAAAACAACTTCTTCCTCCCCGACCCGCAACGTCATCTTTCCTCCCTTCACATCTATAAGGGCCCCCGCAGTGTTCAAGAATGGGCGCCGAGGATCAATGGAACCTCCACATTATCATCTACATCCAAGATCACAAAATCTATCGGGATAATCAAATTATCAACCTTCACTAGCAAATCTTCCACTACGCCCCGGGGTTTCCGCACAGACCGATCGGCGAGTTGCAATGTCATCCGAGTGGGTCTTAACTCTTTTAACCCAAGCTTCAAAAATAACTTGTAGGGCATGACATTAATGCTAGCCCCCGAATCTGCTAAAGCTTTTTCCTGTATACCATAGCCAATTATGCAGGGTATTATGAAGCTCCCCGGATCAGTCAGCTTCTTCGGCAATTTCCTTTGTATCATGGCTGAGCAATTTCCAGTAAGTGCCACAGTCTCTAGTTCTTCCGATTTCCGTTTGTTGGTGAGAAGATCCTTCATGAACTTGGCGTATTTGGGCATTTGGGATAACGCCTCAACAAGGGGAATATTTATATGAAGCTGCTTAAAGACACTGAGGAATTTCTTGAATTGAGTGTCTTCTTTGTCTTTCTTTAACCTCTCAGGGTAAGGGACGCGAGGCTTATACTCCAGAATTCCCATTTTCTGGGGCAATGGTGGAGCTTCTTCTCCTTCAAAATTTTTAAGTGCACTTGGAGTTTTTTGCATAGCTTGTTCGTTGTCCTCCAAGATGTGATTCTTTTTAGTTCTTGTTTCCACCTCCTTGCCACTCCTTAGTGAGATAGCTTTCAGCTGCTCCCTTGGATTCACTTCAGTGTTACTCGGGAGACTTCCTAAGAGTCTTTCTGCCAAGGTCTTGGCCATTTGGCCTATCTGATTTTCGATGTTTTGGACTGAGGCCTGTAGATTTCTGATGTTAGCATTAACATTCTCGAATTTTGCCTCAGTACTGACCATGAACCTTAATAGCACATCCTCTGTAGTGAATTTTCTATCTTGCTGCTGTGGTGGTTGTTGTTGGTGTACTGGTGGCGGTGGTGGTGGTGCCCTTTGTTGTGAACTTTGTCCCCATGAGAAATTGGGGTGGTTCCTCCACCCGGGGTTATAGTTGGCACCATACGGATTTCCTGGGCCTCTTTGGCCCCCACTCACATAATCAACTCTCTCCATTGGGGAAACAGCGGCACTAGAAATTGGACACTGTGTAGTTTCATGCCCTGCTCCACATGTGTCACAGGAGAGTACGGCCCCAGAATTTGAGCTTGATCCCATCAAGAACTGATCAAACCTCCTAGTCAGTGCGTCCACTTTTGCGGCCAAAGCCGTGGTGTCGTTGACCTCATAAATTCCTGCAGTCTTCTGGGGCTTCCCCCGTGCACTCCAATGGGATTCATTGCTAGCCATGTTCTCAAACAATTCCTCGGTGATAAACGTCTAAATATACGTATTTTATACGTATTTTATTTGTATTATTTTATTATCTTTTTGATAAGTCGATGCCCTTTTTATAGTCTAAACCCCTTTATTTTGTGTTGCAGACCCTAAATGAGCTCAAGAACGTATTTAGGAAGAATTCGACACCAAATACGACGTTTTTGGGTTCTTCACTGTAGCAGTACTGTAGCGGGGGGTACTGTAGCAGGTTACTGTAGCACCGATGTGAAATTTCGTGCAGAACTTTCTGGATGCCTCACGGGCAACCTCACGGCCGTGAGGCAGCCCGTGAGAAGTCGCGATTTTCACCCTTTTTAAGGGCTTTTAGGGCATGAAAGAGGGGGACTTTGACTCTTCTTGAAAGCTTGACACCACCTCTTCCAAATCCGACCAAGAAGGAGAGCTTGGAGGGCATTTCCACGGTAGAATCGGCGAGGAGAGCGCGTTCTTGTGCGGGATCTACCTCTAGGGCTTCAAATCTTGAGGTTGAAGACGACGGGAAGCCACCCCTTCGAGTGGCGTCTTTGGAAGCTTCTTCGACTCTAATCGTTAGAGGGAGGTCTTTTATGTTGGGTTTAGTTATTTTCATGCTTTTATTCATGTATTTGGAGACTATGAGCAACTAAAACCCCAAGGTCACCGGATGTGGGTGAACCTTGGGGTGAACTTGTGATGTTTGGATGTTTTGGTTTAATTCATGCTTGTTAGCTTGTTTGTGATTCATGTTTGGTGTTTTTGAATGCTTGGGTATGCATGAGAACTCTGTGTATCCATACTTAGCCAATACTAGGTTGCATGACCATTGCCCTAGTATTAGACTCACCAAGCTTGGAAGGGAAATACGTACAAATACGCCGTGACCATCGGGTATTTGTACCCCTCCAATTCTAAGGTTAATTACTCATGTGTGATTCAACCTTAGCTTGAGAAAACCATCTTGCCCTTTGCAATCGTAGGAGGAATTGTACGGGTATAACCCGTATTCAATACTCGTACCGGATTAGGGGTCAATTGCCGTGACCATCGGGTTGACCTAATCTAGGGTTTTCTCGGTCCTTCAAGCCACTTGCATGTTAATCCAACATCCTTCGCACTTTAGTAACCCCGAGGGGATCCTCATCCGTGACCATCTTCTTACCCTGATTTTCCTCCCGTTTATCGCCCTTGGTATTTAGCATTTTAATTGCTTTGTTTTTACTTCTTTACTTTCACTTTCCAAATCTCAAGTCTGATCGGCTAGACAACATAGCAAAAAGGAAGTAAGGATAGATTCTCGGGCCCTTGGGAATACGACCCACTCGTGCTTGCGCGAGTGGTTTATTACTTGACGACCCCGTGCGCTTGCGGGACGATCACCACTCGGCGTCCTCAGGGAATTTATTACTCAAAGATCCGCCTGCCGCGGCATCAATTAGCTGACGTGTCTGGTAGTTCAGTCCATTGTACAGTGTTTGGACTCTCATCCAAGCTAAAAAACCATGATGGGGACATCTTCTGAGCAGATCCTTAAACCTTTCATGTGCTTCAAACAATGTTTCTGAATCCCCTTGTCTGAAGGCTGAAATTTCCTGCCTGAGCCTGGCTGCCTTGCTAGGCGGGAAGTACCTTGCCAAGAACTTCTCCACCATTTCCTTCCAGGTCTTGATGGACCCAGGGGCTAGTGAAGTGAGCCATCTGTAAGCCGCTCCCCTCAAGCTGAACGGAAACAGTCATAATCTAATCGCGTCATCCGAAACAGAATTAATTTTGAAGGTGGAGCATATTTGGAGAAAGCGCGACAAATGAGCATGGGGGTCTTCATTAGCTAATCCGTCGAACTGGACCGAATTTTGGATCATCCCAATAGTACTAGCCTTGATTTCAAAATTATTTGCGGGCACTGTTGGGGCTTGCACACTGAATTCATCTCCAGTAAACTGTGGCCTCTCATAATCTGACAATGTCCTTCTTGGTTCAGCCATGACTGAGGGTTTACTTTCTTCAATCTGAACCTCTTGCTGTTCTGAGCTCCCTATCCCTTCTCTAAGCCTCTGATGCAAGGTCCTCTCAATCTCGTTATCTTGATCCAATAAATTTGAATGCCTTGCTCTTGTCATACAACAGGTACCTTGAAAAATCCAGCCAGTAGAGGGTTAAACTCAAAATAAAAACTAGATGACCACAAAATAAATGAAATAGAGTAAAACAGAGTGGAGAAAGTATGTACAGCAAATACCGAAAAAAACAAAGAAGATAAAAAAATAAAGCGGTTAAATCAATAAGCTCAAAGTTTTCCGAATATTCCTTGTGGTTCCCCGGCAACGGTGCCAAAAACTTGATGAGCGTCCCGCAAGTGTACGGGGTCGTCAAGTAATACCCTGTGTGTGCCACAGGGGTCGTATTCCTCGGGGCCAAGGATCTACCCTTACTTCCTCTTCACTTATTGTCTAACCAAATGTCTCGAAGTTGGGTGCTATGTTCTACAGACTGACTTTTAGAAACTCTAACTGAATGACGAACTACAGGTGAAATAAGTGGAGAATCACAAAGGGGAGAAAACGGTCACGGACGCGGATCCCCCTGGGACTACTGAAGCTAGACAGATGCTAGGGTTAAAATTGCAATTGTGGTTTGGGCCAAGAGACTCCTAAAATAGGTTAACCAAGAATCCCTCGGTGATTAACCACTAATCCCATACAGGTATTGGACAGATTCTCTTCTGACCAATCCCCCCTATGATTGCACTACGACTAGGGAAATCTCTGATTAGGGCCAAACTCAGTATTTAGGTTCGAACCTAATGATTGGAAGGGTACCACATATCTGAATCCCTCGGCGTATAGGTACATGTATCCTTTTCAAACTATGTGAGTCTAATACAAGGGCGTATCCCACGCTCCAAGTACAACCTAGAAATCGAACTACAGAGTTCTCATGTAATTCAAGGCAATCAAGCACACATAGCATGAACCACAAACTAACAAAATGCATTAAATATAAATCAAAGCATCCATACAAGCTCGTTCATCCCAAGGTTCACCGGTGTCCGGTGACCTTGGGACTTAGTTGTTCATACAAGCAAATAACATAAAACACATCATGAAAACAACTAATCTAGCCATAACAAACACTCCCTCAATTGTTGGTGATGAAAAGGTGAGCCGGATCGTCGCCACGAGCTTCCACCTACGCCGCAATGAGGGCGGCTTCCTTCTTCTTCTTCAAGCCTTGAAAGGTGAAGTAGAAGATGAATCTTGCCAAATTTCTACTCTCCTCTTTATCTCCACTCTCCAATTGATGAGAAAAGGTCCCTTCTTCACCGGATTCAAGCCTCCTTCAAGCTTCAAGAAACCTCTCTCAAGCCTCTCCAAAAAGCTCTCCTTTTCTTAGCCCTAACGCCCTTTAAAACATGAAAATCGGGGGGTTATGCAGGCAGCCTTGCGGGCGCATGCTTGTCCGCAAGGCTCCCAGGAGTTTTGCAGAAAATCATTTCTGCGGTGCTACAGTAACCCTGCTACAGTAATAGAGCTCCAAAAACACCGTATTTGGTGTCGATTTCTTTAAAAATACGTTCTTGAGCTCATTTTGGCTTCTTCAGGGCCTGTAACACAAATAAAACTAATTTAACCACAAAAGCGGGCGTCGGCTTATCAAAAGTATGTAATTTAATACAAAAATAATATAAATAAATATACATAGTTAAGCACTTATCATAACATCCCCACACATAAACATTTGCTTGTCCTCAAGCAAACAAAAACATGAAGAATAAGGGAAAGATGATAAGTGGCTAAATGTGACCTCAAGCTCAACAGTAAAGAACTCCGCTAGCATGAAGTGAAAGAAAGTCTAGAAATTGAGTTGTATATAGAACAATATCATCTCTGCAAAGATAGTCTTGTCATATCTAAAGTATTCCCATGAGTGTGTGCGAACTCTCTATCTCACTCTCCTCACCCTAGATCAATCTAGGGTTTCCATGCACTCCACGCACTATGACGAGTAGTCTTAGGAATGTCAAGAAAAACCATCAATGAGGAATTAAGACCCTTTTGAATCTAAACTAGACCTCTAGCTTGATTTTGAAGGTAACATACTCTCCGCAAAAAGCTTAACAGAGTTTGATATAACATACTCTCCGCAAAAAGCTATCAAGGGGCACTCCACGCATTATGCTTCTTTTACTATAAGCATCTCTTCATCATGAAGATCATAGTTAAGGGGTGAATCATCGGAGAGAGGATGTGCTGCCAAGAAATCTGCTAACGCTTGCCCCTTGATAGCTTTTTGCGGAGAGTATGTTATATCAAACTCTGTTAAGATAAGTGCCCATTTTGCAAGTCTTCCTGTGAGTACTGGCCTTGTTATGAGATATTTGAGAGGATCAATTTTGAATATGAGAATAATTTTATGTGCCAACAAGTAGTGTCTCAATTTCTTTACTGCAAACACCAAGGCTAAGCAATGCTTCTCGATGGGTGTATATTTACTTTCAGCTCCTATCAACATTCGGCTGAGGTAAAATAATGCATTTTCTTTGCCATCTTCATTGTTTTGAGCTAACATAGCTCCCAATGACCCTTCGAAGGCAGCAATGTATAGAATTAGTAGTTTTCCTGAAATCGAAGCTACTAATACTAGTGGATTCAATAATACTGCTTAATATCTTCAAAAGCTTTCTGACATTCTGCATCCCACTTAAAGGGTGCATTTTCCTTGACCAACCTGGAAAAAGGCTTGCATCTTCCTGATAAGTTGGAAATGAATCTTCTGATATATGCTAGGTGCCCTTGAAAAGACCGCAACTGCTTTAACATTATGGAGGCATCTCCAAAATTTTCTTTATTTTAGAAGGATCTACTTCTATCCCTCGGTGTCTAACAATGAAACCCAGAAACTTTCCTGATAGTACTCCAAAGGCACATTTCATTGGGTTCATTTTCAATTTATATTCTCTGAGTCGTATAAAAACGGTTTGCAGATCTTCAAGATGCTTATCTTTTGAATTTGTTTTCACAACCAGATCATCTACATAGCATTCAACGACTTTATGAATCAAATTGTCAAATATTTTGGTCATAGCTCTTTGATATGTTGCCCCCTCATTCTTTAGGCCAAACGACATTACCCTGTAACAATATATGCCCATAGGTGTTCGGAAGGTAGTGTGTTTCTCATCATCTGGGTGCATCTTAATTTGATTATATCTAGAATATCCATCCATAAAGGAGAACATTTCATACCCTGACGTGTTGTCGATCATGATCTCCATGACTGGTAAAGAAAAATCATCTTTGGGGCATGCTTTGTTCAAATATCTGAAATCAATGCATATCCATATCTGGCCATTCTTTTTCTTTACAGGTACTATGTTAGCAACCCAGTCTGGGTATTTTTCTTCCCTGATAAAATTTGCTTCTATTAACTTCTTTGTTTCATCTATTACTTTCTCTTCTAAATCAAATTTCATTTTTCTTGGAGCCTGCTTAATTGGAGTGACATTAGGATCAACGACCAATCTGTGAACAGCTACCTCATTCTCCAACCCTGGCATCTCATTGTAATTCCAAGTAAAAAAGTCAATATATTCTTTCAAAAGAGCTTTGAAAGATTCTTTTTGTTTTTCTGTCAGTTGTCCACTTAAAAATGTTGGCCTTGGGTCTTCATCACTTCCCGAGTTAAGTTCAACTAACTCATCAATTGTTGCTTGACCACCATCTTCTAATTCAGATGGCGCATTTTTCATCTTGACATCTTCTTCTTCCTTAGACTCCATTATGTAACATGAGTGCCTGGAAGACTCAGAATAACCTACCCCTTTCTTGTCAGGATGGTAATGGTTCCATAATTAATGAAAATTTTTATATGAATTCTTTGACCAATTTATTTTGCCCCCAAACTCTTCAACCATCCTCTTGAGTTTATTAGGGTACTAGCTTGGGAAATTTATATGTTGGATTTCACTATCCTCTTCTTGTTTAATGTGTATAATATCATCATTGAAATTTTGTTATTTTTAACTTTGTAGAAGAGGATACCTTTTTCCTTCTCATTTCAAGCTGGTACATAAAATGTTTTTAAATGCTCAACTGAATCAACCTTTAAATCATCTAGGGATTTGTAAAGATCATCTAGAATCCTTGTGATATGCAATGTGCTTTCTCGGGAAGACCCTTTCGTTTAACTTGCATCATTTTCATCCTCTGAAAATTCAGCATCACTGCCATAGTGAGGCAATGTTGATCCTTCCTTTTTGGATGCTGGGATAGCACTAGATGGTTTTGTCGAAGCTTTTTCCGTTAAGTTTAGTGTTTTGCCCCCTTTGCTACACCAAGATAATATTTGGCATTCTCATAATGTATTTCATGGACACCAAAAGTTGAATTTCGCCATCAATTCTATATTATTCTCCATCCACCATATATTTCATGCACTAATGAAGAGTTGACGGGAACATCCGATTTTCATGGATCCATGGCCTATCCAACAAGGCTTTGTATGAGGCATCAGCATCAATTACATGGAACTTCACATCAAATATAATCTTTCCAAACTTGATAGGGAGAGTGATAAATCCCAATGCTTTCTGACTATGCTGATTAAAGCCTTGAATAATGATCCGTTGTGGAGATAAATGGCATATTTCCAAGGCTAATGCTCAAAGAGTATTAAAGTTCATTAGGTTTAAAGAAGACCCTGGATCAACTAAAATTCGATTGATCTTTATCCCACCACACGATCCTATATATCACATACAATGGTCGATTATGCTCTATAGTTCCAAGTAATAGGTCATCATTGGTGAATGATACCAAAAATGTATGTGCTGCATACAGAGCTTTTGTCATATTAATTTCAGCAAAATAAGCGTGATACTCCTCAGAGTTTTGTAGGGCATGTATTAAAGATTCCCTGACTTATGTTGACATCATCAGTGCGTCATACATGCTAAGTAGGGCCGGAACTTTTTTCAGGTGTGCCAAGATATTATAATTTGGTTTCTTCAAGTGTTTATTTGGTGAGACATTTTCCTCTTCTAACATCTTCCCTTTATTTTTATCATTAGAGCTGAAAGCCTGTCTTGATTGGAGTAACTTGCCAGTTCTAAGCTGCATTTGATGTACATGGCAAGATGCTTCATCTCCTTCATCTGAAAAATTCAACTCATCATCAGAGCTTCTCTGACATGCTATGGCTCAACAAACACCTTTCATTTCAAAATCATCATCAGTCAACTTCAAATTTCCCATGGAAACTTGCTTTTGTAGCTATTTTTTAAAATTCCGGCAATTTGCTATGGTATGTCCCACAAGTCGGTGATATGGACAATAATTTGGGTGACTGTCCAAATCCATCAAGCACGGCCTTTTGGGTTTGGGCAAGTGTAGCCCTTCTTCTATGGCTCGATTAAAAAGCTTTCTTCTTTTGTCTTTTCTAATTTCACCATCTGAAGAAATGGGCTTCTCCTTGGCACTTATTATCGAACATATAGACTTCACAATTTCTGGATCAAATTTTTACTTGTTGACTCTAGAGGATATACCCTCGATTCATCCCATTTATTATCAGCAATATGCAATTGCAGCAGTCTATTAGCTGATTCCTCCATCACTTTTTGAATGAAAGAGGTGATGTCTTTAGCAGGCATTACTTTTTTCAGGACCTTATACTTCGGGGTTTTTGGAGTATAGCATGGTTTCTTTAACTTGTCTGAATGGTGTGGCTCTAAGAGTTTAGCATTTGCCTTCTTTACTCTTTCTCTGAATGCCATCTTCTTTTTCTGCTTCTTACTAATATAAAGCCGACCATGGCGATCATACAGTTCTTCTGACTCAAAAAAACTATCTTCATCATCATCATCTTGGTCATATGGAGAGTGTTCACCTCCAAAAATAGCCCTACAAGTTTCCATCTGCATTATTTCATCATTTTTTTCAATTAATTTCTCAAGTAGCTCTTCAATTTCCTCAAGGAAATAGTCCTTAAGAGTAATAAACTTCCTTTCCTTCTGTTCATATTCTTTAAGAGATTCAATATATTCTTCTATGATGGATTTTTTGTGTTTGGAATGTTCACGCTTCTGTTTCTTCTTCTTATTTTTCTTCTTGGTTTGCTTTATTGGAAGCCCTTCAGGGGGGTTTTGGGCATTTCTCCACTTGATCCCTGAGAGCTCAGTCAATTCCTTCAACATCTTCTTTGACTTTTTGGATATGAACACTTCCCACAATTCCTCTGGGACAGATGGATGTTTATCATCAAATATTAAATGAAGCATTATTTTATTACCCACTACTGTAACTTCCCTTTGGGATGATTCCTCATAGTCTAGGGTAGTTACATAGCGGATATGTTCAGCAGGTTATTCCAAGAGAACATTCTTGGAGAGTGTAATCTTGCCTTCTTGATATTGGCACTCAAGCCAATCTTTAAAGACATAATAGTCTTCAGTTGTATGCCCCAACACTCTGTGGTATGAGCAATAATTAGGATGATCTTTTTTACTCTGTTCTTTCGGTCTCTTGTACTCAGGCAATTGCGTAGATCTCCTTTCACATCATCTTTGAAAATTTTCATTACTTTGTCTCTTCAAAAAAGAATACCTTTTGTTTATTCTTTCTTTCAAAGAGGGAATGGGCCTTGATTCATTTCGAGGAGTACCTAAACTAAGTGGCTTAGCTTGTTCTAGTTTATGTGACCCTATAGTGCTTTTTCCATTATCAACATTGAATGTTGTAGCAATGTACTTGGCACCTTCTGCCTTTTTGGGCTTATCATTTTTGGAAGTTTGGAAATTAGACAACACCCTTGGGTTAGTCCTTTCCAATTTCTTGGCTTGTGAGATTAACTCTTGAAATATAGTGATGCTAGATGTACTTAGAAAATCCAGCTGTCAATGTTCCCGAGTAACAATCCCACTGCTTGAGGTTGATCCAATTGTTGTTCACATTTACTGCTCAGGTTTCTCCACCTCATGACATAGTCAATCACTTTCTCATCTTTGTTTTGGCGAGTGGCTCCGAGATCAGCTATTGTGATCTTATCACTAGCACCTCCAAATCGTACTCGAAATGCATCTTTTAGCTGCTGCCAATTTTGAATTGACTCGGGTTGCAAGCTTGCATACCACTCAAATGCAACCCCTGTGAGACTGGCAGAAAATTGTCTGAGGAGAAGTGATGATTTTGCGTTCGTGTCTCCACATGCTGTTACAAAATGGGCCAAGTGTTGATCAAGGTTACCAATCCCATTAAATTATTTGAATTTAGGCACATTGTATCCTTTGGGATAGGGTACCAGATAATGAAAGCTGGGATGAGGTTTGTCACTATCAACTCTTATAATCTCGCTATTTTTGGCATGTTTAAGTTCAGTAGCCACCATCTGTTGTATCTCCTCCCAAGTCATTACCATTGAATGTTCCTGAATAGGGATACTAGTTGTTTCTCCTTGCTCTACTGCCTGAACAATCTCTTTTGGATTATCTGACCTCTGTACCGGTTTGGGGTGATTTGCCATCAAGGCTGCCATCTATTTTTGCATTTGGAATACTATATTCATTAACATCATCATATTTTCATTCATTTTCTTGTATTCTGTTTCATGATTTTCCATTTGTTGGATTTTCTCCATAACATTGCTCTAGTCCATAACAAAATCCTGTTCATCTTCTTCACTTTCATTTAGGGAATTTGCCCCGTTGAAATTTGTTGGTATAGCATGTGGAACTTAGCTTGAACATTCCTCTCCAACCATGCTTTGGGAATCAGTTGCCCGTATATGAGATCTTGCGATTGGCCCTGGTTGTTCTTGCTCAGCTGTCAAGTCTCCTCGAGCTTCCGTGATCATACGAACAGAGTGTATTTTAACATCTCTATCTGACATATCTTCATCTTCAGTCCTCTTCTTTCGATCAAACTTCGAGTGAGAAATTGAAGCTTGACCTTGTGAAGCCTATAGTTGTAAAACTTGATCATCAGGCAAAGTAAGTCTATCAAAAACTGTCCTTCATGCATTCAGGACTAACTGCCTCTTCTTTTGATAGAATTCCCTTGGCTTCATTTTGTTTGATTGCAATTCCTTCAATGTTGCATATATTTTATATAGATTTTTGCCAAAAGAAGTTTTATGAGATTTTGGGGGTCTACCGCCTTTCTTCTCACATGGCTGGTAACGCAACTCTGCAATGGTCACATTTTTCTTAACCATATTGAGCGGTCCAAATGAATTTTTGAAAGAACCCATTCAAATTACCCTTCTGGTTATGGAATGACACAATTTAATTTGTGATTGGGAATTTTCACTTTTTTGGAAGTCAGCCTTGAAAACACACTTATCCTAGGCTTAACTCTTTCAGATTGAAAAATCCCACTTTCTCTCCCTTTAACGGTTACAATGAAAATGGGTTTATCATTTTCTTCATCTGTAGAAACTATCTATTTAGGACGTGATAGCCTCTGAAAGACAGTGGTTCTTGGTTTCTCATCAATAAATAGTCTTAACGGATGTAGGAACAATGGCATTTGGGTGACGGCCCCTGGATGGAAGACGCGGGACGGTCAGGTCTTCGTCCGTAGATGAAGTTCTTTTCACAAATTGTACTGATTCAGAGATTGTGCCAAATCTTATCTCAGCTCTAGCAGCTCCAGTGTTGAAAACACAGTTAGGTAATTGAACTTTAAATCCTTCCCCAAGGAAAATAGTCAGCTTCACTTCCGGGTACAATTGAACTCTTAAATGTTATTTTACCTGCAATAAAAATATCAATAATATTAATTTTCTTATTCATGAGTTATAATAAATGATTGCTTTTGCTTGTACTTTTGCCTCAAAGATGGGAGGAGGAATTAAAGAGTCCCACCGGGCGTGCCAGACACTGGGCGATATATCGAATCACAAATGTTATTTATTTTATTTTATTTTATTTTGTGGACTCTTCCATTCCTAATAGAGACAAGCCTCTATTATTAATTACCCCCGATTAAAATCTTGGGAACCTCTAATATTTTATTAAGGGCGATATATATATATATTTGATGTTATCTCGAGATAAATATTTTTGTCATTGTCTCGAGGTATGTTCCACGGCATTTGGACATTGTGTGCTTGTGTATATCTATATATATATTGTCAAATCTTCATAGTTCTGTATATGAATTGTGACTTGACCAGGGAGGGTTCATCAAGAACCACATCATCATTGCAAGAAGATTTAAAGAATTAGTCAGCACGTGAAAGATATCCTTCTCTCGTTCCTTAGATGTAAGGACAATAGAATTCACAACACCAGCCCAAGCATGACATAATGACTAAGATTCAGATTTTGCACATTTTGCTTGCAAGGAAATTCCCGCTCTCTGACTGTAGACTGAAGTGCTCGCTAGGAAAAGGTTGTTTTTTTTTGTTTTTTTAATTTCATTTTGTCATTATTTTATTATTTTATTTTTATTTTATTTATTTATTTATTTTGGAACCAAACATTCGTTTGAACATGAAAAGCTATAATAAAATGTTGTATTTTTCTGATAGGAAATAACAACAGAAATGATGCATTTGCTCCAGGTAATGTACTTATGCCGTAAATGAGAAAACGAAAAGCTTGAAATGCAGCAAATGTGCAACAATTGGGCAGCTCCATATTTGGAGACAATTGTCCTTCAAGATTGCGTAGATCAATTTCAGATGGAAGCTCTTGAACTATATCATCTGGAGGTTGACCACATTCTCTTCCTTGCTCAATCCATTTTTATGTTCCTCCAACCACTTTGGATATCTTTCTCCAGTTTTTTTCATTGGTTCATGAAGCATATCCTTAGACAAAGGCTGCTACATTACAGTGTCCATAATAGATTTCCATAATCTGAGAACTAGTAAGGTCTTCAAATTTCTTGATGAATTCCTCAATCATCGCAGTCTCATCCTCTTGTAACCCATCAGCATCGGTTCTTCTCGTACCCGCCAAAGCCGTGGCCGACCCCAACCTACGCACAGCCTCTTGGGTATGCTAGGTCAGCTTCTCAAGCGCCTCCAATGTATGCGAGGACCCGTCTTCATCGAAGATGACTCCTTCTGCTTCACCTTCTTCTTGGCCTTCAGATCCGGCAATCCAAACCCCTGCACCATCATCGACGAAGAAGCATTACTCCTCCTTTCAAGTGAGAGATCGATCCTTTTAAAGTCATCGAAAGCGCTGTCGAGGAGCTGATCGAGGTCGTCTCCCATGGCTAGGGTTTGGAGATGAAGGCTTCTTCATTATTTCTTGGGTTTCTTGACGAATTGTTCCGGGCGTTTGACGACAAGCTTTAAACTTTCTTGGTTCCTCTGCTTCTTTACCACAAGCTGCCTCCTTCTCTTTATATCCCAATCTTCATTATTTTTCCCTTTCTTTAGCACCGTCTCGTGGATGAAGTTCAAGACTTTAGTGTTTTCTTCCTCTATTAGAGCACGGAGAATAGTGAGAGGATACAGTGGAGGCGAACAAGGGATATTCCAGCATCGTTAACATTGGTAACGGTAACAACATGCAACGAGCAACGGAGAAAAGCAGCAATAACAAGCGACTCGTCAGCCATTGAAGCTCGGAATTGCCGACGGAGCGAGGGGTATTCCACCCACGCCACCATCGACATCAGTAGTGGATGAATGGTGGCGGCGGTGACGGCAACGTGCAATGACGACGACGATGGCAATAGTCACGGTAGCCTTTCTTCTTTATATATATATATATATATATACGGAGACGAGTGAGGGATATTTCTTCCTCGCCAGCCTCGGAAGTGGCGATGATGCGCGACAATGGCGATGACCAGCAGTGACAGTTGCAGCGGTGGTTCTTCTTCTTTTATTTTTTATATGTATCTATATAGATCTATTCGGCCAAAGAGAGAAGAGAAAAAAACATATAGAGAGAGAGACCTTTTTCTTCTTTTCTTCTTCTTCGTCTTCTTTTTTTCTGATTCTTTCTCTTCAAATCCTTCCCTCTTCTTCTATGTTTTCCCCTCTATCTTATAAAAGCTCTCCCAATAACCGCAGGGCATTATGGTTACTCAGTGGTGGCGCCATGCACGTCCCCACATTTTCCATGCAAGCCCCACGTCTTTCTATTTTTTTTTTTTAAAAACATTTAGATCGCCTCGAGATTTGTGCTCTTGGTTGATCTTGTGATTTAAATATTTTAAATCACCTCGAGATCTGTGCTCTTGGTTGATCTTGTGATTTAAATCTTTTAGATCACCTCGAGATCTGTGCTCTCAGTTGATCTTGTGACTTGAATATTTTAGATTACCTCGAGATCTATACTCTTAGCTGATCTTGTGATTTAAATATTTAGATACCCTCGAGATCTGTGCTCTCGGCTGATCTTGTGATTTGAATATTTTAGATCACCTTGAGATCTGTACTCTTGGTTGATCTTAATATTTAAATATTTAGATCGCCTTGAGATCTGTGCTCTTGGCTAATCTTGAGATTTTGGGTCACCTCGAGATTTGTACTCATGGCTGATCTTGTGATTTGATTATTTTAGATTGCCTCAGGATCTGTGCTTTTGGTTGATCTTGTGATTTGAATATTTTAGATTGCCTCAAGATCTGCGCTCTTTGCTAATCTTGTGATTTAAATATTTTAGATCACCTCGAGATCTGTGCTCTTAGTTGATCTTGAGATTTGTATATTTTAGATTCCATCGAGATCCATGCTCTCAGCTAATCTTGAGATTTGAATATTTTAGATCGCCTCGAGATCTGTACTCTCAGCTAATCTGTGTATTTTAGATCACCTCGAGATCTTTGATCTTGGCTGATATTGAGATTTGTGTATTTTAGATTGCTTTGAGATCCGTGTTTTGGGCTAATCATGATATTTAGATATTTAGATCATCTCGAGATCTGTACTCTTTACAAATCTTGAGATTTGAATATTTAGATCGTCTCGAGATCCATGCTCTCAGCTAATCTTGAGATTTGTGTATTTTAGATCACCTCGAGATCTGTGAGATCGGTGCTCTCGGCTGATCTTGGGATTTGCGTATTTTAGATCGCTTCGAGATCCATGCTCTCGGTTGATAATAACATTTGTATTTTAGATCATCCCGAAATATGTGTTCTCGGCTGATCTTGAGTTTGAATATTTTGATCCTTGATATTTACGATTTTTGCCCCCTTTTTTTTTATATATAAACACAAGGGTATTGGTGTTATGAGTTCAAGAATTCTGTTTCCTCTCCCATCATAGGCTTACCTAGTGTGTTACCTGCTGCTATAAAAAGAATACATTTGAACAATGTCTAAATCATCACTACCTTCCCTCGAGACCAATCAAATCACAATATATGTCATTAATGCTCAGGTGCCACGGAACGATAAAAATACACCTTTCGAAGCAATGACACGAATGTTTATTTCGAGGCAATGACAAATTTTTATACAAATTTCAAAGCAATAATGAGATAAATATCTTAAGACGGTAGCGAGACATGCAACGCGGTGATGAGGCATAGGCAGCAATATATGATATATATTTATGTCTACATATAAAAGTTATCTGTTTACATATAAATAAATAAATAATGAAATTTATATTTTGCAATTTTTCTGTCTTTACTTGTACTCGATCCCTTAATCGGAGGTTCCCATGATTTTAATCTGGGGTAATTAATAATAGAGGCTTGCATCTAGTAGGAATGGAAGAGTCCACAAAAATAACAAAAATAAAAATAAATAACATTTGTGATTCGATATATCGCCCGGTGTCTCTTCACCAACACGATTCCAAGGGGTGTATTTTTTATCCCACATTTTTCTTACAGAATACAAAACATGGAAATTATTTTGAAGCAATTAAATCATCAATTCATCATGATAAATCCCAAGTTTTCATCAAAACCAACTATACATATATTGAGAGAGAATAACTAGAATTGTGCAATCATAACCCACTCACAGACTTAGGAGAACAACTCCTCAACGGCGCTACTCCTCCGCCCGCTCCTTGCCTCGGGCCGAGCTCTCACCACCTATACCAACATAAGCCACAAGGGCTCAGAATCAAAAGAAACACAAGAAAAAAAGCAAGCACGAATTTTTTCATGCTACAAACCAAGAAACCCTAATAAGGTTTAAGTATGGCATGAACTTGCCCCTAAGGGTTGCTGCAAAGAACCTCCAAGGAGATCCACTCTCCAAACAACTAAGAATGCTATGGTTTAACAATAGATTTCTCGATACTACAGTAACTCTGATTTCAAGAACAAGAGAAACTAGTTTCATCAAGGTAGATGAGTGGATCTTCACATCTACTTCATGATACAAAGAAGAGTGAAAAAAAATCTAACAAGACACTCAAGAAATCAACATTAATAAGCTAGATTCAAAATCTAAAATCTAGGGCTAGCATGCTCATCCAACAAAATAAGACAAGGGGAAAGAGGAAGAAGAGCTTACCTTCAAGGATCTTCAGCCAAAGGAGAGAGAATGATCAAGAAATGGCGGCTTTCCCTTGTCTAAAGAAAGGGAACAAAAGTAGGAAGAAGAAAAGAAATCTGGCAATTAGGGCTGAAGTTCAGGTTCTTTTAAATACCCTTAGGCAAACACGGGCTGAACATGAGCTTGCTTCTCAACCCCTTGCCAGTGCACTCACAAGCGCGGGCATGAAGCACGGGCGTGCTTATGCTCCGTGAACTTTATAGGAAAGCAAAGCGAGCTTCACTAGCAAAACACGAGCTTCACTAGCAAAGGGAGCTTCACTAGCGAGCTTCACTACAAGAAAATTGGGGTGAGAAAGCATGGCTTCTCTACCCCTAGCATGAGTGTGCACCACAAGCATGGTCGGAAGCATGAGAGTGCTTCGTCCCATGTACTTTACATGTTGCTTTAAACAAAATCCAAAACATCCCATGAAGTGCACAGTCTCAAGCATGGGTGTGCTTACTCCTGGAACTATGTTTTTAAGTCCAAAACAACTAAAAAATGTGCTAAGACTCAAAACACAACTATTGTCTAAACAGTTTAGATAATCACACACCCTCTAAAAAGCCGAAACACCACACAAGTTTTGTTTTATATATATAAACATAAAGCTTAAATTTAAATATATAGAAGTAAAATATTAAATTAACTTTGAAGCATTTTTTCAGTCTACTATATCTACCATTCCTGATGCATTTCTTAATCTAGTTTAACTCTTAGTGTCCTACAAGCCATTCTATTTCTAAAATTATAAGTGACTAAAATTATCATCTATCACTAAAATCAATATCAAGATTCATGTTATCAACTTCTTTTTCTTTTCACAATAACTGCCATCATGCATCCTACTCTATTTCATTGCTATCTTCCTCTCCAATAACTGGAAACTTTCTTTAAATTTTGATTGGAATCTAGTTAGTGTTTATCGTTTTGGAAGATTAGCAACACTTGCCACTACATCCTAAGTTCATTTTTAAACACCATCTTTCTTATTAACCACTGATTACCATCATTAATGCCACCTAACAAAATAGGATCAACAACATTCTTCCTATCATATCGTTCTTTCAAGTTTTGGTTGCACTTCACATAAACTTGATCATGTAGTTGCTTTTCCTCCAGCTAAACCCTCCTATTCGTGTGAATATAGTACATGCGACTGATTCAGGAAAATATAACAGTGATAGAGTATAAGACAGAGTTAAAAGACTTGGCTAATTTTGTGTCTGAGATTGTTGGTAGCGAAGAAGCTCTATGTTCCAAGCTTGAGGAATGATTGAATTTCAGTATCCGAGAGAATATGACAATTACTGGGACTCAGAATTTCAAACATGTGGTTCAGTTGGCTTTGAGGGCTGAGAAGATGGTCAAGGAAGATAAACGCCTTCGTGAGAATCTGGCCAAGAGAAGGAATCCAAAATTGTCAAGGGCATCCACGCATAGTAGGACTGAGTGCACTTCTACAAACTTCTTAAGATCCCGTTCAGTTAGAGCACCATGAGGAAATATTGGCAGTCAGAAGGGTACAGTGTTTATGAGTGGGACATTAGGAGGAAAGTCGTTTGGAAATTTTCCTAGGTTCCCCAACCATAGAAGATTTCATCGTGCCAAATGCCTTGAATCTAGTTGATGTAATTCTAACTGTTTAAATTTTTATATGGATATTTTAATTGCATTTGATTTATGTACTTCACCACATGTTGATGAATATCTATATAGTTGTTTTACATGTTTCTGTCTTACATGTATTGTATAGGTTATATATGTAGAGAAATGCAAGCAACAAATTGTTGTGATGTAAATATGCATACCTTTGAAAAATGTCAATTTGTCTTTTTCTCATGCACTAATTTGAAGCGTTTGGTTTTTAAGTTTTGTGTTGATTGAGTGTTTGTGTGTTGAGAACAAGGTTGTTAAATATTTAAAAAAATCTATTATTTGAATTAGACAGTTTTATGATTCTACTTATAACTAAATATTTTTATTTACTAGTAAGGGTTTCCGCTTATTATTTATGATTGTTCTTATTATTTGAGGGAAAGGTAGGCACTAAGTGAGAACAACAAATATTAAAGATTTTATTTTATTAAATTTAAAAATATTTTTTATTTAATTGATTTCTTAAAAACATTTTATACATTTAAAATATTAAATTATGATTATTTTAATGTTAAAAATCATTGATAAGTTGTTGATAAGTAGAATAACACAAGGTATTTATGTCGTTATGCCAAAAGATTCTCAATAGTATATTCTAATACTATTAATTTTCACTCCATTTAATTAATTTTTTCAATACATATCAAACAAAGAAATCTCATGAATTAATTTTCTATTAATCACTTGCTCATCAATTAAATTCCATTATAATATTTTATAGTAAAGAACCAAATGCAACCTTAATGCTATAGTTGCTTGTTGATTTTAAAGCTTGATGCCCTCAAGGGTATAAAATAAAAAGAGAAAATGTTTTTCTCCAATGGGCCCAAATAAAAAAATCAAAAGGCAAAACAATAAAGTTTAACAAATACTTTTCTAAAAATATAATTTTATATGTTAATTTGTAAAATGCATGTCAAACAATATATGTTTACATATTTTTATGCTACATAAATAAATCTTAAAAAATAAAAAGGTACAATTATTTATGTTCAGAAATATTTTTCTGTAAATAAATTTTTTAAATTATATGTATTGATATATAAACACATTTTACATTTTTAAAATTTATATGATAAAGTTTTCTTTCTCCAATCTCCTTTTTGTTTTGCTGCAACATGATTGCTTAGATCCTTGTTAAATTAAAAACAATGGATTAAATTGGAAACTAAAAATTATAAACAGAAAAATGTTAATTTATTAAAAATATTTTATATATACATTTTAAAGGTATTCATTATATAAAAAATATAATATAATGAAATGGCTTAAGATAGTATTATTGGAGGAATTCTTTTGGAAAAACGTTATTTTTATATGGGAACCGTGAAAACCCTAATGAAACTCCCACATTGAGGCTAATCGAGAGGCCTGATGGATGGGCTTTGTATGCCCGGCTTGTCATCTCCGCTGTTGCTCTTCTCTTTAAGCTGTTCCGGTGAGCTCTCTTGGGCCTCTATCACTCTTTCTTTGATTCAGCGGGCGTTTGTTTCCCCGTAGTGGAGAGGGAAGTCACCGAGGTGGGTAGTTCCGAGCCAGTTCGGGTTGTTTGGTTCACCGAAGTTGTCACCGAACTGGCGATGTGATAACTTCAGCACCCATCCACTTCGGCGCTACACCTCGGGAAGAAAAGGGCCGAAGTCACCACTTCGACCCCTGACTTCGGCGCACGCGGCTTTCACGTGATCCTCCACTGAAGTCGCACGATCTTTTACGGTCACCTCCACGACTTCACCCCCTTCTCCACTCCTTCGCCCACTCATCCATTTAGGGTTTTTCTGGCCGCCATCTTCCCTGAAACCTCGTCGGTGCGATCTCCCCTTTGAGACACCGATCCGCATCCCGGCATCCTCTTTTCTTGTTTCTCTCTTCGCAGGTGTTTTCCAGTGAAAAAAGCAGCAAGCCAAAGCGCCGGTTTGTCTAATCGACGGCGAAGGTTGATTCACACGGTGTTCTTCGTGGATCTACATCTCGCACGGTTATTAAGGTGTTTTTCTTGAGTTTTTTTCATTTTATTATTGCCTTCGCTGCCTCGTCGTTCTCGGATTCTCTTGACTTTTTTTTGGGGTTTTCGTTAGGGTTTCACTGCCGGAGAAGGTTGAAATTGTGTGTCTTTGTAAGCGAATTTCAGCACGACACTGCATCGTGTTGGTTTCCCCTTTGTAGGGTTCGATCTTTACTGGTTTTCCGTTTGTTGTTTTTTTCTTCATCTTATCTTCTCTTCTTCTTTCATTTTCCGCATCAAATGCTATTTGCTTCTCATAAAAGAAAGAAAAAATATAGGGTGAACTTATATTCATATGAAAATAAATTGAACATTTTATTATTGAAATCATATTTCTCAATATAGGGAAGCATCTAACTAGCTTGTCCCCTGTCATTTGGATCATTGTATACATTGATTTTGCCCTACTTTTCAAAACTGCACATTGCTTAATTTTTTTTCTGCAGATTCTCTGATCCTATTACTCTGTAAAAGCATGACTTGTTCAATAAGCATTCATTGCTCAAGTTGCATGTATGAATTTGATAAATTATGGACAAGTGGATGAGATGTTTATTATTTATTGAATACTAATGCTGCAAGTATCATGAAGAAGGAACTAGTTTTTGAATCTAGACTAAATATTTAGCTTTACAACATGTACATTCCATTAACATCCATGGTGTGTGGATGAAGCTTAACTATTGGTATAAAGGTTCTATCGAATGTCTAAACCTTTTCTTCCATTTGAGGTAGCAATTTATTTTGAAGACTGTATGCATCTCATGACTCAATATATCTGCAATATAGAATTTGTTTTCAATCATTTTATTGTTTAAATCATATTTCTCAATATAGGGAAGCATCTAACTAGCTTGTCCCCTGTCATTTGGATCATTGTATACATTGATTTTGCCCTACTTTTCAAAACTGCACATTGCTTAATTTTTTTCTGCAGATTCTTTGATCCTATTACTCGTAAAAAGCATGACTTGTTCAATAAGCATTCATTGCTCAAGTTGCATGTATGAATTTGATAAATTATGGACAAGTGGATGAGATGTGATGCGTCTCCGCAACAACACAACAGGGTGATGTGTGTCAACCCCTTGCGTTACCGCAAGTGCACGGGTCGTCAAGTAATAAAAGTGGACCCAAAGGGTCGGGTTGTCGAACCACGGGGAACGAAGTACTAGTAATAGCCTCTCTTTTGTTATCTAGCCTAATGACTGTAGTGTGTGATGATCTAATGGCCAATACTAAGAGTGTCACCACAAGTGCGCAGGAAATAAAAGGAAAAGAGTTCTCAATCAATAAAAGTGAGGTATCCGGACAATGCTCCCCCTAGGATTCGGGTGTTGGATGTAGATTACAAGTGTTTCTAAACGAAAACAATGAGTCGTGGGTATCCAAAGGTATAACGGCCCCTGCCTCCAGGTCGCCGATAACTAGTCCCCTACGAGGTCCCGGCGGAGAATTCTCTCGACGTCTCACACCACATATGACTGCTTAAAACTCTAGAGATCCCAAAGATATAACCAATTCCTAAATGTAGATCTAACCCTGCCTCCAGGTGGAAGATCCCTAACCCCCTACGAGGTCCCGGCGGAGAATTCTCTCGACGCCTCACACCACATATGGTTGCTTGACACTTAGGGAATATGGAGATAGGAAATATCTGTCGGAAGGGAAAGGGGACACTCTTAACCCTCTTTACTCTTGGTAATTCTAAACCTAGCGGTGATCTCTCTCTTCACTAGATTGAATAAAACATGCAAGGCAATTAATAATGAAATCAAAAGCACAAACAAGCATTAAGAACTCAAGAGTAAAACTCAACTGATAAATTCGAATAGAAACACAATGTAAATCTAATGAAAATAAAAATCCTAGGGTTTACATGTCCGAATACCCTCTAGGGGTTTAGCTCTCCATGGAGCGAGTCACAAAACAAATAATAATTTGAGAATAAAGTTCCAAAGACATAAAGAATAACCCCCTTAAATCCGTGATGATGGTCTTGATGGGTAGTTTCCACGTCTGGATTGAATCCACTCCGAAGCTAGGTCGCCGATGGCTTCCTTGATACTATGACGGAGGAGGAATCGATCCAAGTTGGTGAGGAAAGCTTCCCAAAGCCGTTAAGAACTCCTTCCAAGCCCTATCCGCCTTGTCTCTCGAAAGTGGCCGAAAAGATCCCCAAAAATTATCACAAGGCGGCTTTTATAATTTGAATTCGGGGCTTTACGCGGGCATCCAATTCCACACGGGCGTGTGAAGTACTTTGCTACAGTACTGCTACAGTACTTTTGCTACAGTAAATGCTACAGTGATGTTTTCCCCAAAGTCTTCATTGGAGTCCACACGGTCGGGCACACGCTCGTGTGGTAGGGTGTGTGGCTTTCTATACTTTGAAATCTTCAAGAACCTTCTTCTTCTCTGTACGGAAGCTGGGACATGGACGTACTACTGCCTTTATGCCCTTTCGTTTTGTGTAATGACTTGTACTCCTCCGAAAGTTGGCAACACCCCCATGCATATGAACACAGCTTCTCATTGTGGCCTTGAAACGTGTCATCACACCCTATCTTTGCTTCTTCCTGTACGTTATGTCTCCAAAACCCTGTTTGCACGAAAGAACACAAAACACACCTTGTTAATGCTAAAAACTGATAAAAGTGATGCTCAATGCATGTAAACTGATATTATAAAATATATATAATCAAGCACTTATCAAGATGTTTATTATTTATTGAATACTAATGCTGCAAGTATCATGAAGAAGGAACTAGTTTTTGAATCTAGAATAAATATTTAGCTTTACAACATGTACATTCCATTAACATGCATGGTGTGTGGAATAAGCTTAACTATTGGTAGAAAGGTTCTATCGAATGTCTAAACCTTTTCTTCCATTTGAGGTAGCAATTTATTTTGAAGACTGTATGCATTTCATAACTCAATATATCTGCAATATAGAATTTGTTTTCAATCATTTTATTGTCTAAATCATATTTCTCTATGCAGGTTCTGTATTTTCTTTCCTCCCTTCTTTATACATAGGTCTTGAAGTTGTTTGTTTGAATGGAACTAATTAACAATGAATGCTAAAATTTATAATGGGAAATTTTTTATTAGGGAATTATAATCTATGGTTCACTTCCTGAAATTGCAAAGAAAAAGTCAATTCATTTTTCATGTGTGTTATGCTTTCTTTTTAACACTATGATTTCTGCTGTTTCTGCCTATTGCACATAATTTTTGTTGTTTTTGGGGGCGATGACGATTGCGCGTAGCAAAAAATGCCGACGCTCGTCCAAACATCACAAAATCCAGCGCCTATCTCTATAGCATACCACTTGAGAGTACGTAATGGCGAGGCAGCATGGCTGCCCGGTAGCATCCGCCATAGCGATAGATTTTTGGCCCCCATTTTGTGTAGTACTCCTGAGAACGAAATAACCTACTTACACAATTCGTATGTATGCAATCAAAGGGTAACCGCTGCAGCCTTGTGTGCGGCTCGTGGTATGCTTGGCTGATTGCAATGCGTTCGCGCTGGTTCAGAGCCCTAATAAATTATTTTCGTACGCTTTTACTATTTCGCAGATGCATGGCTGCATTTTTGCATGTCTTGGCTGTATATTACTTTTTATTGCTTGTTTGTAGTGACATTTGAAACATGTGTCTCGTTCCATGGGTAACATTGATGATACTATGTTGCCCTTTTACTTGCATCCTATACTTGCATGACATTCACAATTTTCATGCCGTGTCCATGTACACTCATGTCATTATTACGGTAGATTTTTGTGAAATTTTATCCTTGTGTTACTCTACTGAAACCAAATTGTACAAAATGCACAATAACTAGGTCGATGAAATCGTCCATAACGGAAGCGATTTCGTTGCCGTTCGCGGCCGCGTTCACGACCATGGTCGTTGTCGTCGCAGTCTTGATCGAGTGTGGAGGCGAGGACAGTCCCACTAGGTATAGGGAGCCGTCAGTGTTCCGCGACTTGACCCAAAAAAAACACATGGAGCGCATATTACGGAGTGGGGCAGATTACTGTGTTAGTTACCTTAGGATGGACGTCGGCCCATTTTTGCACCTGGCGTCAATTATGCGGGACAAGCACCTCCTTGTGGACACTAGGCATACATCGATAGAGGAGCAGCTTGCAATGTTCCTGCACGTGGTAGGCCATAACACAAAAAATCGCGTTATGCGTGTGGAATTCCTCCGCTCGGGTGAGACAATAAGTCGTTATTTTAACATGGTGCTACGAGCATTGTGTTCAATCCGTGACGACTTCGTCCGCCCACCAAGCACCACATGCCACCCCGACATTGAGAACAGTCGGCATTGGTACCCTTATTTCAAAGTAAGAACACGTATATGTCGCTGGTTTGTTTTTCATTACACAACAATTAATAATGATTGACGTAGTGATTAAATCATGTAGGATTGTGTAGGTTTGTTAGATGGGACACACATTGCTGTATCCGTGCCTTCACAAGACATGCCACGCTTCCGCGGTCATAAAGGACTCACCCAAAATGTGCTCGCTGTAGTCGACCCAAACTTGAAATTTACGTATGTATTGGCCGGTTGGGAAGGCTCAGCAAATGATTTCACAGTCCTTGGGGATGCGATATCACGGCCACCCCCCGAGGGTCTTAAAACATTTGAAGGTTTGTGTTATATTCCTTGATGTTTGCTCTAATAAGATAGATTGTTTACAAACTTACATATGATCGCACCATGTAGGGAAGTATTACCTTGTCGACGCTGGGTACACGACAATGCCCGGTTTCATAGCACCTTATCGGGGTGTTAGATATCATCTAAAAGAACACAGTGGTAGACCGCCTACAAACCCCAGGGAACTTTTTAATCTTAGGCATTCTATGTTGAGGTCGTGGGTGGAGCGCGCATTCGCTATATTGAAGAACCGGTTCAAAATCCTCACATCACATCCATTCTTCCCATTTGGGACGCAGGTGAAATTAATACTTGTATGTTGCATTATCCACCACTACATCGCAGGGGTTGACCCAGACGACCAGTTTTTGAATGATGCTATGGCGCAACTGGATGATGTACCGTCATCATCGCAAAGCCGGTCTCGGCGTGAACAACGGCGGGAGAACCGAGAATGGGCGGATATTAGGGAAGTGATAGCTAACGACATGTGGAGTGCTTACAGTTCGAACGCGTGATTTGAAATGGCAATAGATGATTTATGAGCGTATATTACTTTGTCGTCTCTTACATTAGTGCCCATTTCATGTACTTCTCACAAACTATGACATAAAAACAATTTCTGTGTTGCTTTTTTTGCTTTCCTTATTATTGCTTCATTTACATGCAACTTTCCCTTGTGCTGTCTTATTATTTGTAATAACTGAAATTAATGTCATGTGTTACCTTATTTCGATTGTTGTTTGTTGAAGACTTGCAAATGGAAGGTCCTAGCAATGCTACTGGCGGTGCACATGGAAAGGGTGCAGCACCGAGGGTTAGCGCAAACAGACGAGGAACACCAAACAAAAGATGGAAGAATGAGTATGACGCTTTCCTCATTCCGTTGCTTGTTGAACAAGCCAAGAAGGGTCTAAAGTGCGACAAGTCATTCAAACGGGTGGCGTTCGCATTTGCTGTCGTGTCAGTGAACAA
This sequence comes from Dioscorea dumetorum, assembly GCA_902712375.1. Classification (NCBI taxonomy): domain Eukaryota; kingdom Viridiplantae; phylum Streptophyta; class Magnoliopsida; order Dioscoreales; family Dioscoreaceae; genus Dioscorea; species Dioscorea dumetorum. The sequence continues at coordinate 788,888 of CACTHL010000615.1, forward strand.
CCAATTTGGGACTGATTTCACCACCGACAATGTTGAGAATCACTACCGCACCTTGAAGGCCCGCTTCGTTGAGATTAAGAAAGCTTGTGAACTCAGCGGCGCTGGATGGGACGAGGACACAAAGACGATCACCTTGGACCCACTAGTGGCGATAGCGTACGTTGAGGTTCGAAACGAATTACCTATTACTTAACTCAAATCTTGCTTAAGTACTTGTGCATGACTACTTCTTCGTACAGGCATATCCTGGTGCGCGTCCGATCATCAATAGACCCATCGAACACTACGAAGGGTTGAGGATTATATGCGGCGAGGATAATGCCACAGGCCAGTACGCGACGTCACTATTCTCTGATCTAGGGGAGCGGTCAGAGAATGATGAGGACGCAGACATGGTTGACTCAATCCCAACCGAACAACAGAGTGAGGAAGATGCTGATGCTGATTCTACTCCACATATTGGTAGCAGTCTGGCGACATCGTCCACGCCTACACAAAGACGCGCAGGTAAGGGCAACCGGAACAGCGCTGTGATTGGTGAACTCGTTGTAGCCGTCGGTGAGATGGCCGCCGCAATATCGAAGACAACTTGTCACTGGACCGAGACCCTGTACACGAAAGTCATGGAGTTGGAAGGCTTTGACGAGCACGTATTGCATGATGTGTTCGACTACCTTCAGCAACGCGAGGCTGATGCGAGAGGGTTCATGGTGAAGAAGATTGAGTTTCGAACAATCTGGGTTCAAAGGTTTATTGGTGGAGGGCCCTAATGACTAGTCCTTGCCTTTATCGGAGTGAATCAGCCTAATCGACAGACTACGTAAACATGCATGTGTTTTTTTCTTATCCGTACCTCCTTATGTATGTTGTGATTGTTTGTAGTAATGGCGTGCATATATTTGGACGATGCGCTAGCATTCACGGATACATGCCGGTCACTCATGTGGGCTGCAGGATTCATCGGTGCAATGGACCGGACTATGGTGTGCTAATGTGTTAATTATGGTTTGTCTTTGTTGTTGACGTGTTTGAATGGCAGGTTATGTACTTTAGACGATGCGGTAGCATTCTCGATGAGGTTTGGTTGCGTATCATGAAGAAAGGTTTGTTGCAACATTGCTGCAAAAGGAGGTTTTAGTTTCTCCTCTAATTAACATGTTTAGTATTGAATTGATTTCAGCTGACTTGATTGACTCTTTTATCTATATGTCGCAGCAACCAAACCATACAATCTGCATTGTTTGGCCATCCATCCTCATCTTGTTTTGTTTTGTTTTTTGTTTTAGTTTGGTTTGGTTTTGTCATTGTTTTGAGGGTTGTGTTTTTCAGTGATAACAGTTCACTCTGTGGGCAAGGCATTGGAGTTCTTAGATGGACAACAGCATGTAGAGAATTGTTTCTTTTTGATGCAATCAGGCAAAGCAAAGAACTGAAGAGGTTCTGCGCAAGTAGGTTGACAGAAATCCAGAAGAAACTAGGTTTTCCATGGAAAATTTGCGGTTGAAAGAAGAATTAAGAAGGTGTGTTCCATTCAACTAGTAGTTTGAATTTTTATTGTATATTTCTCTGTGTGTGTCGTGAACTTCTGTTGTTATTGGAACTCATTACTATTTTGTACACTAGCTGTGTTTATTCTTCATTAATTTTTTTCAAATCCTATATTTTCATTAATTAGATTGCAGTTTTGTGTTGAAGGTGGTGTGAGAGAAATGATGAAAGAACAGATCACAGTTCTGTAAGATAAGGTAATAATCAATTTGGATTTTGTGTTAAACAGTTGCTTTTTATATTTATGTCAACAATTTGTATCTTGCAGTTACTCTGTAGCATAGCATATCCTTCTCTTTACTAATATGTTCATAGAAAATGTTTTAGATGCTCTTATTCTGAGATGCATGTTATTTTCTGCTCATAGAAAATGCCTCAGAACATTCTGACTTGTATGTTATTTTCTGCTCATAGAAAATGCTTGAGATGTTCTTATTCTGACTTGTATGTTATTTTCTGCTCATACAAAATGCTTGAGATGTTCTCATTATGAGTTGCATTTTAGTTACTGTTGATAAGTATTTTTAAATATTAAACTATCAGTCTGAAGATATTTTAGAATCTATGATGTCTAGAATAGATTATGCTATTCCCTGATCAAGGTATCCTATCTTTGTTTGGTACATATGAATTTTGTTTTTCTACACAGGACCTATCGCTAAGTTGGGATCCTGCTGTAGATGAGAAAAATGAACTCCTTCATTTGCAGGTTTGCATTTTCAATGATTGTTCACACATAATTCTGATTCAACTGTTTGTTTTTTGTATTTATTTCAATGCTTTGCTCTTCAATGCAGGCTATTCAAAATCAAAGGGAAGTGGAGGTTTTGGAGATCCTGCCATGCATGAAGGTGAGTAGTATAAAAACATGCCAATGCTATTGTCAATGAAGTTGTTAGTTATATGTTTATATTCTTTTTGTGCTTGATTCAGATGGAGAGGGGAATGAATGGTTTATGGTGATGAAGAGATAGCTGATGATGGTATTACCATGATTTCTTTAACTGCTTTTTTTTATGTTAGTTATATGTTGTTTTCTTCAACTGAAGTTCGGTTTGTCAACTTAACATGGGTATACAAGAGCAAGGGTTGGGTTAATACTGCAAACAAGAATTGTGTTACTTACAAATCTTTGGTAATGTCTCTATACTTTTATTTTCGCAGCTCCAAATCAATGGTCAACGGTTTGAGGATGCAGAAGAAATGGAACGAGAACCTCGTCATGAACATCAGTGAAAAGTCGACCTTGTTTTGCAAGATTACCATCTTTGTCTCATTAAAGCAGTGCACCGTGTACCTGGTTAGCTACTATAATGCAGTTTTGATTGGTTTCTATGCTGAAAAATTGTCTCTGCTGCAAATTAATGTACTTCACATTCAGTCCCTTGTAAGCAAAAGATTTGTGGCAGCCTCTGATTCAAGCCTATGTCTCAGTATGCCTCAGGTCTGATGAACTTTGCCGGACTTTAGGAGCCGGCAAGTTTTCCATCTATGTGATTGTATCAGGAAAAATGTCGCCTGCATTGTTATCGGCATTCCAGTTGTAGAGTGACACAATGACTATCATACATACATACATGTATATTTGTATATATGTATATATATACATGCATGCACTTACATTATGGTGTATATAATTTGAACTTATTTCTTTTTTTTGTAGCACTCCTTTGCAATCGGGAACATCTTTTTTTTTTAGTGTATCAAAATCTCCTTGTCATAATGCATACACACGTGCGTCTCCTTGTGTTATGCATGCATAGCTGTTACTTCTTTGCTGTAAAAAAAGTCAATAAATAAAAAGTCAATAACCATGATAGTAAATAAAAATGTTAACAGCGTTATTTTCCTTTTCACCATTAAACCCTTGACGGTAGTTATTATTGTGTTCAAAATTTTAATCTCGATTTTATTTAGGAACGGGTGCGTTCGGATCAATAATTACTTATCACAATTTGTTTTGTTGCGGTGAGCTTGATAATTACTGATTGATCTACTTACGTTATCTGGATTCAACTGTGTTTGCTTACCATATATAAATTAGTAAATAAATTTTGATATGTAATCTTTTTGGATTTTTATTTCTGATTTAAACATGAATTTTAGTGTTCCATCTTGCCTTAAAAATACTGGGAAAAGACATTTGAAAGCACTAAGTAAATATCATAATTTATTAGCATCAAAATAAATTAATAGTCGATGTGCAATATTTTTCTTTATATAATAAATTATTTATTACAATGGTAAAAATTAATTAAATCACTTATGTAGATGGCATAATTTATTAGTATGGTAATAAATTAATATTCGATGTGCAATATTTTTCTATAAATAATAAATTATTTATTGCAATTGTAATAAATTAATTAACTCCTCAGAATTTAGTAGGTTGGTAGTAAATTAGTTAACGCACTTAAGTAAATCTCATAATTTATTAGTATGCAAATAAGTTAATATTCCATACGCAATATTTATATTTAAAATATTAAATTATTTATTACCATGGTGATAAATTAGTTAAAGCACTTAAATTAAATATCATAATGTAATTAACATATAAACAACAAAAGGTATGAGGGGGTAACCTTACCCCTTCACCGAAGTGGTGATTATATCCACACTTCGGTGTTACCAAACACCAAAAAGTGACTGAAGTGAGATTTTCCATATATCTACTTCAACCTTCCAAACACAGGAAGTGGTCTCGGAAGTCTAGTTTTCAGCTTCAACGAAACACACGGAAGTGGACACTTCCAGCTGAACTGCTCACTTCCACCGAAGTGACACTTCCAGACTTCCCGCACTTCGGCGATACACTTCCGAACCAAACGGGCCCTCAACATCACAAGAAAATATCAATTTACCCACAACAAATTGCTCACGGACACGCTCCCTTGGTAAGGGGTTGTTTGGTTCGGAAGTGATTTTCTGAAGTGGTGAGTTCCTGGAACTGACTACTTCCGTGGAAGTGTGAAGTTCAGTTGGAAGTGGGGACTTCTGTGTGTTTGGTTGTAGCTGGAAGTGTTATGTCAGTGACCACTTCCAGTGTTTGGTTGGTTGAAGTTAAATCTGGAAGTTACCACTTCGGCAGTTAATGGTGTTTGGTAAGAGGTGACGTGGGTGTATGGTCACCACTTCGAAGGGGGGGTATGCTTACCCCTTTGTAATTTTTGAGATTAATAATTTTCTTAAATATTGTAATGAGTGTCCTTTTTTTTAATGTGATCTACAATTCGTTAAAATATTGTAACGAATTAAAATTTTTAATTTCGTGATTAAGTTTTAATTATTCAATAATGAGTGCTTATTTAATATTATTTTTAATATAAATTTCATTCAAGATCGTTTATTAAATTTATAACTTTGTGGTGCAAGTTTTAATAATTCTGTAATGGGTGTTTAATATTATTTTCTTATCGTTATCGAAATTTAACTCAACTTTGTTTATTAAATTTGTAATTTCGTGATTAAGTTTTAATTTTTTGAGTATAATCAGCACATTGCCTTTGCCTATTGTACCGATCTTTATTGTCGTATTTTTTCATGATGGCATGGATGAAGTGAAGATTATGGCCGTCTTGATTGCTGGGACTTTGTTTATTATTACAAAAGAACCAATCAAAACATAGCAAAAAAGGATGCAAAGGAGAAATTGAGGTATGGCTAACTAAGATTAACAGTTTGCATATATTTTTTGAATAATGAAAAAAACTATAAGGTGATTCCATAAGCTTCCTATCATGGCTAGCTGATTCTTTTCACCTGAACTCTCTCATTCTTTCCACTCACTCTCCCCTCTGGCTATAGATAACAAAATATCTTTTAGGTAATTGCTGGAAATTTGAAGTCTATCAAAGTGATGCATTATGAAAACATTGATGAATTATACCATAATTAACTTTCTCATTTGAAGCAAAGTCTTCCATTAGTCACACTAAACTATCGTAAGAAACCCACATATCATTCGCTATTGCGTCCCTTAGTTCCGCCCACTGTCTGTTTTCCTCGCGTTGTTCCCGTTGTGAACGACCTTGCGTCGAGATCAATTGTTCTGGCACCGTGTCTCCTTCGTTCAATATCGCATCGGTCGGGTCGACACCGGCAATATCGTTTTGGATAATGCAATAAGCAAGCACTAACTTTACCTGAGTTTTGAATGGGAAAAAAAGGGTGCGATGTTAGGACCTTGAACCTATTCTTTAGTACGGCAAATGCGCGCTCCACCTTCGATCGCAACATCGAGTGCCTAAGATTAAATAGCTCTTTCGGGTTTGTCGGGGGCCTCCCCGTGTGTTCCTTTAAGTGGTATCTAACGCCTCGATATGGTGCTATGAAACCATTCATAGTCGTAAACCCGGCGTCTACCAGGTAATACTTGCCTACAACAAACGACAATGTGTAATTATGGTTCTAATAACATGAAAACATTGCATGAAATTATTTTCCCCACCTTCTATTATTTTTAGACCTTCTGGTTGTGGACGTGAGATTGCATCTCTTAAGACTGTAAAATTGTTTGTCGATCATTCCCAACCTGCTAGCACGTAGGTGAACTTTTGATCTGGGTTCACCACTGCAAGTACATTTTGGGTTGGACCTTTTCGGCCACAGAACCGGGGTAATTCATGCTGAGGGACAGAGGCATCGATGTGTGTCCCATCAAGAAGCCCTATGCAGTCCTACGTGTCAGAAAAATTGGGAGATAGTATTAATTCTTTCATGTAACTCGTAAGAATCCATGTATTTAATTAGATGTAAGCTTACTTTGAAATAAGGATACCAATTCGGGTTGCTCTCAATTTCCGGATGGCAAGCGTTAGTGGGAGGATGCACAAAGTCATCACGAACTGCACATATTGCCCTAAGGACGCTATTGAAGTAACGACTGATAGTTTCCCCAGACTGAAGGAACTCAATGTGCACAGTGCGGTTCTTCGTGTTATGACCCACTATGTGCAAGAAAATTGCTAATTGTTCTTCTATGGCCATATGTTTGGTATCTACAAGTAGATGCTTGTCTCGCATTATGGATGCAAGATGGAGAAATGGGCCTACGTCCATTCGAAGGTAGCCGACACAGTAGTCACGACCACTCCTCAAAATATGCTCCATATGTTTCTTCCTGGTTAGGTCTCGAAACAAGGAAGGCTCTCTATGCCGTGCGCACCTAGTTATGTGAGTTTCTTCGAATAAATAGGTGACGATGACAACGATAGTTGTGAAAGCTGCTACCAAAGGTCTCACGCTAGCATTTACTGCCCAGTTGTCTATCTACACGGTTAATGATTAGGTTATGGTCGTGTAGGACGGGCGAAATACGAAACACAACAGACACCTATCCACTCGTTCAAATGGTAGCTACGCTACAGATGATACTATCATACTAGCCCGTAACTTTGTTAAATACAATAGCATACAGATGGGGTGACAGACGGGAGCCTTAAACGTATATGCAATAAAAACTATTTATATAGAACAAGAGGACTAAAGTGAAGATATGAAAGCCCCCCTCATGTATGAAAATAGAACCAAATCAAAGCAAAGATCTGGACACAATCAAATCAAAAAATCTGAACAGTGATAACAATAAAAACTATCAAATAAAAAAAATAAAAAATCTGAACACATTCAGAAAAAAGCAAAACAAAAAACAGTTAGTGGTGTGCAAAAACAAAGATAACAATAGAAACTATTTCTACAGCAGCGATAGGCAAGATAAGAAACAAATACAACACATCATATGATAATTGAATAATAACTACAAAGGAAACAAATATGGAAACACTCTATAAGGCACAAGAGATGTCAATAACCAACTGCAGCAATTTGGCAAGTAATTGAGAGATTTTGTGCAGTCAGAATCAAATAGGAAAGCATCTACGAGCAAAACTCATAGCATGAAGTTGGTGTAACAGCAGGAAGGCCTCATCATGCATGAAAAAAAAAACAAATCAAATAAAAAATCTGAACACATTAAAAAAAATCAAACCAAAAACAATCAGTGGTGTGCAATAACAAAGATAACAATAAAAAATATTTCTACAGAGCAAGAGGATTAAATAATCACTGCAGAATTTGGCTCCTCCTTAGTAAAACATATTAGTGCATGTAGGGATAGGCAACATAAGAAAGATACAATACATCATGTGACGATTGAATGACAACTACAAAGGAAAAAAATATAGAAACACTTTATAAGGCACAAGAGATGCCAATAACCAACTGCTGCAATTTGGCAAATAATTGATAGCTTTTGTGCAGGCAGAATCAAATAGGAAAGCATCTGTGAGCAAAACTCATAGCATGAAGTTGGTGTTACAGCAGGAAGGCCTCATCATGTATGAAAAAAAAACAAATCAAATAAAAAATCTGAACACATTTAAAAAAAAGCAAAACAAAAACTGTCAGTGGTGTGTAATAACAAAGATAACAATAGAAACTATTTCTACAGAACAAGAGGATTAAATAATCACTGCAGAATTTGGCTCCATCTTAGTAAAACATATTAGTGCATGCAGGGATAGGCAACATAAGAAAAAATACAACACATCATATGATGATTGAATGACAACTACAAAGGAAAAAAATATAGAAACACTTTATAAGGCACAAGAGATGCCAATAACCAACTGCAACAATTTGGCAAATAATTGATAGCTTTTGTGCAGGCAGAATCAAATAGGAAAGCATCTGTGAGCAAAACTCATAGCATGAAGTTGGTGTTACAGCAGGAAGGCCTCATCATGTATGAAAAAAAAACAAATCAAATAAAAAATCTGAACACATTTAAAAGAAAGCAAAACAAAACAGTCAGTGGTGTGCAATAACAAAGATAACAATAGAAACTATTTCTACAGAACAAGAGGATTAAATAATCACTGCAAAATTTGGCTCCACCTTAGTAAAACATATTAGTGCATGCAGGGATAGGCAACATAAGAAAAAATACAACACATCATATGATGATTGAATGACAACTACAAAGGAAAAAATATAGAAACACTTTATAAGGCACAAGAGATGCCAATAACCAACTGCAGCAATTTGGCAAATAATTGATAGCTTTTGTGCAGGCAGAATCAAATAGGAAAGCATCTGTGAGCAAAACTCATAGCATGAAACACAAAAACATAAGTAAACATACTAGTACAGGCATTGGGGAAACTTATGTAAGCATATGTGAGCAAAATACGGCAGAAATTGGGAAAACTTATGTAAGCATATTTGAGCAAAATACTACAGAAATTGGGGAATCTTATGTAAACAAAAGAGAAAAAACATCAAAACATCCTCAAAACCATTTCTATAGCAAAAGAGATCTATAAGCACTGCAGAAATTGGGAAAACCTTAACAAACACACTATGGTAGGAAGGTGTAGGCAACATATTAAAAGAAACACACATAAACCGGATATAAATGACGGATTTGAAAAGAAAACATGCTAGGGCAATGGATCGATTGAAGAACAAATGGAAAAAGCAACCATTGAATCACATCAGGGGTTCCAGAAAGAAAAGGGGAGCGACTAGATCTAGGTCCACCATTGTCTAAGGCCACCATTAAATTACACCAAAGGATAAGTCAGATTCCGAATAAATTAAAAGGGAAAAATACAAAATTATATGCATCCAGAATAAACAACTGGAAAAAATAGGAAAAATAGCACATACCACACACAATAGCTATCATGTAAGAAATACTCACAATAGCTTTCGTTGGAGATCACTAACAAAGAAGTGAGGTGATGGTGAACTTGAGACAGTGGCGGCTTTGGAGGAGAGAAGAGGGTAGATGGAAACCTAGATCTGGAGAACCAGATCTAAGTACACACCTGTTGAAGAAGTAAAAACAAAAGATTCAAACACCACGTAACCTTAACAATCACAACCAATTGCAAAAAAAAAAAAACCATTCAAACCACTCGCGGTGTGAGAAAAACTTTCCTCGCTGGGGAGCAGTTTCACCGAAGAGAGGCAATGGCGAGCTTCTCAGATGATGGCGACGATAGAGGAGAAATCGAGAGAAAAACCTAAAGACCGAAGTGGGTGACCAAAAAAGATGACGGGACACTTCAGTGAACAGTTGGGAGATGGGGTGAAATCGACTTCGCCAAAAAAAAAGCTGAAGTTGAATGGGTAACTGGGTGGGGTTTGGAAGTGTCACATCACTGAGTTCAGCCCCAAATTCAGCTAGCCAAACAAGCAGAAGTGGCTCGGAAGTCCCCACTTCCACCACTTCGGTCCCAAACGAAGTCAAACAAACACCTCCTAAATACGTAGGCAATACCTATGAATTAGCTAGAAAATAGTAAAATCGAGTTATATAATATTTACCCAGGATATAAACACGGATTTATGCATGATTTATCCAGTAATATATAATGCCAGAGTAAGTCGTGTATAAAATAATACAGGTGGTTTCCGCCTCACAAATACCCATGAATTACTTAAAGAAAGTATGTGTGGGTAAATATTTTGTGAGTAATCCGTGGGTAAAGTATATGCACAATGTTTACCCATGGATTGCCGACGAATTTGGTTTATGGGCATTACCGTCGTAGGTAATCCCTATGTAATTTAACACTTCAATTTAACTCTATGGTATTTCCCTCAAATTACCCAAGGATATTATCCGTGGATAAAGTGTCCCTGGGTGATCCCTGGGTAGTCAGATACATGACTTTGACAAAAATTTACTTAGAAATTACACAGACAAAATATCATGGATAATCCCTATATAATGAGAGATGAGGTGAGTATTTTCTATTTATAATTTATTGGTTGTTTACCCATAATATTTTTTGATTATTAATTAATAAAATAATATTTAAATTTTAAGCATACACACATTAACAATGGACCCATAGTCAAAGCTGTATAGTATCCGATGATTATGTGATGTTCTTATGATAATAATATTAAAATTAAGAAATAAATTTTTGTTAAAAAATTAATACATATTAGTATATATATTTTAAAAAATTATAATTTTAGAAAAAATATTTATAAAATTTTATTCTTTCATTCTCGACATTATAATAATATTAAAAATATTTTTATAAAAAATTTTGTGAAATTAAGTGCCTCTTTAGTTTTTTACTTGTCTTTTAAAATAAATTTTTGGCTTTTCTAAAAACTTTTTTGACTATTTTAAAAAATATTTTTATCTCGTATGTATAAGAAATTAATAACTATCCATCATGAAAAATCTAATATTTATTAAATTATATAATCATACTCATCAAATAAATCACTCTTTTTATAAAATACATATTTGAAATTTTTTTTACAAATAACACTAAAAAATAATCGGTTACTAAGATACATTAAAAAAAAGTTCCTAATGTTTATTTATCTTCTTTCTTAACTTTATCAAATAAGAAACAAGAATTTGGGTGAATTCTGGGGGGTGATTTGTAAATAGCTAGCCATATGAACGGAAAAGAGAGAGAGTGAGGGAGAAGCCGCCGTGATCTTGCGTTCCGAAACCAAGGTGTGATTTTTTTTCCTTTAATTCTTCTTAATTCTTCCCCAATTCCTCTAATCAGTTTTTCATCTTCTTTGCTATCGATTGATGTATAGAAGTTTGCGAGTAATCGATTTAAGGGTTTCATCTTGATCCTCTTTTTTTGTTTTAGGGTTTGGATTTGTTTCATAGATTGTAGATCTGAAGGAGGTCATATTTTCATGAATTTAGTCACTAGTTGCTGTTAATTTGATAGCTCGATTCTCCTTTCTTTTTCCGTATTGACAAAACATAAGAAATTTTGATCCTCATATTTTCATGATTTTTTTTGTTGTAGATTCCGTGTGTTTTCATACCGACTTTTCTTTTTAATTATATTTCTCAAAGAATTTCTGAAAGAATCTTGTTTCAAGCCCAGCCGATCTTTTCGTTTTCTATTTGGCCCCAGTATTTTTTGTTCTTTTGATTGGTATTTAATTCAGAGCTGTTCGATTGATCCGTGTTTATGATGAACTTCTTAATTTCGTTTGCAAGATATTATATCATGAAGCAGTCAATTGAATTTTAGTAATTAAAATCCTTGATTTTGATATTGTGTACTAGTGTTGCCCCTGGACTTGTCAAACGCTAGGGATTTTTTCCAGAGCTGGTTTATTTATATTTTCGGTCCCAAAAGGTGATGGTCCAACTAGCATGATATAAAGGTCTTCCGTTAGCCTTTGGTCTCATACTTGTCAGTAACAACTAGGTCAGGAGGAGGTTCATTCTTAGGATGCATTTGGTGATGGTTGTTGCTTAAGAATAGTGTTTTGGTTCATTCGCTGTATTGGATAGAGCTTTGATTTTTTAGCTTGTACTGGATGAAGCTTTCTTATTTGAAACTTCTTTCGGAGAGATGGATGGTTTTATGATTATGAATAATTTGGAATTTTGTTAGTTTCATATGTTCTTGAGTTAAATCTACATCATTGACTTTTGAAATTATATTTCGTCACTGTTAGGATGGTGATGGCTGCTATTGAACTTGGTATATCTTATCTTCTTCTTAGAATTGATTGCCTTAGACAAGTTTGATCTATAAATGCCCATGGTCATAGTAGCAATTAGAGATCCTTCCACATTTTTAGTTGATACCTAGCTATTCTTTCTAAGATCAATGACTAGATAATTGTAGGGATATTCATGGTTAGGTTGCTTCCGTTTTAGGAGCTATTCTAACTTGAACCAAACTGATTTGGTTAAATATTTTTTAACCCAAATTGACCCGGGTTGTTTGAAAAACTCAAACTGAACCAAATTGAAAATGGTTTAGTTCAGGTTGGTTTTCATCAGCTTGAGGTAGTGTAGGCTTGTTGTAACAAAAATTCATATGTTTATGTATAAATTAAGAAAGAAGGGATTTGGCAGTTGATTTTTTTAATTTTGATGAAAGTCATGGGTTTAAATTGCTTCACAACATTACACCAAAATATTATTTTTGATTAAGTATGTAATTCTAAGCGATGTTTAGAAAGCTAATTATCATTATAATTTGTTTTTATATCATCAAATAAGAATATATTTTTTTAATTATTTATAAATAATTAAATAACTGTACTTTTTAAATATTTCAGAAACTAAATATAACCGTTTGAAAAATAAAAATCAAATAGAGCCACAACATTTTTATTGGTTGGTTTGATTCATGTATGTAATTAGGTTGGTTGAGCACTCTTCGATAATTGAATCCTGTGATGGTTTTACCTCTATTATAGCTATACCTTAAATTGATTTGCTCGTTGTTGCCATGAATTGAATTAATTTTGAGTCTTTCTTATCTTTTAACCGGAGTACATTGTGCATTATTAATTTGTTTGTTTTATGTTTGTCAACTTTTCTCTCTTCGTAACAAACAAACATGGACAAAAAGAGGAAAATAAAAGCTCCCCTTTTCTTTTAGGACTTTTTTTAATCATAAGTGGGTGATAATGAGCTATGGGTCCACATAAAACCTTTTATTGGTCCACCTTTGTATTTTTCTCTCATTGAAATAAAACTCACAAGCCTGAATGTGTTGGGTCCTGATTGCGATCGTCTTCTCCAATGCCCTACCAGTGCTCTCTCATGGCAAAAGGAGACGAAGCCTTGGTGATGGAGATTGACAATACCGCCAACGTTGAGCGTATCAACCCTAAGTTCTCCATCAATGGTTATTCTTATCGTCCTTTTTGATCTAGATCAGCTTTTTGTGCTTAATTTTGATGTTTTGATAATGTTTTCTTGAACTATAGTGCTTCAACTCCTCAAGTCGGCACAGATGCAACATGGGCTGCGCCATCGGGACTATGCTCGGTATCGGTGAGTGTTCGTTGGTTTCCTTGTTTTGTGGTGTTTTAGAATGTGAAGTTTTATCATTTCAAATTTACCTTTCTTTGTGGATGGATTTGTTATGAGTGATTATGATGGTGTTCAGGAGGTATTGTACTGCACGGTTGAGGAGGCTTTACAAGTCGTTAAAGTTTACTCATGGGCGTGGGAAGTTTACAAGGAGAGCGATTACGGAATCAACTGTCACTGAAGTTAGGTATGCTTTCACACATCATGGTCTAATTTTAGATAGTTGATAAGAAGGCATGATGAACACTTTTGGATTGTCTTTGTTGATTATCTTTGTGCTCGTAATTCAAAAACATGTTTTGACATAATTCTGTTTGATGCCTTTGTCAAGGATAGAAGATGCCTAGTTTTCAAATCGTAGAATCTCAAAAAAAAAAAGCCCCACACCAACTCTAACATTGCAATTTATTCATCAAATTCATATTCGAAACCCCGGTTGAAGGACAACCCTGTCAGTAGCCATGGATTGTTTCGATGCCAAACTGTACAATAAGGGCAATATCTAATTATATTTCTTGTGTAATGGTGGTTCTTCTTGCCCATGAATCACCCAAAGTAGTGCAATTTTTATAGTTGTCATTTGTGGATCTTCGTAAATGACCAGAAGAGATTAGGTTTGAATTGAACTGTAGAAACTATGTGTTGTTTCTAATGAAGGAGAGGGCAGCATATCAGCTAGCGGCGATGGGTTTGCTAATATTCCTTCCGTTCTTGAATCGGTTGCTTGATGTTAGATTCCATAAATTGATTACATTTACTCTGGTATGTTTGCATTTGTTGAATTTGTGTGTGTGGCTTTTTTTCTTTTCATAAGGGTTGGGGCTGGGATTCATGCACACCTTCAACTAGCTGAATATAGCATTGGGCTATGTGAAATCTGCTTGGGATTTATTTCTTGAGGGTTCCTTGTTCATCACCCTTCTATTCCTATCATGTATTTTCTGGTTAACTAACCTAGAATTGTTATTCCTGAGCACTTATTCACATGCTGCGTAAGAAACTATTGAATAGTCATTTTCACAACAGTACATTATGCTTCCACATGGTTTACCCAGTGATAATTTTGATGATTCTCAAAATGTGAAGAGTGTTAATTGGAAGAAAAATGTTCCATTATTTTCTAATAGTGTTATAATCTGAATAATCATATTAACATGAATATTAATTTCTGTTAGTTGAAGTATTATTGACATGCTTCCAACTTCAAATAGGTTTCTCCATGTGGTTCTTTATATGGCAGAAAGAGCTTGGAGCCATGCTATGGAGAAGAGACAATTGCCTGATGGGCCAAATGGACGACAACGTATTTATTTGCTTGGTAGGTTGAAGAAAGCAGTTAAGTGGGCTACTCTTTTTGCACAACTGTGTGCTGTAAGGGGTGATTCTAGAACTTCTCTTGAAGCAGAGGTATGGCCTACTTGTTTTTTGATTTTGATTTGGATTTAAGAATATCAATTTTTAGTAACACCCATAGCTTGGTGCTAGTTTTCCAAATGCAATCTGCCATGATACGAGTTTGCACTATACATCTAATTGAGTTGTCTAATTTTCTTATTCTGTCGTGTGCAAATTTTGGACATCTGATAGGATTCTTTGTGAGGCACATTTCAATAAAATGTAACCAGCACTTGCTGCATTTGGACTGTTTATATAAGCCTAATGAGACATCTCATTATTCATTCAAAGCTTTACCTTTTATCACATGGAAAAAATTTGAAATTGTAAACCTTGTTGACAGTCTTATTATTTCTTCTCAAGGACTTTTAATAAAATTTTTTTTTTTACCACTTTATGATTGGATTTTTTTGCTGTTGTTTGCTTCTTTCATAGCTTCTCTGAAAATATATCTTCTCCTGTCCTGAATATGGATCATGATCGTTTTCAAGCTTGAACAAACGTTAAAGCTGTGCTGATTTTCCCATAATGGTTTTTTTCTATCTATTTTTTCCTTTTTCTTTTATGTCTTAAATATGCATTTTACTGCTGTGTGGATTTTCCTTGTAAATGGGGCTTTCTATTTTTCTCATGTCTCTTTGTATCAGACTAGTTCCTTTCTAAGGCAATTCTAAGAATTAAAAGCATGTCTTAGGAGGAGTTCAAAGTGCCTCAGATCCAAATCATAAGCTGTTGAAAAACTATTAAACTGTACTATTGGAGGTGCAATAATGCGAATAGGCTATTTATCTCCTTCTCGCTTCTGTTTTAATTTCACAGTTGATATTTACTCAATTTTAACTTTTCCAGTAATCTTTTGGTGTCACATATTTTTATTCTAGATTGTCAATAGCTTTTATCTTGTTTGGCCATCAAATTTATTGCGGTACACTTACATTGGTCTCTATTGAACTTCTTCTGCAGTAGAAACTTGCTATTTAATGTGAGGAGTTATTTTTCATGTGCAGGCATATGCATCTTATATGAAGGGTACTCTATTGTTTGAGCAAGATAAGCATTGGGAAACTGCTCTGGTGAACTTCAAGAATGCGAGGTATTTTTCCTATAAAAAAAAGATCCTATGCTTTGAAGATTAATACCAACTATAGTATTGCTTGGACTTGTTGATGCGTTTCTTTTAATTCCTGACATCAATGATAATAATGGCAGGTTGTTAAGATGTGCATTTGTGCAATGTAGAAACTATAGTTTTTGTTCTTATATTTTTGGGTGGGCTTTAGAAAATAATAGAATCTGTTGGTCAACTTTTAAGATTTCAGTAAATTTCCTTTATCTCAATAATTACCCCTTTTAAGCAAGAAAAAGTCAATATTTTAAAAAAAGTTAAAAACATTTAATTACTTTGCATAGCTGAAGGCTTAAAGCATGACCTAATTTTTCTTATGATGGAAACATGCTAGCGTAGTATCAAATTTTATTTCTGAAAATTCCTGTTAACCTTCTTAGCTTTTATTCTTTCTATATGTCTTCTGTAAAGTTTCTGTTAAACAAATGAAGATTCCAATTGGTTTTGTATGATTAAACTTGTCTTCATCTTTTCATTTGCTTTTGATGTCTACCTTTATTTGGTGGCACATGATTTTGTGTCCTTGGACAGTGGAGTATCACTGCTATCTATTGTATACCTTTTCTCCACAATTGAAGCTAACAAATGTTAACATTGTAGGGCTGTCTATGAAGAACTCGGGAAATATGGCAGTATAGAAAATCAAGTCTTGTGCCGTGAGCGAGTTGAAGAGCTTGAGCCAAGCGTAAGGTATTGCCTGCACAAAGTCGGAAAAGCAAGCATACAAACTTCTGAGTTTTTAGGTATTGGAGAAATGGCCGGCCCTGCATTAGACCTTTTCAGAGCTAAATTAGAGGTAAATTTTGCTCTCATGATTTAAAAAATTTCGTCTTATTTAACTAAAAGTACTAACTGTCATGGAAGGCATGTTTTTTCTTTAAGCTACAGTGGATTGCATTGTGGACCTTGTCAATGCTCATAATGATTATTTTTCTCTTAAATAGTTCATAAACCAAACTTATGATGACGATATTGACATATGCATTTGCTTATTTATGCCTTTTTGTTCTATCTAATAGCTTAGGTTTTCTGGTTTTCTTTCTTTGTTTGTTTGCTAGAATCAATGGAATCTCTTTGGCAAATTGACCTATTGACTTCAGACAACTTGTTAACATAGAATGTTGTGGATGTTGCTTCTTTATTGGTTTGTTGATTGGTTGAGGATGACCTTGCAATGGGTGAAATTTATATTTGGCTCATGCCTCGCATATGATGATATGCCTTAATTGTTTAGTGCATGTCTTCTTATCAAAATTTTGTTATTATGAATCATCAATCACTCAAATCCCGTGCAAATGTTTGATTTATTGACATTCTACTTCTCGAACTAATGGTATCAACAATTTAATTATGAAATTTATGATCTGCTGTGATGTGATTCACGTGAGACTCTAATAGTTATGGGTATAATGGACATTGATAGTTATAGATCTAATATACTGCAGAAAAGAAGTATAATACCGTCACTTAGGGTTGAGATTATTGATGGTAGGCTACAGTGGCCCTTTAATCTCAACCTTGTGCTGTAAATAACTCTTGTTGAGTCTTAGCCAACCAATTTATTCCAGCCACACATGAATCACATGTTTTATCAAAAAAGAATTAAACTGAACAAAATTAACTAATTGACTAATTCAACAAATATGATGCTCCTGTATTACCCTTCCCTAGTCAGAGAGCTTGACTTTGTTGAAAAGCTTTTGCCTATTCAGCATATGTGCTTGGATCAACTTTCTTTAATTTATTTTGTAACTAAGTGTTTTTTCCAGCTTGTTTGGCCAACCATTTAACCAAAACTCTGTTATATCTGTTGTCACTCCTTGATTTCACTTCTTTGGCATCTATTTTTCTTCAATAATATCTGGCTACACTTTTGGTAACTGACAAATTTTATCTGTAGCTGTGGTCAATTTTCCATCGAATTCCTCAAATGGTTACAAATCAGAACCATTGAAGATTGGGCTGATTTTGCAACTCAGATGGCAAATCTATTAAATATGCATTTGATTTTTTTAGCACCTTACATATACCAAACTTCCTTGCTTTTAGCTCATGATAAACCTTGCTTGTAAGTGTAGAAATACCAAATCATCTTCTACAAAGTCCTTGACTTGTTGATGCTGATTGGCTGCAGTAGTATGTGACTCATTGCTAGGCCTTTTTAAGCTGCTTTAATTTCTTCATGGACATTTGAAATCTGATCTGCAAAATTTTAACCGTTACTATTCTACCAAGTAGCTTATGATTATAGGATCAAGTTTAGTAAATGTTGTGGTTTTAGCCTATATGCCGCTTCAGAAGGAGTCGGTCCTTATTGATCTATTCACTGGATTATTATAAACAAATTCAGCTTCAGATATAATAAATTCCAATGACTTTACATGATTCCGCATAGGAGCTTATTGTAAGGGTTGGTGTTTTTACACTTGGTTATTAGAGTAACTTAATATAGGCCAAGACACTAAGGCGCACAGCCGTGTGGATTGGGTAGCGCGCGGGGGAGCGCGAGACATGTATTATGTTGTGACCAAGAGTGGGTGGAAAATCCTGCACAATCATGTACTAAGACCGTGAGGTATACGCCCGCTGGACCGTGGGCACATGTGTGACCGATGAGCGCGTGGAGCAGGCGCGCCCATACTAAGAGTCAAGTGTTGTGGATTTAGATTATTTTAGAGAGTTGATCTCTAGCAAGTCAAGGCGGGGTGGGATACTTGATCATACCGAGAGACCCAGATGTTGATTTCGAATCTACCGAGGGATTACGCAGGCGTATGCAAATAGGCATGCGAGTGGGAGCGTGGCCAAGTCAGGAGTGAGGATGGCATGCGGTATCACCGCGTGTGACCGGTACTGTTGCGTGCTGTGCCCAAGGGTGGCTGGCTAAAGCTACAGTAACGTCAGAGGACACTACAAGTTATGTGGAAGTGCAGGACTTCTCGTCAGACTTGTATTGGGCATGGGGCGCAATTAACCTTGGGGATTTAGGGTAGCTCTTGTAGTAGGTCTTTTATGTTTTTGGGAGGGGACAAGACCTCTTAGTGACAATCTTTGGACATGATTGTAAACTTTTTTCAATTTAAGTGAGCTGATATTTCTCTTTTTAAAATTGGTTTTTTGTGTCGTTTTCTCGTACCGTGAATGTTTTCTGGTTTTGCTCGTTTCTTGCATGGTCTGTGCTAGTATAGCAAGCATCTGTTGATTCACTATTGTTCTAACAAGGAATGCTGACTTGCCACTTGGTGCATGTCGCCGTGACAGTTGGTATCAGAGCCCAGGGTAGTGCAGAGAGCATTTCGAGAAGAAGTAGAAGTGGGGATTGTGGAGATGGTGGCTAGGAAGAAGGATCGGTTGAATCGTCTTGAAGAGACTGTTGAGTAGATGGAGAATGTCATCGGGAGTGTTAACGATTAGCTCGAGAAGTTAGCGAAGGTTGTGGAAGACCTTGCGGGTGGATGGCGAGAAAGCCAACTGACGGTTCAAACCTTGAAGACGAAGATACGAGTCCTTGGAGGCTGAAGTCACCCTTCTTAAGGAAGCTAGCGTCGTACTAGTTCTTTGTGTGGGTGATGCCCACGCGAGTGAAGGTCCTAGAATTTTTCCCATTTGATGGTGCATGGAGCGGCAAGAGACGGGAGAATTTTCTTTGGGATATGGATCGGTATTTCAATGCTTGTGAAGGTCTTTGGGCCATAAACAAGTTCCGTTGGTGGGCATGTATCGACCGGAGATCCAAAACTATGGTGGCGCACTCGACACAAGATGATGCTCGCATAAGTCGGACCACTTTGAACTTGTGGGCAGAGTTGAAGAAGGAATTATAGGAACAATTCTTGCTCGGGAACACTACTTGGGTGGCTTGTTCAAATATGAAGAAGCTACAAAGACGGGTACGGTGCCGGGAGTACGTGAAGGAGCTTTCATCCCTGATGTTGGACATTAGGGACATGTCCGAAGAGGATAAGTTTAACTTTCTCACGGGACTACAGAGTTGGGCTCAGATTGAGATACGGAGGCAAGTCGCAAAGGATATCGCCTCTGCAATTATTGCAGCTGAAGCACTGGTGGACTTGCAGACTTTACCTGGAGGAGAAAGTGAGGAGTCCAAGTCCAGACTGAAGAAAAATAAGCTGATGGAAAAAGGGCCAGAAATGGGTTTAAGAGGAAGAAGCCTAACAACGGTCAGGCCAAGTGGAACAGACTTAAAATTGATGGGAAAACAACAAGTGGTTCAAGCAGTAAGGCAAGAGGATTTTTTATTTGTGGCAGACCGCATATGGCACGGGATTACCCCAAACGCTAGAAGTTGGCCGTGTTTGTGAATGAAGCAGAAAGTGATTCGGAGGGCCCAGTAAGAGTGTTCTTTGCAATTCTTGGGTGCCTTAAAGGCTGTCAAAGGTGATGGCGCATCGAACCCCCTTATCTATGTGGAACTGACCATAGATGGAAAGACCATACAAGGAATGGTGGACATAGGAGCAATTCACACGTTTATAAAGAAGGATATGGTCACTCAGTTGGGATTTAGCGTTAGAGCGCACATGAGCCGAGTAAAAGCTGTCAATTCTTAGGCACAGGCGGTGACTGGGAAGATTTCTGGCATGTCCGTTCACAAGGGTGGATGGCAAGGGAAGATTGACTTGCTGGCTGTTACAATGGATGATTTTGAGTTGATTCTTTGGATGGAGTTCTTGAAGTCTATCAAAGTTGCTGTTGTTCCTCATTTGGGTGGTCAACTCATAATGGATGAGAAGAATCTATGTTTTATAGCTAAAGTTGTGTAAAGAAGAAGAGGGGGAAAGAAATGATGCTTTCTGCGCACCAGGTGGTGTAAGGGTTGAAACATGGAGAACCAACTTATATTGCTGCTTTATTGGAATTGCAGGATGATTTGGTGGGTGATCTACCCCAACTGTTGCTGGAGTCTTGAAGGAGTTTCAAGACGTTATGTCGCCGGAACTACCTTGTGAACTCCCATCCCGGTGGGCAATAGATCAGCAAATTGAGTTGATGCCGGACCGCAAACCCCCTGCCCGGGCTCTTTATTGTATGTCTTCTTTGGAGTTGATTGAGTTGCGGAAACAACTCATAGATCTTCTTGATAGTGGCTTCATTTAGCCATCGAAGGCTCCATATGATGTACCGGTGTTGTCCAGAAGAAACAAGATAGCTCTCTTTGACTGTGCGTGGACTACCGGGCATTGAATAAGATCACAGTGAAGATCAAGCATCTAATTTTTTTTATTTAGGACTTGTTCGATCGGTTAGCCAAAGCAGCATATTTTTTTTAAACTGGATCTTTGTTCGGGGTACTGGCAACTGAGGATTACTGAAGGAGACGAGTCCAAGATGGCGTGTGTTACGCGTTATGGGTCGTTTGAGTTCCTTGTAATGCCTTTTGGCTTGACCAATGCTCCAACGACATTTTGCCATTTAATGAATCAAGTGTTTTCGGACTTCATTGATGAGTTTGTGGTTATGTACTTGGATTTTGTGGTGTATAGTGAATCCTTGGAAGATCACCTTGTTCACTTGAAACAGGTATTATTAAGACAGAGCATCAGCTGTATGTGAAACTAGAGAAATGTCATTTCGCCCAACAGAAAATCAAATTCCTTAGGCGTATCATTTCTCGTGGTGAAGTTCGAATGGATCGGGGTAAGATGGCGGCGATTTTGGACTAGCCTGCACCGTCCAAGGTATCGGAGTTATGATATTTTCTCAGCTTAGCCAATTACTATTGCCGATTCATTGAAAGATATTTAAAAAAGGCCATGCCGCTCACCGATTTGCTGAAAAAAGACTAACCATGGGTTTGGACCGAGAGACAATAAGCTGTTTTTGACAAGATTAATAGTGCAATTGCGAGTGAGCCAGTTTTAGTATTGCCCAACTTCGATGAATCTTTTGAGGTGCACACAGATGCGTCAGATAAGGCAGTTGGTGGTGTCCTTGTTCAGAATGGGCATCCGGTGGCGTTCGAGAGTTGGAAGCTGAAAAACGTAAAGCAGCCCTATTCTGCGCACGAGCGGGAGATGCTCGCCGTTGTTTGTTGCTTACAAGTATGGAGAGTGCACTTTTTGGGTACTAAGTTTTTTGTTAAAACAGAGAACATTGCCAATACATTCTTTACTATACAAAAGAAGCTGCTAGTTAAACAAGCTCGTTGGCAAGAGTTCTTGCAAGATTGTTATTTTGAATGGCAGCACAAACTGGGGAGACACAACCAAGTGAATGATGCGTTAAGTCGCATACAGATGGTTGAGTATGTGGCTGCATTGACGCAAGTGGGGAATGATTTGCAAAGTTGTATTGAAGAGATAGCAAAGATGGACACTCAGTATGTGAAATTGATTAAAGATGTCTAAGATGGAGTCGTGCGCAAGTTTTGGGTAGAGGATTGGCTTCTCTACGCCAAAGCCAATCGACTCTATATGCCGAAAGGAGGGAAAATTCAGTAGGAGCTCCTTAAAAAGCATCATGATGTTCCATGGACAGGATATTTTTGTCGTGAGCGAATGAAGGCGTTGCTCACACGACATTACCATTTGCTGGATATGGGCGAAGACATAGAAGCATATGTGAAAACTTGTTTTGTGTTCCAACAAGACAAGTCGGAAAGAAGACGGGAGGTCGGTTTTCTCTAGCCGTTGAGTATTCCGGAAACCATGGGCGTCGATTTGCGTGGATTTTATTACGGAATTTCCTAAGGTGGAAGGGATGTCAACTGTGATGGTGGTCGTGGGCCGATTCACAAAGCATGCGGTATTCATACCCGCGCTAGTAGTATGTTCGGCAGAGGTGGCTGCTAAGTTGTTACTGAAGCATGTGGTGAAACATTTTAGGGTATCAGAAGATAGCATAAGTGATCGAGATGCTCGCTTTACTGGACGATTATGGACGGTATTGTTCGGGTTGTTGGGTACAGAATTGAAGTTTTCAACTGCGAACCATCCGCAGATGAATGAGCAAACCGAGAGGATCAATGCTCTATTGGAAGAGTTTCTTCGGCATTATGTTTTTGTTTCGCAGAAGAATTGGCTAAGTCTGCTTGATGTGGTGCAGTTTAGCTACAATCTTCATCGGTCTTCATCGACGAAGAAGAGTCCGTTTGAGCTTGCGTATGGATGCCAACTTATTACTCTTTCAGAGGTTGCGAAGCGGAGGACAGGAGGGAAATGTCCTGTTGCGTATCACTTTGCCATTGATCGGCAAGAGATGATGGAGTGTGCTCGGGATAGCCTCGCCAAGGCGGCTTGCCAAATGAAGAAGTATGCAGATCAAGGGAGACGTCTTTTGGAGTTCCAAGTAGGGGACAAGGTTTGGTTGAAGCTCACTCCATAGGTGTGGAAGAAATTACATCGGAAGGATGTACACAAAAACTTAATCGCGAGATATGATGGACTTTTCACGATTGTCCAATAGATGTGGAACATGGCATATTGTTTGGATCTTCCTGATCGGCTGAAACTCCATTCAACTTTACATGTGAGTTTCTTGAAGCCATGCCACAAAGACCCCATGGATCCATCAAGGGCGAA
The DNA here is from genome assembly GCA_902712375.1 of Dioscorea dumetorum. Classification (NCBI taxonomy): domain Eukaryota; kingdom Viridiplantae; phylum Streptophyta; class Magnoliopsida; order Dioscoreales; family Dioscoreaceae; genus Dioscorea; species Dioscorea dumetorum. The sequence goes on from CACTHL010000615.1 coordinate 812,340, forward strand.
GAAGAGTCAGGCGCCGCCGATTATTCGCAAGGAGTTCAGCGGGGTGGGCGAGCGAATTTTAGGCGAAAAGTAGACTACCAAAGCAAGAAGAATTGCGGGGGGTTCTTTCTTGTCCAATGGAAGGACTTGCCTATGTCGGAGGAAATGCGGGAACGTGATACTACTCTTTGACAATTTGAGAAGTTGGTTTAAAACTTCTTGAGTTCCAAACCGACGAGAACGTCGGGTTCAACTAGTGGGGGTGGTTTGTAATGATCGGTGCATTTAGACTTGGCCATTAAGAGAACAAATTAATGTAGATCAAGTCACGAAGACGCACAGCTGTGTGGATTGAATAGCGCACGGGGGAGCGCGAGACATGTGTTGTGTCGTGACCAAGAGCGGGTGGAATATCCCGCACGATCATGTGTTGAAACCGTGAGGCGCGCGAGCTGGACAGTAGGCGTGCGCGTGGCCGATTAGCGTGTGGGGGCAGGCGTGCCCATACCGAGAGTCAAGTGTTGTGGACTTAGATTATTGTAGACAGTGGATCTCTAGCAAGTCTAGATAGGGCGGGGCACTTGATTATACCGAGAGACCTAGATGTTGATTCCTGATCTACCGGGGGATTACGCAGGCGTATGCAAGTAGGCACGCAAGCGGGAGTGTGGCTGGGCCTGGGGCGGGGGTGGCATGCTGTATTACCGCGCGTGACCGGTATTGTTGCGCTTCGTGACTAAGGGTGGCTGGTTAAAGCTACAGTAACGTCAGATGACACTACAAGCTAAGTGGAAGTCCGAGATTTCTCGCCAGACCTGTATTGGGCAAATGGTTCAATTAATCTTGGGGAGTTGGGATAGCTCTTGTAATGGATCTTTTATGTTTTTGGAAGGGGACAAAACCTCTTGTTGAGGATCTTTGGCCATGATTGTAAACTTTTATCAATCTAAGAGAGTTGATGTTTTTTTCTTTTTAAAACTGGTTTCTTGTGTCGTCTTTTCGTACTATGAATGTTTTCCGGTTTTACTCGCTTGTATATTCTGTGCTTGTATAGCAAACAGGTGTTGATTCACTATTGTTTTAACAGGGAAGGCTTACTTGCCACTTGGTGTGTGTCAGGTGCCGCATGGCCGAAAATGATTGGTTGAGGCGGTGACACTTACCATGTTACTCAAACTCCTTTAACCACTTCTGTGTGCCATCTGTTGTAGATGAAATATGCCAGAATACTTCAGCTTGGTCATGAACCTTTTCCATAAGGTCCTCCAATCTATAAAAAGCAATATTACTAGCAGCACAATACAATCTGATGATTTCTTTAAAAAATAACTCAGCAACATGCTATGCATCAGAAATTTTACAACATAGAATGAAGTAGGTCATCTTTGATTAAAAAATACTTCAGCAACATGCTATGCATCAGAAATTTTAGAACATAGAATGAAGTAGGCCATCTTTGAAAACCTGTCCATCATAACAGAAATAGCATAATATCCTTGGTCTGTTTTCGGAAGGCCTAAGACGAAATCCATGCTTATGTGGATATGTGGTTCTTCTGGTACTGGGAAGGTAGTCTATAGCCCTGAGTTTTGTGAACTTCCTCTAGAAAATTGGTAAACAGAACGATTCTTCACCAATCTGTCTGCAACTTTATATATCTTGGACCAATGGAATCAATCGGTCACCTATGAAGCACGGACACGGCAAAACCGGTGACATACCGGTGTCGTGCCGGTGTCCGACGCGGATACGCCGTGGACACGGTCGGACACCGTGTCCACTTTGGGTTGCCAAAGTTCCGGCACGGACATGATGAAATGGAGGTGATGAGAGGTAGAGGGGTGGAGAGAAGAAGAGAGATGCTGCTCGGAGGTGACGAGGGTGGGAGAGATGGAGAGAAGAAGAAGCGAGGGACGGCTGCGAAGGTGGCGAGACAAATTCAAAACAAGAGGAAAGACAAATTCAAAACAATCAAATCCAATCACTAAACATCCGCAAAACTGGAAGATTTCCAACAAACCTATAGTAAATGGATTTCATATTGCTCTGGAGATTCTCGGCGCTGAAGATCTGGAGATCGTCACTCTGCTTCTCCGAGGCGCCCGAATCCATCTTCCTCGCCTCTCGGAGATCAATCAAACCCTAGAACACAAAAGCCCTCAATACACAAAAGCCCTCAATTTTTCAATTATCTCTTCGATAGTTTGCACATTCACCCTTGCCATTTCAAGTTTTTTATTAGTGAATAAGAGATAAAGTTAGAACTCACTAACGGGTTCGGGTTGACACTCCAAACAAATAATATAATAGTTTTTAATTTTAAATAATTGATAAATATAAAAATAAGGGGATAAAAAAATGAAAGTAAATAAAGAGAGATTTAGGATAAGTTCTTTTGAAGATAATTGATATAATATTTTTTATTTTAAATAATTGATAAATATGAAAATAAGAGGATACAAAAATACAGTCACAAATGATTTGAGACATAGAAAGGCCAAAACCCAATAAAAACTCAATTATTGTTTTTAATGAGGTAAAAAATTGATTTGATTACTATTATATTTTTTTTTTGGTGTATATATATATATATATATATATATATATATATATATATATTATTACCGTGTCCCGCCGTACCCGTGTCCTTAATTTTTAGAAATTGCCATGTCGCAGTATCCGTATCGTGTCGTGTCGTGTCCCCGTATCCGTGTCTGTGCTTCATAGTCGGTCACTATTGTCATTGTTTTTTCATTATTGTCATGGTTTTATGTTGTTTCACATCTTATCATAGGCTTCTCCTTCATCCCTGGTCTGCAATTTGAGTTGCTTATATTGCTGTTTCATTGATAACATTGTTTTTAGTATCAATTCCGCTAGTCATGATGTGACTTCCTTCCCTACCATGATTGTGGTCAAACTCCCCATCATACTTTTAACTTTGTATGCTGTCTTTTCCTCTTACAAGTTATAGCTTTGTATCTGTCATCGTTTTTTATTCTTTACAACTATAATTAGCATTATTACGCATAGGATGATCATCTCCAAATCATTCCTTTTCTTTTGGTGAGTGCTTCTCCATCTTCAATTTTGAAGTGCAGCAGAAGGCTTCATGTTATATATTGCGTCATCTTGGGTGACATTGAATGAAAGTACAATTTCTTGCTTTGTGTTAAATGAAGCTTCAACTTTATAATCACTTCCTTTACCCATGAAATTTGCAGTCTTAAACTAAACCTCTTTCCTTCTCTTCTGTGACTATTACATTTATTCAAGATAGATGAAACATGTTTTGATTATATCTCTTAAGAGGATTAATAGCAAGATGGTAATTGGATCCCATGAAATAACATGATAACGGAAATAAATGGGTGGAGCAAGTCATGAGTTATTAATGTCAAGTTATAGTTCTGTAGAAATTCAAATAAATGAGAAGCCAAAAAAAGTGTCAGTATAACAAAGAATGATCAAGAAATATCATCGTGAAGGATAATTACATTGAAGAAGAGCATGTAATGGTGGAATTATTGCAAATGCAACAATTTCGGAGGCAAATAAGTGGCACTAAGAAGTCACAAAAAGTGTAAAAATGTTTAAGAAAAAGGATCAAGATGGTGCTGTAGGAATGAAGGAAAATTTAAGAAAGAGAGCATCTTGTAGGGCTTATTTTCCCATTATATTTGCTCCATGTTTTCTTTTTCTCATCTCTTTTTATGTTCACCATCCTGCCTACTCACTAGCAATGATTTGCTTGCCTTGATCAGGTCATGTATGTAAATTACATGATTCTGCAAAAGCTGTCTCCTTTTACTTCTGAATAGATTTGGATGCACTGATTGTATCTAGTAAGGATAGACCTGTTTCCTAAAGGTGAGATGACCATATCACAGCATTCAATAAATAATCTCTGCTCCATGAAAAATGCAGCCTGAATATCGCAACTTTTGCTCAAGGAAATGCCGAGTCCAGTAATCTATTCCCCTTTTTCATGCCACCTCACTTCTTTAGCTTTTGTACTTGTCACAGAAATTGTCCTGATATATAGCTGATCTTATTTGGCTCCACTAACAGTAATTTGCCTAGTTGAGTTAATTAACAAACCTTTTTATTGGTAATTTTATCTGTTATTTACTTTTGTGTGTGGTACTGTGCTATAGATAAATGTGATGTTTTTTCCCTCATAATTTTTCTCCAATGTGATCCTGCCAAACTTATTTGTATATTAGATGGCTATGTTTTTGTCATGATATCAACATACCTTTAGATGTTCTCCTATACTTCTGATATTTAGAGTGCTATGGCTGAGGAAAGATCACAACAAGCAGCTTCAATGACAGAGTTCTGTTGGCATGGCCATAGATTTCCTATCAGTAACTCCAAGACTCGGGTTTTCATTCTCAAAGGTATGCTTTTAGTACTTGGCTTTTGTACTTGTTTTAAATTACGATATTTTCCCTGAGAATTTTTCCCCTCGGGGACAGTTTTTGTCTTATCAGTCCTATGGCCAACATTTATTATCCTGAACATTGTTTGTGTGCTTGTCTTATCTCTTTCTGCATGTTAAACACATACATTTTTTTTATCCTATTTGTTTTGTAAGTTAAGTACCCATAGATCCATGCAGCGACGCTGTGCTAACAATTGTGTTTGATGTGCACCTCATGTATCTTATTACAAGTTTTCTGTTGCAGGATGGAAATATTAGTTTATGTGGTTTTAACATGTAATCTATCTTCTCTAAACTCCAGCTTGCAGTGGACCATTATTCAGTTTGTTGAAATGTTCATTTTGTATAAATCTTTACCTTGAGAAATTTTATCAGCTCAGGAGCTGGAGAAAGACCTTAGTGGTCCAGTGGCAGGCTCACTTTCTGCTGAGAAGCGGCTAGGCATATTTGATAAAATATTTTCTGCTTACCATGATGCCAGAAGTTGCATCCGCAATGATTTGGTATGCTATTGTATCATTTATTTGCTGTTGTTTCTTAGCTTTTTTTATATGTTTCTTTTAGGATCACATTGTTTTCATTTTCATGGTTGGTTGAAGTGTGTTGAAGAAGTTTGGTGATGCATTTGGCTTTGTGCTAATTATGTTGAGACATTCTGATAATAAACGTGAACTATAGGCTGCTGCGGGAAATGCAGAAAATGTCAAAGATGACTTGAATGGGCTTGATAAAGCTGTTAGTGCTGTCTTAGGGCAGCGTACGATAGAACGCAATGAATTGCTGGTTTCCATTGCTATAAGTAAATTCACTAAGAATCGAGATGACAAGGGTGAAAAGATCACAAAACCAGAAGAGCTTGTTCGCTTGTATGATCTTTTAATACAGGTATCATGTGACCCAAAATTTGCAAATTGGTTCTTTAAAATAGTTCTCATATGTCTGTATTCATCTACTTGTGGTTCCTATTTGCTTTTTGTGAGTATATTTCTTATATTGCAGAATGCAACTGATCTAGCTGATTTAGTCAGTTCTGGGAGGGATAGATTACCAGAAGAAGTTGCTTTTGTTGAAGAGCTATCCCTTAAGGTTTTGGTGTTTCGAGCTGAGAGGTCTGTGATACAACCTTCAGTCTTTAATGGTTGATTATTAGTTTCTGGCAATATATTTTTTAATTCATACACCCGAGTTTCACTCAGATTCATGATGAACCTAGTTAAATATTTTTTTGCATTTGATGCTATGTGTCTATATTGTTGTTTGCAATAAAATGAGTTGTTGTTAGTGTGTGGCTTAGTACTTGATAGGCTGGTGGTCACTGAGAGGCTTATGTTTTGTGGCTTTGTGGTTGTGTATTCATACTATGGATCAACCTGTCTCTTCTATGGTTATTAGTTGCTACAAACTTTTTGTTTGTCATTTGACGGTTGTGGGAACATTAACTCTGTCTTCTAACTTAATGAGGCAGATTGCTCAGATGTGACTTGCAAATCTTCGGTTTAAGAGTTACCAAAAGAACTTGCTCAGGAAGCATAGCACCTTGGAGGATTTTAGCAGTCTGAATAGAGAGTTGCAACATGTTCTATGTGTGCTTTTGTCTTGGCTGTATAAGCTAGTTGTTATTATTTGATATGCACCTGTTCTCTTGCACACTGTTCTCATTGATTGCATGTATCTAGTTTTGTCATCCCTGATCAATTGTTCTTGATAGCTCTAACTGAGTTTTTCAAATTGTGATGCAGATGTTTCTATTTGGCTAAATCATACAGTTCGGCTGGTAAGAGAACTGAAGCTTATGCACTATTTTGCCATGCGTGCTCCCTTGCTGATGCTGCAATGCAAAAATTACAATTGGCTGATAACCCTGATGAGGTATTTGTGATCTTTTATGCCTTTCTTGTACATATTCTCTTATTTGAACTATGTTGCAAGTTTGGGATATAAAATCTTTTTATTATGTACCCCTCACCCTTTCTGTCCTCCGAGGCCCGTACTTTTTATCCTTTATAATTTGTCCAGAAACTTGCAAATTACCAAAGGTTTTATGAAATCAATGAATATTTATAGTTTATAATTTGACAACATTTTTTCCCAGATAAATTACTTCTATATTTTTTCTCTATGGTGAAAAAACAATGATACCATCTTAAGCTTAGATCAGTCCACCCACTGAAATCTGTCTACACTCTGCTTTACTCAATTGTTGGTCCCGGTGGAGAGCTTGTAATCTGATGTTTATGGCGGGGCTAACTCATTCTTCTAACTTAATGAGGCAAATTATTTAGAGGTGCCTTGAAATTTATCAGCATGAGAGATGCAAAACCAATTGCTTGAGAAGCATGAGATCCTCAATGGCACAAGAGAAAAGATTTAAAAATTAAATCAGGGAATTATCAAACTGAAACATAGTATGGAGAACTGGGAAAGAGCTGTAAGGTCAAGCAGTAAGCGTGCATAATGATGTTGTAGGACATTTATTTCTTAACGTTTTGAATTATCAAGCTGTTATATTGTGGGTCTAATGGAGTTGGAAATAATTTATGGAGAAGGAAAATATGTTCGATTAAGGCACTGGACCTGCATGCATTCGATACTTGATGTTTGTGCCACTTTTTCAAACAGGCATTGGTTAAAGATTTGAGGGCTTTATCCTACAATTGCCGATCAAATAGCTGCATAGAGCATGCAACAGGGATTATGGAGGAGGAGAAGATTCCAGAACGACTTTCAAAGGGTGTCTCCGCCATATCATTGACTGGACAGCAAAAGAAGGTATATTGGCAGCAGACTCAAATTCTTGCAACGCTTTGAAATTCCATGTGTAGGATAATGCTATAAATAGATGAAGTTATTGTATATGCTAGGGTGACTTTCTTGGGCATGCATTTCAATACGTAACATAATGCTTCTTATTCACATTGTTCAGGAAGAGAAGTTCCTTGTGGATATGCTTGATGCGTACGAGTCAGCAATTGGCGAGGCCAACTCAAAAGCGCCTCCTCGCATTGAACGCTTCCCTCCACCTTTCCAGTCGGTGCCTTGCAATCCAATCATTTTGGACAATGTCTTCAGTTCGATTGAGTTCCCATCTCTTGAAAACAGAATGAAGAAAGACAAGAAAGGATTATTTGGCAGGCTATGGAGATAAACTTTTTTTTCAACATTTTAGGGCTAAAGGGATGGACCTTAAGGAAGACTCTCTTGTAGCCAAGTGCATACTATCAACGGAGGATAAAACTTATTTGAAGAGACTTGTTTTCGTTGCCCTGACTTGTTTTTCCATTTTTGTCCTCATCAAAGAAACATTTTTTGACTTTCTTTGTGAAATTAACTATTAGGCCTGAACTTGGGCTGATGTTGGGGTGGTTATATTATCAAATAAGAGACTTTGTTTTCACAGGCCTGCATTAAAACCGGGTCCGCATTGGCTAGCTATTTAGATGATCAGTTGGATTATATGTTCTTTTGACTTTAGACGGAGTCATTCCCATGCGCTGACAGATATCTGTTGTTTCCTTGGGCTTTGACGGGTGAAGTGCTCTTTTTGGTTTACTTTTGCATTAACTAGTAGTTTCAGTTTATATTCATTTACCAAAGAAAATTAGGTATAAGAGCACTTTTGGTTGCTAAATTATATCTTAGTATATACTTTGATTTTAAAAATTTAAAACATATTTCTTGTAATCTTAATAGTAAGATTATATTTGAATAGAATAAAGTGTTTTCTTCCAAGGCTCCTACTTTGGCAAAGATAAGTGTCTGGGTGATCATTTGCTGTGGAATCTGTGATTTGTCTTTTAAAATAAAAACAAGGCCGGATATGTTAAGGATTATATTAGTCAATTTATGTGGAAATGAATTTAATTTCATCAATCAAGCCTACTTTTAGGTATATCAATAAATATTATAAACTTTTTAAGGTCCACAAAAAAAGTAACGAAATATTATCAACGTTCAAGAGAGGGATAGAACTCTCGCACGTGCAAATAAATATTATCAACATAAATATAATAAAAATAAAAATAAAATGAGAAGCGTCTATCAATTGCCATAGATCTTCCCCCCTCATTTGGAGAAAGAGAGAGAGAGAGAGAGAGAGAGAGAGAGAGAGAGAGAGCGCGAGCGAGAGTCCACGCGCGATTTTGTCGAAGAATTCATCGGCCGGACTCGTGAATTTGCTTCCATTCCTCGGCTTGGCATCTCTCGCGCCATGGGCACGGGTCCATGAGCTCTCACGGCTCCATCCAAGTCCCTCTCAGACGTGATGCCGATCCATGGACCTCGAAACAGCTGCCGCTGCACCAGATCCTTCGCCGCCCGAGCCGAATCCGATGCAAGGGGAAGACTGGGTGCTTTGCGTAGTGGACAAGGGGATTAATGGCTTGGAGAACCCCAAAGTCATCGAGTGGGATGATCTCCAGCAGGAGCTGGCTCGGCTCTGGAGCCTCACTTCGGAGCTCAACAGCGCTAAGGAGCGCAAGGAGGCGCTCGCCCAACGCTTGGAATCCGTAATCAAGGTAAGGGCTTGGTGAACTCTAGGGTTATGAGTTTTTACTCAATTTTTTCGAGATGGGGATCTGTTTTGTGATTGGATTAAAATATCTGGATATTTGCTTGAGGTTTCGTTAAGGATCAGTTTGGTGTTCGCACTGTCTCCAAAATTTGATGTGTTGCTGCTTTTTATGCTTCTTAAGTATGTGATGTTATTTTGGATTAAGATTGATAATTTTCAGTTTTAGCTCCTTGAAGTTTAGAGTACTTGGAAATTGGATTTTTCTGTAAATGCATGAGGGTTTCATATCCGTGTTTAAGGTCTCATTTTGTATGATTTTTTTAAGAATTAAGCTCCTGTTTTGTGTTTGCATGTCTAGTTGTTTCATTTTCCCCCATTCCGGGTGTGTAAATTGGTTTAGGCAATAGATGGAAAAGGGGAAGACAACAAGAAAGAAATGTGTTTTCTTGTGTTTGATTGAATGAGGAAAATAAGATGATAAGTAAATGGAAGAAACACTTACTGATAGTGATTGGGATTTCTTTTCCTTCTCTTTATTCTAATCCTCACACAGCTCTTCCCTAACGGCTACTATTTGGCATTGATTTGCTTCTGTTTTGATTTTTATCAAAGTTGTGTTATTCTGAGCTTTTAATTGATTAATTCACTGGCTAGTGGGGGGACAGGTTAGGACAGAGTCACTAGCCCAAGCTAATGAGCTGGAGGAAATGAAGCAGAAATTGGAGGCTCGGAAGCTTGCACTTAGTGATCTGTCAATGCATGCAAAGAGATCATTGGAGGATGTTAAGAGAAAACGAGAGCAACTTGGCCTTGAGATCAGATCATTGTTGCTTGCAGGCAAGACGCTTTCGGCGGCTGATCAACAACTTCGGGTATTTCATGCCCTTCTTTATTCATTCTTCATGTGTATATTGGTCAACTAATTCTGTGCTTGTAACAATGCACAATCATTCTTTTGTACAAAGTAGAGTAATCAAGCACAGTTTTGACTTAATAATGTTAATGTGCATGATCAACAAATGCTCTTGAATAAATCATACATTATAAAAAGATGTTTACTTATGTGATATATCTAGCTACCTAAACTAGGCCTAATGTTGCAGTGGGTGTTTTGGAATCAGTATATGCAATAATTGAAAGGAATCATCGGAGTTCTGAACAAACGAATGAGATTAATTTTTAACAAAATTTAGTGAAATACGATATTTCATGCTGCTTACTGAATCTCAGAATGACAGTATTGCATTTTAAAATTACATACAATCCCTTGAGAGGTAACTAGAAGTTGTAAAGATTGTCTTCATCTATCTAATGGTTGAGATATGAGAATGCAACCTTATGGGTGACTTAGAACACAAAAACAATGGTTGTGAGAGGTGAGGAATAATGAGCAATTTGAAATGTTAGAAGAGGTTAGTGGGTAAAATGCTAAACTATTGGTTCCCTATACGATTGAGTCAAACAAGTTTTCATCTATGGTCTCTTATACATTCTTTATAAGTTCATTCCGAAGTGGACTTTATCGTCAACATTAAGATGCTATTTATTTATTTATTTAGTTATTTATGCAATTTTAAGGCCTAGTTGTTCTACTTGGCTGAAGTCTGCACTGTGACCTTGTTATTACATGGATGGCATCGCTTGGCCTACTAGAAAGCTCCTGATGTTATTGACATAATCTTTTAAGTCCCATAAACTGTTTGCTATTTGTAGTCAGTACTTGATCGTCTGTATGCTTCTGTATTCTCATATGGTAGATGGTTGGAGTATTTTCTAATGGTTTACTTTCAATACGTCTATACTGATCTTTGTCTCATTACGTTTACAGAACACATGACATTTATATCGAGATCATGCATTGCAATGTTGTAAAATTTCTGCAAACAGGCCTCTTGATGGAGAACGTTCTTTTTTAATGTATCTAGTCTTGTTTATGAGTTGGTATAAATGTTTATTTTCTGTTCTATTCCAGGATGCTAATAAATTGCTATCTGGGAAAAAGGGTTGGGGTCATCTTAAAAATCTTCAAAAGATGCTAAGAATGAGAGAGCAACATATGATAAGCCAAGTTTGCACTCTTTATCCTGTGAAGGCATCCAATGATATAACTTCCAGGGAGAAGTTTGATCCCCAATCTGATGGAGGCAAATCTGGTACCCATCCTCCTTTCTTCATAGTTACTATTGATAGTGTCAAATATGTTTTTATCCTTCTTGTATGCCCCTCAAAATTCACTTAATTGCGGTATGCCCCTCAATAAAACCACATGGCAAGTGCACACCTAAAATTCGATTTATTTCCATATATACCCCTCTATTCCATGTACACTATAAATTATATAAATATTGATCTTTTATAGTAATAAAAATAGAATTTCATTTAAATTCCCAAATTTCTCATGGCAATATTGACTTTTATTTAGACATAATGAATAAGATTAGTTTTAAATTTTTTAGGAGAATATATCTAAAAATATTGACTTAATCAACATGAGAGGTTTTTATAATGAAATAAATAAAATGAGTTGAATTTTTTTAGATGTTTATGGTAAAAATAATAATTTAATGAGCATTAGGAATTATATGGTTATATGCACAAATATTTTGGTTATTTAACATGCAATAATATATTTTAATGATGTAGGTGAGTGAGAGGGGTATATATGCAAACAAATGAAATTGGCATTTCATTTTTTTTGAGAGGTATGCATGCTTTTAGGCGAATTTTCGTGGGTATATAGGCCAAAAAACTCTTGCAAATAATATAAACTTAAAGGTTTGATGAAAGAGACTTCAATATACTATTGGATGAAGAAATAATGTAAAGGGTGCTTCAGAAACTCCAGCAAGGCAAATTGTAAAATGTCATAGTAACAAAAAAACCTAAACAAAGAGTAAACGGAATTCAATTGCCAGAATTGAACCATTAAAATTTTGATCATGACTTATTGTATGAGGTTAGAATGAAGGATTTGCAGACAAATAGGAAATTTTACCATTTTTGGACTACAGTTTAGTGAGGAACTTTTCATGAAACATAGAAAATCTTGTTTCTGGACTTCAGAAGCTATACATTAGAAAATATGGATCAAAAAACCTTTAACAGTTTTGTTATGTTAAATGTTTCATTTACATCTATCCAACTTGGAGATTTAACTTGAGATTATATCGTGTGATTTAGCCAACGTTCACCTAAAACATTGGATATTTTTTTAATGTTTTGCTTAAGGAATTCCTCTTAGGGATCATGCCCATTTTGAATATTGTTTCTAGCCCCCTTCTTGCTTTTGTTGTGGGAAATACCTAGGTTGAACTGGTAGGAATTTGAAGTGGTGCACATCCTTTTCTTTCCTGCAACACCGTAAGTAACATCTCGCATCTAATTTGCTATCAGATGTTATTGATTGTTGGATAGCTTCAATGAATCAAACTTGCATATTGTCATCCTTTGAATAGTATTCCAATGTGCATTGTTCATATGTACATTTACAACGCAGTGTGCTTCTGTTTACTATAATAAATCATCAGCTCATTATGCCAACTTTTCGTGCCAACTTTTCGAGGTTTGGTGCATTTAATTTGGTTCTACCCATGCTTGAACTGAGTTATGTAAATGGTCTGCAGAGTTTGTGCTTCTGACAAAAAACAACTAAATGGCTCATCACTTTTATTTTGTTACACTTTGTTATAGTATCTTTATTTATTTTTTGCTTTTACTATAATTTGGGATCTCATTTGACCTAATGGAAGGAGCACTTTTTCATTTTCAGGAGATCCTGTGGGCTCACATTCAAGGAATTCATCTTTGACAATTTTAGGTCAGCAATTAACAGTGTTTCCTATGAAAAAAATAAGCTTTTTTGGGGACAAGAAAGAAATTCAGAGATCTGCAACTGTTTTGGGATATATTGCCCATGTAAGTGTTTATCTATACCTTTTAATTCACAGCAGTAGAGCATATTCTGACTTTTTATTCTCTTATATGTTTTTCCTATGAACAATTATTGCCACACCTTAGACTAGAGCCTTCTTCACTGACTTAACAATGACGTGTTTGTCCCCCATGTAATTTTTTGTCTTGGATTTTGAGTACTATTGATTTTGTTTACTCATGTTTGATATGTGCATTTGGGACATTTTAGGCTGTATTGCTTATTTCATCATACTTGGATGTACCTCTTCGTTATCCTGTTCGCCTTGGAGGCTCAAGATCATATGTTCTTGATTATGCACCTTCAGTTGAGGCTGCATCGTCTGACTTGGTATTCAGTTCGACTATGGGCCTCAATGGAAAGCCTATGGAGTTTCCACTCTTTCTTGAAGGCCAGGATACCACAAGGGCAGCTTATGCTGTGTTTTTGTTGAACAAGGTCTGCCTTTCATCTGCTCTTTTCCTATTCTCTTGTTGCCTTAATAAATTGCTAACCTCAACCCATGCATGTAAGACAATAACAGTAGCTTGGGTATATAGCATATATTAAATTTCTCTGATACTTTGTTTTTTACTTGGGCATTTTTGCATTTTAAGTTTTGGGCACTTACAGACTAATTACATCATGAAAATATATCACCATACATACAAGATTACCTATTTAAAGATGATTGAGACATTGGAAGGAATTAGTATCTTGTTAAAGGACATAAGGCTTATTGACTCAAGCTGATAAATGATTGGCTGACAGCCCATTGTTAACCATGAGAGATATATATGCATAAAAATCTCAAGTCTGCATGGTGTAAATGAAAGGAGTAATTTTACTAGGGCATGTGTGTCATTTTTGTGTTTTACAATGATGTGTATGCGTGAAACTTTGGATATTCCTGTGTGGATCTTACTGATATACACGAGTTTTAATTTAACCAGAAAAAGCACCTAAATTTGATGCACACTGGATCAAGATGTGTATTATGTGTATTTAACATGATGTTCATTGTTAATCAACTTAAGCTGCTTGCAGAGTTCTACTGATTGCATGATTTCAGAGCTTTTCTCAGTTTTAAATGTTGATCATTCTCATTGATGTTGGTGTGATTTACTATCATACTTTCAGTTCTAATAGTTTCCTATACTACCAAGGAACACAGTTCTGTGCCAGGATTGATCTATGTGCATTTGTGGTAATTGAGTGATGAAATACCAATCGATCCTGTAATAACTTTTACGATTGTTTATAAACTTCTATATTCTAGAATTTAGCTCAAATCATCTCACTTTCTTGACACCTTTTTTACTCGGCATGAATTTTTTTTTTTAATGCAGGATTTAGAGCAGCTTTTAAATTACATTGGCGCAGAAAGTTTGGGACCACGGCATGTATTGCCCAATCTGAATGAACTTTTTAGTATCATTCAGTCCAGTGAATACATTAATAAGTAATCTGCTCTTTGTATCATAGGCTTGAAAATACTGATATTATCTTGCGACATTGTGTTCAAAATTGAAATTGGAGCTCTTGCCTTTCATCAGTGCCTGTTTATGTGGAGCACCTCTTTGTCAGTGAACCTCTGTTACATAGTTCTCAAATTTATACTGATATGGAAATACAAAGTTTGTTGCAGCGCATTCGTGAAAAGTTTATTTGTGTATGTCATCTTCTGAATTCGCTTCTCCAGATCTTGAGTTGAATCAGATGATGTCTTCAATGATAAAAAAATGGGGTTAATTTTTTTTGTAGGTCACTAAGTTTTGAATTTTTTTCATTAATGTAATCATGTTTTGATTTGTATCAAAACGGTTACTAACTTTTGATTTTGTTTCTCCGGGAGGTTACTGGCGAGTGACCATAACCTTTCTGCTGACGTGGCTACCGGAATTTGCCCAGTCAGCATTAGGTTGCCACGTACCATGATGCCATGTCACCCACATAGCCACGTATGGGTGACATGGCATCATGGTGTTTAGCAACCTAATGCTGACTGGGCAAATTCCGGTAGCCACGTCAGCAAAAAGGTTATGGTCACTCGCCAATAACCTCCCGGAGAAACAAAATCAAAAGTTAGTAACCGTTTTGATACAAATCAAAACATGGTTACCTTAATGAAAAAAATTCAAAACTTAGTGACCTACAAAAAAATTAATCCTAAAAAAATGTTGTTCCACGGCAATATGTTTCGTTTACTTCTGGTTTTTGAGGTTTTCCAGAGTTGAATGGACATTTTCTCTATTGATGTTTTCTGAAAAGTTTATTTGGTTTATGGTTGTTGACAGTGCGTTTTGAAAGGTTTATCTTTTTTTAATAAAAAAAAAATAGTATGATGCTATATTATAAAATTCATACCTTATTGGAGACATGTTTAAGTTTTTGTTTTAGAAACATAAACTTTCGGAAAGATCTTTAATTACACACACACATTGTTGGATAATTGTGAAAGCCTAATATCATGTAATAAAAGATTTCCAGTTTGAACATTCCAAAATATGTAATGTTTTACAAATTAATTATATATGGAATCATCATTCGCAAAATTTTGTTCTTATATCTTCAGAACTTAAACTTGACTATGGATAAGATTTTCCTTAATTAAGTTGCTGATTAAAACGTACATTCCAAAATTGCCTCTTAAAAATCACTCAGTTTATTATTATTATTTTTATTAAATCCTTTATTAATGTGAAAAACAGTAATTTACTTAATTTACAAAAATTTTGAATCGGTGACAACGGTCAGGTAGCCTGTATCTTGTGCTTGTATATTATTGATGTTATTATTAAACAATTGTCTTATGAATTGTAGGATCAAAGCCTGATTGTCAATTCGTTATATGAAAATATTTATGATTTATTATCAATCTTGTTACATGATAATTAATCTTAACCATTTGAATTTGAAAAATGAGAGGAAGATAAGTCTCTATAAAATATTTCAATTAATTGTTGGTGAAGTTTTTTCAGAATGTTTATATACTTTTAATATATTTAAGTAAAACATTAATAAATAAATATTCCATAAATTAATAGTCGCGATGAAATAATTTTGTTTTCCCAGTTCCGACTCAGGTCAGTGTACTAAAATAATAATCTCTCTATATACATAAGATAATCATATTTTTGAAAACTTTGTAGAGCCTAATGAAAATATAAATTAATAATACATTGAATATATAGAAAAATAGCATAAAAAATTCATAACATTCAAATTTATTTTGACTACTTCTAAGTGTAAGTTTTATTTCTTCGTAAAATATGCATCTAAAGTCACTTGTGCCAATTGTTATGAAAATACTTCGATGAAATAATTCTAAATTGTATTAATAAAGCATTATAAATCATAATTATTCTCACAATATATGCAATAATGATTCTATCCAAGTATATGATATTACTCACCAAGTTGTTCCTCACCTAATTATTTTCATAACCCATATAAGAACAATTCTAGTCAGACTTGGGCCAATTATAGAGGATTCTTGATTAATTATCTTTTAACTTATCAAATTTTAAAATTAAAAATTAAAAGTTGTTGAGTATATTTATCAAATTTATATTCAAATGTATTTGAAAATTTGTGTTAGATTTTATTTACCAACCTATAAATTGAAAACCATATTCAAATTATAAATTATAAAAGCTCTCTCTAAATGAATAAATATTCATTTATTCATAAATTAATAAATTATAATTTTTTTGGGTCTCAAAGTTATTATATATATGTTTTCTTATTTGAGTTTATACATAGTAGTTATTTATTTATCCAACTTTTTGAAATCAAAGGAGAGAAGTGGACATAAGAATCTCACTTGCAGCGAAGGACTCCAAGTGCAAATCAATTTACATGCAAATCACTTGTTGGTAGTGTGTCAATCATTAAAAAAAAGGGAAAATAAAAACCTCACCTTATTTTATGCCAATAATTTATTAAGTAATAAAAAGAGGTCCAATATCACGAGAGTTCTACCCTTTTATAGGGAAAGATTTTAGATTTCAAAAAATAAACATAAAAATAAAAATCTGATACCAATTTAAAATGATTTCGCTTAAACTTTAGTTTCCAAAATACATTTGGAATTATGGACTCTAGGCCAATTTTCAAAACGACTTTTACCAATTATTATTTCATGACATTTTTATACAAATATCATAAATATAAATCCAAAAAAAAAAAAGAGAATATCTCAGTGGTTTCTTTTTTTTCCTTTATTATTGTTGTTTGTAAAAATACATATAAATCCAAATAACAAAATCTGGCTTTTTTTTTTTTTTTTAAAAAACGTTTTTGTTGTTAAATAACTTTAGAAAGATCTCAATCTTTTTTTCTTCATTTTTATTTTTTTTTATCTTTGTTCCTTTTTATGTAAATATAATAACTAATTTCTACATATTTTTAGTTTTTTACATTTCTTTTACGTTTTATTTATTTATTTTTGGGCCCCTACCATCAACGTCTAAAGAAAAGAAAGAACAAGCGGTGACAGCTTGGCAAATGTCCTCCAACAACTGAAAGGTTAAATAAAACTTTTCCCTCTAGTCCGGGCTCCTTCTAATCTTATTTTTGGAGTCTCCATGCTCACACATCATCATGCACCGACAAAAGGTACAACAGAGAGTCCCTGGATTCCTTCCTATTCTTTTCTTTTTTTAAAGTCATCCAAAGCCAAACAACTGTTACTAACAACACTTTTTAGTTTTTGCATCCAAACAATTCACCAATAATATCCATTGTTTTTATTTATTACTTTTCCGTTTGATTTTTATGTTAAAAATAGTTAAATTATGCAAAATCACAAAAAATTTTCATGATGATACTTTCAAATATATAAGGTCATTTTAATTTTAGAACATACATTCATATAGGCTCATACTAATGATCATCGTCTAGTCATAGCCCCTTGCTGAAAGAGAAAAAACAAGAGATTAAGGCCGTGTTTAAATACCACTAAATTCTATAATAATGGTAGCTGGATATTCTTTTTACAGTATAAAATTACTATAGAATCAGATTCCATAGTAATTTTATAAAGAGGTGGGGACCAAATTTTTTTTCTTTTGTTTTTCAGGCTGGGAATTTGGGGCGATCGAAGAAGGGGGTAAATTCCACATATTTCGTAGTAATTTCATGTGGATATCCAAACACCATTCCGTAGGAATTTTTCCTGTAATAAATTCCATAGAAATCATCTTCGAATCCTATGGAATAATTTCCTATGGAAAAATTTATTATGCATCCAAATAGAAAGTAAGGGTTGTTTGGACATTCTTTTTATAATAAAAAGTTACTCTAGAATCATATGATTCCATAGCAATTTTATAAAGAGGCAGGAATCAAAATTTTTTTTCCTTTTGTTTTTTGGGCTGGTGGAATTATAACCGCTAATTTTATTTTCAAAAATGAATTTCTATGAAAAAAGTTTCCTGTGATATCCAAATACCATTCGGTAGGAATTTTTCCTTGTAGTTATTGGATGGGTTTTCTCTAGTGATGTGTTTTGATTTCAAATGTAGGGGATATCCTACAATTTGCATCTAATGGCTATTGTTAAGTTAAATACAATATTAAACAATGCCAAATAGTAGTCATATACAATAGATTTCTTTATAAATAATAAAAGTAAGATGAGGTTGTTTTGTGGTATAAATAATTCTTATGTGAAGTATAAGCACTAATATATAATTAAAGAAATAATTTAATAAAATAAATAAATACAAATATACATAAAAATTACTACTTTTAAATTTCCATATATTACATTATGATTTTATTTTAAATATTTTGGATTTTTAATAACATTCTAATAATATTTCATATTTAATTTTTAATAATAATTTAATAATTTTATTTTTTAGAAATCTAATAATACTTTAATAATTTTTTATAAAATTTTATAACATTTTAATATTATTTTAATAATATTTAATACCACATTAATATCTCTAACTGAAAACGTAATGACTATTAGAGAAAAAGATTAATGATTTTTTAAAATGAATAATAATAAAATGTTGTGCTGATAAAAAATTACCAAAAAAATAAAAGAATATATTTTGATTATAATAGATAAATTATTCTAGATAGTTTAACTAACTTTGTCCATGATTATTCAAGTAGCTGAGGTATGTGTGAATCACCTAAACTATAAGGGAGGGATTTACCTTTTTATAGGGCCATCAGCACCTCATTTTGATTGGTATAACATAAATGTTTTTGTTATGTTAATGTGAATACCATATGTATAGTGTGATTAAATTTTTGAAGGAAAAAATATATTATTGGGATGTTGAAATAATGGTTGTTCTATTTCTATATCATCATGATTGGGATTGAGTTGGTGGCCCCTTTCCAAGCCCTTTGGATGCCTTCCGAGTCAAAGTTGGAAAAAGCTTATTCTTAAGAAAACTCGTCAACCTATTCATGATTATTATAAACATTATTTTAGAACTTAATTTTGACTATCGGGAGGTTTATTTTGAATTGTAAAAGCTTAGCCGATTTATATGCGCATTCATAGTCTTCAATCCCCACTTTGGGATGTTTGGTTATAGTTGGAAAAAGTTGGATTCAATTCAAGGAATGGTTTGGCAAATAGATAAATATAAATAAAAAAAATATTGTTTTCATACTAATTAAATTAAATAATTTTAATTCATGTTTTATTAACTTAAATATAAATAATTAATCCCAATTTATAATCAATGTATTGATTAATACTTAGTTAATGAGAATATTAATAATTTATAATATTTAAGCCTCATTATGATATGTATCAAGGAGGCTAGATTACCCAATACTTGGCCAATTTTTCGCTCTCAAAGTGCCCTCAACAGAGGCTGTGTGGCGCGACGCAATCCACGCTCGCCGCTAGCCGAACTCTCTCTCACCAACCAATGGTCACACACGCGGAATCACAACAAAGATGGCACCCCAAAGATAGGCAGGAAAAGATCACTTTTATTCCATACTTCTAACTCCTTTCTCATTTACAAAGTCGAGACTTAAATACAAGAGATCCTACCGATTCCACAAGACAACCTTTCGCCCTGTGTCCATGGCACTACCACTGTCTGCAATCGTCCACATAACTCCCCTGGCAACAATTAGGACGTGTCAGTTTGATCACGTGTTTGTTTGCTTGCCCTTGCGCCTGCCTTCCTGGCTGGAAGCATGTAGCCGCTTGCGGCACACGCCTGTCCGATCTAGCGCTGTCTATGGTCCAAAGGCCGAGTAGAGCGCTTGTCCGATCTAGCTCGTGACCAAGGCCTCCGTTTGCCCAGCCTCGCGTTGGTCCTCACTCAAGGACAGCGACTCCCAGCTACTCTTGCCGCTTGCGCTCAAGGGCCACGTCTGCTTGGCCCACTTGGCTAAGGCAAGAGTGCTGCCTCCACACTTAGTTTATTTCATGGTCTCTCCTCCTGTGGATAGGCGCATCCAACCACGAGCCAGCCACTACTGGGCGCCCACCTTGGTTGTCACAATATGCTTGGTTTAGGTTTGAATGAGTTGTTATAAATTCAAAAAAATATTTTGCTTATAGAATAATATAAATAAAAACTTTATTGGTTTAATTTTAATTAAACCAAATAATTTCTATTCATATTTTGTGTAAAAATGATTTCTGATTAATGATTTATATAAGCTTATGGTAATATTAATATTTTTTATTAAATTAAGTAGAAATATGTATTCTTATCTAAAATTTTTTCTTTTGGTGAATAACTTTGAAGACAAATAAAAATTCTTAAGATAGTCCATCTATTATAGCCACTTTTGCCTCTTTAGCCTATATATTATAAAATTTACTAATTGGATCCCTTTGTTATTTCGATTGAGTGAATCAAGTCCTTCAACCTAATGGTATTTAGTTTTTTTGTTTGATTTTGTTGACGTGGCTTAAAGTATTA
Source organism: Dioscorea dumetorum (assembly GCA_902712375.1). Taxonomy (NCBI): domain Eukaryota; kingdom Viridiplantae; phylum Streptophyta; class Magnoliopsida; order Dioscoreales; family Dioscoreaceae; genus Dioscorea; species Dioscorea dumetorum. Next base: position 833,108 of record CACTHL010000615.1, read on the forward strand.
AATGAAAACTATTAAAGTATTACAAAAATTCTAAAAAAACAAAGGACCACCTTATACCATGCCATGTGTTGCATATCGTTTCAAAACTGGATATGAAATTGCCCAAACTCAAAACCCTAAACTAACTCCCTAGCCGCATCTTCTCTAACCATGATCTCGGCCAGCACCCTTCTCCGCCTCTCGCCTCTCTTTCACCACCCCAAGCGAGCAACAACCAAAGTCCCACCTTCGTCCATCATCACAACCTCATCCCCCTCCCTTATAGTAGCAAAACAGTATAGAACAAAGAACTCCGTCTAGTATCATCATTGCGTCCTCTTCTTATGTAGAATGTTTCTCCAAAGATAATAAGATAAAGGTGGATGATAAAGGTCTGAGAATTATTATTTTTAAATCATGGCAGGATTTATGCTCCTCAAGATTGTTTTGGTTTTGTTTGTTTGTTATATTTAGTATTGTGGATATTTGTTTCCACATATAAGTGAAGTTGTGATTGTATTTTAATTACATTATTGATGCACATAACACAGGATGACGTGTCAACCCCTTCCGTTACTGCAAGTGCACGGGCCGTCAAGTAATAAAGTGAACTCAATGGGTCAGGTTGTCGAACCTTAAGGAACAGAAGTACTAGTAGTTGCTTCTGTATGTTATCTAGCTTAATGAGTGTAGTGTGTGATGATTTAATGGCTAAACCTAAGAGTGTCATGCCAAGTGCGCAGGAACTGACAAGAGTGAGTTCTCAATTGATGAATGCGGGGTATCCGGACAATGCTCCCCCTAGGATCCAGGTATTAAGTGTAGATTTCTAGATATGGTATTGAGTCATGGATATCCTAAGATATACCGGCCCCTTCCTCCAGGTCACCAGTAACTAGTCCCTACGAGGTCCTGACGGAGAATTCTCTCAACACCTCACACCACATATGACTGCTTAGCTCTCTAGGGATCCCAATAATAAAAACAATTCCTAAAAATAGATTCAACCCTGCCTCCAGGTAAGGATCCCTAACCCGGCCCTTACGAGGTCCCGACGGAGAATTCTCTCGACGCCTTAGACCACATATGGTTGCTTAAAACTTAGAGAATATGGAGATAGAAAATATCTATCGGAGGGGAAAGAGGACACTCCACTATCTTATGGCTCACCCTCTTCACTCTTGGTAGTTCTAAACCTAACGGTGATCCCTCTCATCACTAGGTTGAATAAGACATGCAAGTCAATCAATATTGAAACCAAAAACACATGCAAGCATTATAAACACAAGAGAAAAACTCAATATATTAAATGGGATAGAAACACAACTCCTATCTTGGTCTTGAAACATGGCATCACGCCCTATCTTTGCTCATTTCTAGTACTTCACACCTCCAAAGCCCTGTTTGAATAAAAGAACATAAAATACACTCCATCAGTGATAAAACCTGATAAAAGTGATGCTCGATGCATATAAAATGATATTATAAAGTATGTATAAATAAGCACTTATCAATTATGAATAGAGATTATATTTTGATTGTATTATGAATGGAGATTGTATTTTGATTTCATTATGAATAGAATTTATTGATGTAACATTTCAAATCTTCGAACAAAATTCTCTGTTTGTTTTCAAAAAATTGTTGTTGCAATTTACATTAAACAAGAGAACTAAAAAATTGGAAATTGATACTCTGAATAATTAAATCCAAGAATTTCAAACTTCATTGATTATGCAAAATTGATAAACTATATTCATAGTGTAGAACATACTGGAACAAAAGAAAGTGACAAAATTTTCAATTCCATATTTTTATAAAACTTACACAAGGTATTCCAATTTTGCATATGTCACAAAACATTCAAAAATTACATGTCATTTGTGAGTTCAAAAAGAAAAACCCATTGTGGGATCGAAAATATGCAACCTGGTATCGTGTCGGTAAAAAGACACCGGGTGATATATCGAATCACAAATGCTTTATTTTATTTTATTTATTTTATTTTGTGGACTCTTCCATTCCTAATAGAAGCAAGTCTCTATTATTAATTACCCCAGATTAAAATCTTGGGAACCTCCGATTAAGGGCTTTGAGTACAAGTAAAGACAAGGTATTGCAAACTATAAATTTCATGATTTATTTCAGATACATACTACAAATTTGATTTGTTTTTTTTTACATATATATATATATATTGTTGCCCACGCCTCGTCACCGCGTTGCATGCCTCGTTGCCGTCTTGAGATATATATCTCATTGCCGTCTTAAAAGAGTTATTATTTTTTATCGTTACACATATTGTTGTTCTGACTTGCTACTACCCAGGTCCAGTTAAATTTCAAAGTGTATCATGTCATGGTGTTTCCAAGCTTGTCTAGCTTGATATGGCTATGGCTTTTTTTTTTTTTTTTTTTTTTACTTTATTTTATTATTTTTATTATTACTATTTTTTTTATATTCTATGCCAAAACAACCATCCTCATAATATTCAAGTTCATTTGATAAGGTCATTGAAGCCAAATCATAAGGTCTGAAACTATTTAGGTGCAGCCATGACCAGTCTCATGCATCAAAGTAGCTCCTAATATGGTTATATTCACATGTATATCATCATCAACTTTGATATAAAATTTTGTATCCAACATGAAAGCAGCTGTAGCACAATATATTTTGGTTTTGACTGATAACTTAAGGTATCCTTCAACATGATCCAGTCTCATGAAATCACCATTTTTTTTATAAATTAAAATAAAATAAAATCAATTTACATCTTCAAGCATTCAAACACTGCTTACATTACATCAGTAACCATCCTCAGGTAAAAGTATCAAATATACACCATCTCACCTGTGTTTGGTTAAACAACATGGTTGCCACCTTAAATCCATATACCCAAGTGGTCGTAAAATCAAACGAGATGGTTTTAATCTTCTGAGGTTCATCAGATAATGAGATTCAATGATGAGCATATATCGTCATGTGAGAATAAATAAGATGAAAATACGGAGAGCGTTCATGCACAAGGGCACTTCAAGATGAAACTTTTTTTTTATTTTATTTTTTGTTAAATCCATCAGCTAATGACCATACACCTAGTGTCTGCCGTATTCTACTTCAGCTCACACCTGACAACAATCTCCCACAAATGTTTCATCATCTCTACTAAACCTTGACAATAGAGAGCCAGCCCCTTCTTGAAGGAGAAAATAAAAAAATGGTTTGCATTGAAGCCACCCTTTGCACCATAGTTTCTTTCCCCTTGGATTTGATGCTCTGATTGTGATGATAATATCTTCTTGTTCCCTCTGATGCTCCATCATTTTCCATTTCTTTTCAAGAATAGGATCCATTTTTTTTTTTGTGGTTTTGCACGGGGATGCTCAGCCCTCACATGCTTCTGAAGTTGCTTATACGTTCCAATGAATGAGCAGTAATCATGCATGTAGCTTCTTTTTTTTTTTTTTTTTTTTTTGTTCAGATACTCCCATGCAGGCTCAACAACTGTCCATCCCTTCACTTGCCCACGGCAGAGGGGACAAGTAAGCTCAATCCCCTCGGATTTCTTGCAAGTGGGCCAACCAGCCCTTTCCACTCTTCCAAAACCAGCAATGAATCATTCTTCACAGCATCCAAACTAAAGACCTTTTTATCCACTTTCTTGGACCTTCTAAGAATCGGCTTTGGCCCTTCTCGGCTTTGTCCACTTTTCACCGGCGAGTGAGAGAGAGATAAGAGGGACGGCTCGGAACCGCCGACGGATGAGGGATATTCCACCCTCGCAGCCGTCGGCATCACTATAGTAGCGGTAATAAGCGTTGATGAACGGCGACGGCAACAGTGACGGTGACGGCGATAATGACGACAGACGGCAACCTTATATATATATATATATATATATATATATGCGTGTAGTGTAGAAGAAAAAGAGGAAAAGAGAAAGATAAAAGTATGAAACCTTCCTCTCCTCCTCCTTTGATCTCCTTCTTTTTTTCTTTTTTTTTTTTTTTCTCTTCAGATGCTTCTTTGCCTTTGTTTTCCTTCTCCTTTCTCTTGTTTTTATTCTTCTCTATCTCTTTTTCCCTTCCTCTCTTCTTCTCTTAAAAGTCCACCAACCAACCCACCATCGTGACCACAACCACCCTCACATCATGGCAGATGTGGGGAGCCACGCCATGCACGTCACCACATTTTCAATTTAATTAATTTAAAATTCAATTTAATTAAATATTTTATTAAATTTATTTTATTTATTTTAATTTATTATTATTATTATTTATTATTTTTTTATCTGATTTGATTTTTTATTAATTTAATTATTTTTTTACTTTCACTTTAAAATTTATTTTATTTTATTTTATATTACTATATTTTTTATTTTTTTTATTTAATTTCGGATTTTTTTTTAATTTTATCTTATTTCATTTTATCTTATTTTTTTTTAATTCGATTTTCTTTATTTTTATTTAAATTATTATTATTATTATTTTTTTTTTTTTTTTTTTGCGATTTGTATTCTTGAAATTTTAACCTCTTACATCGCCTCGAGATCTATACTTTAGGCCAATATTGAGATTTGTATATTTTAGATCGCCTCGAGATCCGTGCTCTCGGCTGATCTTGATATTTGAATATTTTATATCGCCTTGAGATCTGAGCTCTTGGCTGATCATGAGATTTGAATATTTTAGATCGCCTCGAGATCCGTGCTCTCGGCTGATCTTGGGATTTGAATATTTTAGATCGCCTTGAGATCCGTGCTCTCGGCTGATCTTGAGATTTGAATATTTTAAATCGCCTCGAGATCCGTGCTCTCGGCCGATCTTGAGATTTGAATATTTTAAATCGCCTCGAGATCCGTGCTCTCGGCTGATCTTGGGATTTGAATATTTTTAGATCGCCTCGAGATCCGTGCTCTCGGCTGATCTTGGGATTTGAATTTTTTAGATTGCCTCGAGATCTGTGCTCTCGGCTGATCTTGAGATTTTGTGTATTTTAGATCGCCTCGAGATCCGTGCTCTAGGCCGATCTTGAGATTTTGAATATTTTTAGATTGCCTCGAGATCTGTGCTCTCGGGTGATATTGTGATTTGTGTATTTAGATCGCCTCGAGATCTGTGCTCTCGGCTAATCTTGAGATTTTGTGTATTTTAGATCGCCTCGAGATCCGTGCTCTCGGCTGATCTTTAAATTTGAATATTTTGATCTTTGATATATATATATGCACAAACACCCATCTAACAAATAATATCCATCAACATAATTGTTCTTGTACATTAGAGTCAATTCTTTCCTTCAGATTTAGTAGAGATCTATGTTGGAAAATCTATGGAAGCCTGTGATGGCTGCAAATTCAGTTGTTTCGTACCTGCTCAACTGGTGCCACATTCTTCTTTTCATATGTAGAAAGTCTCCTGCTCCTTCGTAGTTGACCATCACAAACACCAGGCATCTTTTATATATATATATATATATATATAAGTTATTGCTAGTGTAAGATGGTTTTAAAATTCTTTTATTAATCTAGTAGTAGTGATGAATGAAGCATTATAGTGAATTTCCTTTCCAATAAGAACTTCATGAGTGTTAGCATTTTACAATATTAATGACAATGTCACATCACTTTGCAGGTAAGGTAATCTGATAAAATTTAATATTACTAGATAATTGTACACTAATGTAATATAGTTATGGGGAGTTGACTTTTACTTTGATGACTTTTAGCGAACCTTGTGTACCAACAACTTTCTTTTCCCTTTAGATACTTATGAAGTAGATGCTCTTGTTTTTTTGCCTTCTCTGCTTGATTGAACCAACATTGCTAGAATCAAGTGATGGAGTTGCATCATCTTGTTAGCTGTCTATTAGGTCCTACATAAGCATACAAATTTACATTATATCATAAACAACAAATAAACATTGGAAAAGAAGAGATATTATTGACACCATGAACAAAGAACTCACATTGTTATCATGTGTTGGACATTTCAACTTGCAGTGACCGATTATGTGGCAAATACTGCACTTAAATACCCTCCCGTATAGAGAAATATTTGATTTGTAGGTTATTTTTTTCTTCATGAGGCGCCCTCCTCCTTTTCTTTACAGGTTTACCAGGCATTTTCTTTATCACAAATGGTGGCATTAGTCCTTCATCAGTTATTGGCTAAAATTCCCTGTTTTTTACTAGGTTCATAGTGGAATTGTGTGCTCTCTGGTAGGCTTTTCTTTTAAACCACTCAGAGACATACTCAAGTGGATCTTGTCCATTAATTGAAATTGTAGCCATGGCATGTTTACATGGCATTCCACTTTTCTCCCATCTCCCAGAAGAGCAACCTTGGTCTACTAGCTCAACTACATACCCCTCCTTGACATGGTGCACCAAGTCAGCTCGAAAGACCTTATCGCTTGCTCCAACATTTCACTCCACATGCAAGCTTTAAACTTCTCTACCTTTCCTTCTCAATTTTGGTAATAATACTAGGGCTACAAGCATTCTTCCATTTCATATCATATTTTCTTTTGACAACTATCGTGGTCATTACATACGACATACCTAATATTTTTAAGCATTGTTGTTATTGGCCTACTTCTAGTATATAGGATTACCCCATTAAACATTTTACACATGTTATAAATAGTTACATCACACTTCATTATGTCGAAAAAGAATGCAAGCACTAACTTGAAATATGCCATCTCTTCAATAATCCTTCCATAGCCTTCACACCTCCCTTTAGGCTTCTCATCCTATTTAGTTGTTTCTTCATTTTAATCTGGCATACGCACCTTGCGACACTCCAGAATTGAATCTGAAAATATTTTCTTCGATGAGTCTTCCCATCCTTTATATATGTGTCTAGCATACATCTTATGCCCAATTATTGGTAGTAGGGCGTTCACTTCATATTGTAGGCTTGCAACAAAGATAGTAGTAAAATTAGAATGAAGGTCTAGTAAAATGAAAATCCAAGTATTTTGCACACATCTTTTGCATTCGCTGACTACTACCCATCTGAGCTCATGCCCAATGAGAAGTTCAAACTTAAGAAACTCAATAAACCATAACTAGGTTTCAGATGTCTCTTTGTCCACAATAACCCATGAAATAGGGAACATCTAATTACTCCCATCCCTTCCTACTATGGCAGATATTTTTTCACTGAACCCTTTAAAAAACACCCATTAATGCTAGTGACTATTCTACAACCACTAATGAATTCTTCTCATACTGCTACTATACATATGTACATCCTCTTAAACATAGATAACTCATATTGCTTGTCTTTTAGCTACAATGCAAACAATGTTGCTAGGGTTTATTGATTTCAAATCTAAAGCATAATTATTCAAGCAGGTTAAAGTTCTTCTTAAAATGCTCTTCAATCTTCCTAAGAACCAAGCTTATGACATTTCTTTCAAACCTTGTTAGTAATAAAGACTTAAAACTCCTTCCTCACCATTCCTTCAAAGGTGTTCTTACTGATAACGTTTCACAACAAAAATTTTCTTCCTATAGCGCTAAGAGTAGTAAATGAACCACTTGCAACCCCTTCTATAGCATCTAGCTCTTACAATTACTCTGCCATTTTTACATACCTTAATATAAACCCTTTTTTGTTAAGAATTATACAAGTGATGGTTGTATGTAGCAAGTGCATGGATTGTCAAATAATACCTCGTGCAAAAGTATTAGGATTGAATTCCACATGACTAACGAATTACTATTACTTATTTTTTGATAAGTGCTAGATTGTACCATTTCTTATATTTGTGTTGCACTTTAAAATTATCCACAAAAGTGTTTTAAGAGTGAATTGGTACTAAGTTTTTTTCCATTTATTTGTTCAGGCAACATAGATGCAATTTGAGCTAAAGTACGAAATGGAGAGCGAAACAGAGCAAAATAGAGTAAATGAGAGTATCCAGAAAGATACACGGGTAAAAGAAGAAAATACATGCTTGTGTACTTAGCTGTGTAGATCTCAAAGAATTAGAACTTGTTAGGGTTCTCATATATACTTGTATTATACGTATTGTTAGGGTTCTCGTATATACTTGTACTATACGTATATACGTATACTTTTCTTTCTTCCTCTATATATGTAATCCTCTTATCAATACAAATCATCCATTTTTACTCCTCTTACATGGTATCAGAGGGCTATATCACTCCGGCATAATGCCGGCAGTCTCTCCGGCAGCTTGAACCCCGGCCGCCTTCCAAACCCCACCGCCACTCCACAACCTCGCCAGCCAGCTTCCCATCCGAGCCCCACGCCCGCCGCCTGCCACTCCACAACCTTGCTGCCCGCCAGCCGAGCCCCCCTCGCTCGCCGACCGCGCCCGAGCCGCGCCCCGCCCGCCCGCCGACCCGCCGACGACCGACCCGCCACACTCGCCACTCCACGCCCGAGCCCCCCCCGCCGCGCGACCTACCCGCCCGAGCCGCCCCGCCGCCGACGCCGCCGAGCCGCGCCCGCCCGCTTGCCGACCCGCCGCCCGCCGACCTACCGCCCGCCGACCTACCACAGCCGAACCCCCCCCTCGCCACTCCACGCCCGAACCCCCCGCGCCGCCCCGCCACCCGCGCCCGAGCCACTCCCTGTCGCCCCGCTTCTCGGTCTCCCGGCCAACTCCTCCAGCCCTCGCTGCCCGTTGTTGCCAACAACCGCGCTCCTCTCCCGTCGCTGCCCGCAGCTGTCCGTTTCTCCGGCGATCTTTGGGTTTCGTGCCCACCTTTCACGGCTTCCCAAGATTAGCCCGTGATTAAAATCTTGTCTCGGAATCTTACTCCGCACAAAGCATATAATTACATATATCATTATCTAATTTTATATATATATATATATATATATATATATATATATATATATATTTATTAAAAAAAAAAAAAAAAAAAAAAAAAAAAAAAAAAAAAAAAATGGCCTCTTCTACTTCTCCTAATTTCCTCACCCCGGTTGATGTCAAATTAAATGGCTCCAATTACAAAGAATGGTACACAACCGTGCGTATCATTTTACTTGGAATGGAGTTACTTGACCATGTCGACGGCACCTCCTCTCCTCCCGACAAGACCGACAGTTCCTCTTCCTCATGGTTCACGGCCGATCATCGAGCCATGACTCTCATCTGTCGATCATGTGAAGTTGATATTCGCATGGAGATTGGACATCTTCCGATTGCCTTTGCTATGTGGGATCATTTACGTCATATGTTTGAGCAGTCCCAGTTCCGCTCGTCGGTATGCTATTTTACGGGATCTTAATTATGTGCAACAAAAGGAGCGTTACGTTCGAGACTATGTTACCGAACTGCGATCTTTGTGGAGACAACTTGACTCTTTGGAGCCTTCCACTTGTCGACATGCAAGTGCTGTAAGGCTCGCCTTCGATCCCGCCGGACACAACGCACCTTTGAGTTTCGATGCGTCTTCGTCCCGATTATGAGGTCCGTCCGCAGCCAATTACTCAATCGCGACCCTATTCCATCCTTCGACGATGTTGTGCGAAGTGTTATAGCTGAAGAGACTCGGTTACATGCCCTTTCGTCTTCTAGCTTGCGTCCTACGATACAGTTCTTGCTATCACATCTTCGCGCTCCCCTCGGTTATCTCCTTCCAGCACTCGGTTCTCTTCTTCCCTGGATCATCGTCCTTCCGTCGTTATTGCAAACGACAAGGACATGTGAAGACTAACCGTCCGAAGCTTCGTAACCGACCACCGCAAAGCATTCACATCCTCGGCATTCACATCCTCGTTCTACTCGGCGATCCTCTAGCGTCTCTTCATCACCTCATGTTGCTACTTGTTGAGGTCGTGACTCCCGATTCTTCCTGGTCTTCTTGCTTCTCGAGGTTGCTCAACTTACCGAGCAAATTCATGCTATGCGGCGTGCTATGCGATCCAGTTCTTCTTCTGTCATGTCCGCCGCTTCGGTATGTCTTCTTCCTCCTGGATTTTAGACTCGGGTGCCACTCATCATATGACTCGCGGATGCTACCACCCTAGTTAACCTTTCTAGCACTTCCCCATTTTCTAGTGTTCGAACCGCCGATGGAAGTCTTCTTCCGTCACGCAGCTTGGGACACCTTCGATCCTCCTCCTTCACTATTCCCACAGTACACCATGTTCCTACTTTAGCTTTAAATCTCATTTCGTCGGTCGACTCACCGATCATGGATTAACTATTACCTTCTCCTCATCGATTGTTTCGTGCGGGACCATCTTACGAGCCGGAGGATTGGGACCGGGCGTAGAGTTGGCGGGCTTTATCACCTAGACTTTCTTCATCTTCCCGTATTTTCTTCTCCCTCTACTTGTAATTCCGTTATTTCTGCTCGTTGTTTGTTCTTTAGATCGGTTGGCATTCTCGCTTAGGTCATGTATCTAAAGATCGTCTAAAACTCTTAACTAGTTCAGGTCATCTTGGCTCAGTCTCCTCAGACTCTTTATCTGCTTGTACGGGTTGTAAACTTGCTAAACAATCAGCGCTACCTTTTCCCTCTAGTACGTCTTTATCTGTTTCTGCTTTTGACTTAGTTCATTCTGATATTTGGGGACCTGCTCCTTCTTCTTCTCTCTCTGGATTCTCTTACTATATAAGTTTCATTGATGATTTTTCTCGTTACACCTGGCTATATCTTATGCGCTCTCGATCTGAAGTATTTGCCATTTACTCTCAATTCACACAAATGATACATACTCAGTTCGGTCATCGGATTAAAATTCTTCGAACTGACGGCGCTAAAGAGTACCTCTCTACATCTTTTCGTACCTTACTTTCCTCTCACGGTACTCTTTCCCAGCAGTCTTGTCCTTATACACCCGCTCAGAATGGTGTCGCTGAGCGCAAGCATCGCCATATTCTTGACACTACTCGTGCTCTTCTCCTTACCTCGTCTGTTCCCCAACATTTTTGGGCTGAAGCCGTTCTCACTTCTATCTATCTGATCAATAGAACACCCTCTTCTGCACTTTCTGGTTTTACACCTTATGAGCGTCTTTTCTCTTCCCCGCCTTCTTATGGTCATCTTCGCATATTTGGTTGTGTCTGCTTCGTTCTTCTACCCTCAATTGAGCGAACTAAATTCTCTCCCCGTTCTGCCATGTGCATTTTTCTTGGCTACAGCTCTGAACATAAGGGCTATCGTTGCTATGATCCTACTTCTCGTCGTCTTCGTATCTCTCGTAATGTTACCTTCCTTGAAGACACACCCTTCTATTCTTCTCCTTCTCAAGAGTGTTCTATCCTTAAGTCTTCCTCTTCTCCTACCCCTTTACCTTCTATTATTTTACCTGCCTCTTATCTTCCTTCCGCCTCCCCTACTCCTCACACCGCTTCACCTGATATCATTGGCACTTCCCCACCTCCTCCCATCAATTCATCTTCTACATACCCCACTACCTCTTCTGGTAGTTTAGGAGATTCTCCCGCTCTTTCGCCGGCTCCTGCCTCTCCTGAAGATGCTCCTGCTATCCCCCGTCGTTACCCAGATCGTGTTCGTCATCCTCCAGCTCGGTATGCTCTATCTACCTCTTCTACTTACACCCCTCCTTTTCAGACCTTTCTTGCTGCTATTCACAATCATTATGAGCCGCAGTCATATCGTGAGGCTGTTCAGCATCCCCATTGGCAGCAAGCTATGACAGAGGAACTTGGAGCTCTTGAGCGTATGCATACCTGGGATCTTGTTCCCCTACCTTCTGGTGTTACACCTATTAGTTGTCGGTGGATTTATCGAGTAAAGACCCGAGCTGATGGCACTATTGAGCGCTATAAGGCGCGCCTAGTTGCTCGTGGTTTTACTCAAGAGTATGGCGTTGATTATGAGGAGACTTTCGCTCCTGTGGCTAAGTTGACTACTGTTCGTATTCTTATTGCTATTGCTGCAGCACGTCAGTGGCCTCTTTATCAGTTAGATGTGACCAATGCCTTCTTGCATGGGGATCTTTCTGAGGAGGTTTATATGACTCCTCCTCTGGGTTTCTCTCATCATTCTCAGCATGTCTGTCGTCTACGTCGGGCTATTTATGGACTCAAACAGGCTCCTCGCGCCTGGTTTGAGCGTTTTCGTAGTGTGATTCTTGCACTTGGATTTACAGAGAGCTCTCATGATTATGCCCTTTTCACTAGACAGACTTCTCATGGTCTCACCATTCTTCTTCTTTATGTTGATGACATGGTTATTTCTGGTGATGATGCTGATACTATTCTTTCTCTGAAACAGCGGTTACACACCGAGTTTCAGATGAAAGATCTTGGCCCTCTCCGTTATTTTCTGGGTCTTGAGATTGCTTATTCACGTCGTGGTTATTTGGTATCTCAGCAGAAATATATTTCTGATATTTTTCGACGAGCTGGCATTTCTGATCTCCGCACTGCTTCTACTCCTATTGAGCTACATCATCGTCTCTCCTCTACTGATGGAGAACTTTTGGTTGATCCTACTCGTTATCGCGCGCTTGTTGGAGCTCTTGTTTATTTGACTATCACTCGACCCGACATTGCTTATGCTGTTCGAGTTCTTAGTCAGTTTGTGAGTGCTCCTCGATCTACTCATTACACTGCTCTTCTTCGAGTTTTACGCTATCTTCGTGGTACTCTCACTCGATCCCTGTTTTTCTCGGCCACGTCCTCCTTTGAGCTCTGTGCATATTGTGATGCTGATTGGGCAGGTGATTCTACTGATCGCCGCTCTACTACTGGTTTCTGCATTTTCCTTGGTGATTCTCTTATCTCTTGGAAAAGCAAGAAACAATCCACCGTTGCTCTTTCCACTGCTGAGGCTGAGTATGGTGCTATGTCTTCTACTGCCAAGGAGGTTCTTTGGCTGCGTCAGATTTTGATGGACTTTGGTGTCTCCATATCTGCTCCTACTCCTATATACTGTGACAACCAGAGTGCCATCAAAATTGCAGCTAATCCAGTGTTTCACGAACGTACCAAACATCTTGAGGTTGCTCTTCATTTTGTTCGTCATCACTACCTTGCCGGCACTATTCGTCTTCCTTATGTTACCTCCGCCCACCAGCTTGCTGATTTTTTCACTAAAGCACATACTATTTCTCGCTTCCAGTTTCTCATAGGCAAACTCTCGGTTTATGACCCACCGTGAGTTTGAAGGGGTGTGTTAGGGTTCTCATATATACTTGTATTATACGTATTGTTAGGGTTCTCGTATATACTTGTACTATACGTATATACGTATACTTTTCTTTCTTCCTCTATATATGTAATCCTCTTATCAATACAAATCATCCATTTTTACTCCTCTTACAGAACTCAATTTCCAAAAAGATACATGGGCTAAAGAAAATCTACACACCCATGTATATGCCAGTGTAACTCCTAGGTTCGCGTGACTTCAAAACTTTGTTGACAATTACGTAGGAACTTGAAGTACATGGTTGGGTACGCACCCATATATATACCTGTGTACTTACTTGGCATTAGGGCTATAAAAAGGATTTTTGGAGAAAGAAGGAGGCTAGACATGTGGATGATAGCTAGGATCGGGAGCTTGAATAGAGAAGAAGATGGAGGTCAAGATAGTCACTGGAGTGACGATTAGAGGTGATGATGTTGGCTCACATCAATTATCACCAATGAAGACATTAGAAGGAGGTTCTTCTCTATGGAATTTAGTCATTTTCATTTTTTGTTTTACTTATATTTAACATCACATCAATGGAACGCTTAACATCCTTCAGTGTTCGGATAAGATGTAGCTTGGGGATGATTTTACTTTCATATTGTCTGTAATATAGGTTTTCCTTGATTGTAGGTTGGATTAATTTATGTTTTTATCATGTTTTATTTAGCATAGTGAGGGTGGCTTCTTCATTTTGATTGTACAATAGATATTGAGAGATTCATTGCATATCAATCGCTTATAGATGAAAGGAATCATCGGTGTACATTAGAGATAGGCAGCCGCAACTCGTCCGATTAGGATCGTTGTAGCGAAAGTGCCAATCCTAGATAGGGGTTTTCTAGTTCTCCATGCAATTATATGAAAATAGATTAGAAAAAGATTTTAATCTACTGTAGCATAGGATTAGGTATTGAGGCGTCTCCAAAGAGCACTTGATATATTCTTGATTCTCCTAGGTCCACCAAAGCTTGAGTTAAATCTATCTTAGGTTTAATTATCTTTTCTCATATTCCCAAATGAAATCTTATCCGGGCACCTGCTTCATTAGATTGATTAATTACCTCTTTGAATTCTTAATCCACCACCTTGGGTATTTTTTTTCTCAAGTCCTAGCAATTCATTCTTTCTCTAATTTAATCTATAGTTAGATAATAAGGTCAGAGTTATTACAATAGATCTTCAATCCCTGTGGAAACAACAAGTCTACTCACACACTCACTATTACTTGATTACCCTTTACATTTGCGGATGAGTACACAACACACACATCACTCTTCACCTATTATTTAGTCTAAATGACTTAAGGGAAGGGTATTTTGACTCTGCACTAATTAAGAAAGCTAAGAGCTATAAGCTTCAAGAATGGCATAATCTTTAATGGGGAAAATAGATGGGAGATGATGGCCCCTTGATGTGGCACCCGTTAGGACTACTAAAGTGATCTAGGAGTATGGTTTGGCTTCGGAGAGTTATGTTTGGACCACAAGATCTCTAAGATGAACTAACTCAAACATCTTCATGAGCAGCTCCTAAATCATATGAGAGTTGGCTTAAATCCATTCATAACTAACTCTATTACGATGGCATTATACTATTGGAGTCTCCGTCATAGGGATTTCCCTAAGGCAGAGGGTTTGCCGATACTTGAGTTCTTGGTTATATTGACTCCTTAAAACCCAATCAATCTATATATGAATTACTACAAGTACATAACAATATAGACAAATCACATGATCACACTAAGGTTTGCTGAATTGGGTGGCCTTGGAGGTTTAGTATGACATAAAATCCAAATTGAGGAAATAAAATATGACTCAGAAAAGAAAAATATGTCTAGACTCCTCCTTTAATAAAAATGATGGTGAGGAGTGAAGAACACCGAAAGCACCCAAAGACGCTACCCCTAATCCTTTCAAAATGAACTTCCCTTCAAGGATGAATTTATCTCCGATGTTAAACCTTCATGATCTACCCTCTCCTCGTTGCCCATGCTTAGATCTTCCCTCTACAGTATGAAACATCCTCTAAGATATGACAGTTGGCTTCAAAGGCTCCCAAAAAAACCCTAAAATACGCTATTTAAATTGCTCCTACGTGTGGGATTGAGTGTGGGAGCATAGGAGCTTGCACGGGGTGTTAAAAGCCAACTGGGAAACCAAATTACTTGCATGGCCTCCAGTGTGGATGCACAAGTGCCCACACATCTTTTTCCTTGTTCCATATGGCCTACTATGAGGGCTGCACACAAATTCCATCCGAGTGTTTTAGTACATCTATAGTAACGTGCTATAATACCGCTAGAGCAACTTTAATTAATAATTTGCCTGTTTCTCCTCGAAAACACTTTGTAACTTGTTCTTGAGCTCCAATAGTATTTTTGTGCTTTAAAGATAAAAATATACAAAATTAATCTTAAAAGGGGCACCCATCAACAAGCTCTTACTTAAATAGTTTAAGGTCTTGAAATCTAAGGTGTGGGCATAAGTCCTCCAAAGGAATATTAGAGTTATGGTTCTTCATGTTGGACTTATCTCAGTGGTAGGTCCCATAATGTCTCTAGGAGGGGTATTTGCATAAGACCCATCAGGTTGCCCAATTTTTCCATTTGTTTCATCACCCTTTTTAGCATTTTCTTGAATTCCCCTCTTTAGATGAACTTATTTCCTTAACTTATCACTAGCTTCCTTTCCTTCATTATTAGTATGTAAATTTTAGTCATTGAATGGAACATCTATCAACCTTTCATCATCATCTTTGCTAGACTCACTATTATTGTCACTTTTTCATCTAACTATCCCTAGTTGCTTTAGTTTCATCTAACCTTTCCGCATCCCAAGCTATTTATCTTTCATCCAACTCCACATTATCCTTGGCTACTATCCTTTTCATCCAAACTTTCATCACCCCAAGATTCTTCCCTCTTTTATCCAACTCCATAATATCAATAGTTGCATCCTTTCATTAACCTCTACATTATCTTAATCAGACAATAGGGTTTCTGGCATGGTCATGTCATGTCCAACATTTGCAGATTACATATTAATTTCCATTACCCTATATTTTCTTAATTTCTCAACCATACCTATAGTGCCCTCATCATCATTAAAAATTTCATAGTTCCCGGCACTATCGTCCACATAAGATAATTACAATGATTTCTCGTTATCATAATCTAACTCCTTTACGTCTCCAAACACATCCCAATAACAAAGCTTGTTAGAATCAACTACAAATTAAGTCAATGACTCATTGATGATGATGTGTACAACAACACTCCCTTGGCTGCAAATGCATGGATCACTGATAAGCATACAATTATACTATATTTTATATATCAAGTTGTATACTTATCGAGTTAGTATTAGAGTGATTTCACGGAATACGAGGCTAAATCAGGTATGAATTGTCTTCGCAGGCACCAAGTGGAGTTTAAAGACAAAGGGAGGCCAAATGAAACAATTAGAAATCAAAATGCAGAAGATGGCGTTCTCCTGACATAGTGGCTTAGGAGGCAAAACCACTTACAGGGCGCTTACGGTCGGCCTTACGGTCGTAAGCATATTCAGAAGGCATTATGGGCATCCTTATGCCTGCAAGAGGAGAAACAATGCCAAACAGAAAGCCTTATAGTTGGCATTACGGCCGTAAGTTGGACCGTAAGTGGAAGATAAAGACGTTTACGGAAGCCGCTTACGCACGTAAAGAGTAGGACAGGATCAACAAGCTGAGGCTTACGGTCTTTTCATTAAAGCCGTAATGGGGACCGTAACCCGATGGCTGACACCCTTACAGGAGAGGCTTACGACCGTAATCGGGGTCGTAAGGCACGAGATCAGATGAAACCCCGATGCTTACTGCCGGGATTACGCCCGTAAGCCGGCCGTAAACTTACTTGTATATAAGCCTTTGTTGAAACTGAGAAAGGGCCCCATTTAGGTTCGGAAATATTGTTTTTGGGGAAAAGGAGGAGGTTGGAGAAAGGAAGACGACAACTACGAGATCATGGGTGATTTCTACTCTGCCAAGTCAGGGAATCCTTGTGAGCGTCCATCATCATCATCTACATCATCCATTAAGGCGTCATCACAGTCAAGAGTCGCCATTCCACCAACGTCGAGGAGAACTTCGCGTCGATTCTTGTTTTCTTGATCTTTGAGAAAGTGCTATTAATTTTCTCATTATGACTATGAATGCATTCAATTCTCCAAGTGTTTTGTACTTCATAATGAGCTAAAGCCCCTTTGGGATCTTGGACCTAAAACCTTAGGGATTTGTATTGGATTCTATTTGTACTCTTTACTTTTAATTGATTATGAAGTTTGATTTTGAAATGCATGTGTAGTTAAATTAAATTCTTATTGCATGTTGCGTGGGTTTTGATGTGCTGTGAAAACTTGTTAATTATCAAAGCTAATGTGCGGTGAAAACCCGTTGGTTCTTAAGGAGTAGCATGCGGTGAAAACCCGTTAAATCTTGGTAATTAGCGTTGTTGAAAACCCATTAAGACGCCACATTTCTCTTCAACTTCGTTGCACTTGAGTGAGGAGTACCCATAGAATTATGTGCTTTCTTGTTGAATCCTAAGGGAGTATTGTCCAAGTATTCCCATTTATCTTGATAGTGTGAACCTCTTGATTTAGATTCCGTTCCCTGTTTGATCTCTTTTAGTGATTATTAACCTGTTACCCTGTGCCAAAGTATTCGGGCTAGATTTCGATTGCTAAAGCTACCAATCAGGAGATAGTTGTTCTAATTGATATAAATGAAAACAATCAAAAGATTTCCATTGAACAAACTCAAATCATAAAGAAATCTATATGAATGAAGTAGGCTTCCAGTAGGGATTTGCTCTAGAGTATTAACAATGCACTGATGAGAGAAAAATAATGTAGCAGTTGGCTAACCTTGGACCGTGTGATTATAATGTCGATTCCCCCAAAAACCTTTGGTGAATAATTCTAATACCATATGGGTGCCAGCTCTCGGTTACCTCTATAATTGCAAGGAGCACAAGAAATCTTAAATCATGGGTGAAACCCTAATGTGGATGACCATCTACACCCTAAACCTTAAGTGTGTAACTACGATCAACTCATTTTTAATATAATCTTGACCTAGTACATGCAAGCATACCGTTCTATGTATATATTTCAAAATTAGCCTACAGAATTCATCCATTGTAGTTTAAACAAATAGTATCATAGATTAAATAGAAAGAACAAGTCACTATACATTAATGAAATAAGTAATCATCCATACAAAGTTTTCCTCTCAAGGTTCACTGGTATTTGACACCTTTGGAGGTTAGTTAGACATGAACAAAAGGAAAGTCACAAAATCAAGATATAAACAATATAAATCCACAATAAAACTCTCTCTTCGCCATCTAATGATGGTGCTTATGAGAACCTCTTTGATTTCTTGTTGGTCGAAGATTCGAACATGTTTCCTTAAGAATCATCATTATTGTTCCCCTACTTGTTTAATATAAATAATGATCTATTTTACACATAGCTAAGGTTTCTCCCTCCTTCTTTAAACAATGATTTATCTTGCAAAACATGCTCTCATTCTCAGACACTTACCAACTAAGGAGATGAAAACTATTAAGATTAAAAGTTTGTAGTTTTCCCTTAGTTAATCATATTCACACATTCATGTTCATAAGCATAATAAAAGATAGTAACATTGATATCATTTATTCTACCAAACAAATTTATAAAACTTTAAATACATGGTGGGGGAACAATTAAAGGGCATCAGTGGCCTCAAACATGGCTCACTCATTCAGGCATATAAATACAAGCACTGCAAAAGTTAATTGATAAAAACAAATATCCTTAATTGTCTTTATCGAATCTCAAATACAATTTTCTTAAAAAAATCTCTATTCAATTAACACTAACTAAATCCCTCATGTTTTTTACTTGGGTTATACACTAATATACAAGAATAATAATCTCCTAGATACTTCCTCTAATCTATTCAGGTTGTCTTATCAGTCTCTCTATATATGATCCTACACCAATAATTGGTACTTATACTCATTTGAGAGTTTCATTGCAGTCATCTTTTACTTTATGACAAGGAATAATGTGCAATTTACAGAAAACATTCCATATGTATATCAAAGGTTATGCTTCTAATTTGTATTAGTGTTTTAAACATATACATATATGTATATTTATGCCTCAATTATACTACTATTTGACTAATAAGTGATCGACTTACATATACATATATGTAAAACCCATTGAATCTGAATCACCATTATCTCAAAACTTGTTTAACACTGACGAAAGCCTTAATGCTTTTGTGCTGGTGATACATTAATATACAAGAACATTAATTTAATAAATACTCTCTCTAGTCTATTCAAGTTATCATATCAGTCCCTACATATGTGATCCTACTTCCCTAGACAAAATTGGGAAACATCTTAGGTGTAGTCCTCAAATTCATTTGAGAGTTTCATTGGAGACATCTTTACTTTAAGGTAGAATATGAAATTTACTAAGGACATTGCATAGGTATAATAATAATCATGAAAAAAAAACCTAAAAAGAGTGGATTGGCTACTATGAAAACACAACATTGCATTCTAAAATAGGGAATTTTATAATTCCTAATAAAAGGTTTATCTGGCTACTCAAAAGGGAAGTCTAGTCAAGCCAATGTTTGGAATGAGAAGTGCACACTTGATAGGGCTGGCAACCGATGAAGTGACCAACATGTGGGAAGATAAATGTAGGAAAGGCTTGGGAGGGGCACCGGCAGTTACCTAAATATAGTTGTGGTGGCTCATATGGGGGTACTGCTAGTGCAGTGGAGAATGACAAGGGTGGAATTCAAGATGAAGGGCGAGAGGACGAGAGGGGTGCATGTTAGGATAAGGGTTGGAGAAGATAGGACTGGGTAGTTAGTTTAGGGTTTCGGGTTTGGGCTTCATATCAGGAATGTTGTGGGAACATGTGGCATGGTATGTGGCAATCCTTATATTTTTTATAATTTTTTTATGTTTTTATAGTTTTTTTGGTATTTAATAAATTTTTTGTTAATATTTTTAGAGAGGTTAGCAAAATTGAAGGTAAAAGCTATCGACTGTTTGGTAGAGGGACTTATTTGCTAGATCGAAATAATTGAGAGATCAAACTACAACCTTTTTTTAATAAAGAGACCAAAGGGGCCAAGTAGCTATAATAGAGAGACTATATGAGAGATTTTGGCAAGTAGAAATAATTTATATTATTCCACATATCTCAGACCATATAGATTAAGATAAATATATTATGGCAAACCGTTTTTTAAACATTGATAGATTTAGAACAATGTTCTTTGGTAATATTAATATTGTGTGTACTCTACTCTTTACATGGGCTAATAATACTTGGACATGTGGTGTGTGGATATATATATATATATATATTGATGCAAAGCTAAAAAATACTTGGGCATGTGGGATTATGTAGTTTGCAAATGTATGGCATGATCTCAACCTTCAAATTCAAATTTGGTTACTCAACCATTTAACAAAACTGATTGAACCTCTCGAGACAGCAAAGCTCATCCACACATCTAACAAAGAAAATGGAATCTCCCAAATGCAAGCCTACTTGACTATGGGATGGACGGATAGAATCTTTTAGAGGTAGCAAAGCATGCTCGACCATTTAATAAAGGAAAACTATTTTCTAAAATTTGCAAAACTATGCTAATAGGGCCCTAATTATAAAAGGATATCATCATTATTAAAGTAATGGAGAATTGCTTCCGAACTTGTTAGGGTACATGTATACTGTATACTATATTTATACGTATATACACATGAATGTACACCAGTTTTGTATATATATATGGGCTCCTTGCCCTAATGAGATTCATTCCTTCATCAAATCTTTCATGGTATCGAGTAGGTTTGCCGCTCGTTTCGTCATCGCCCTTTGTCCTTTGCTCCGGCGACATCCTTCCTCTTCTTCTTGTTCTTCTTTGTCGCCGTCTTGTCTTTTGCTCCAACGAGCCGCTGTCGCTCTAGTCATCACCCTCGTCGTCGCATTGTCCACCAAAACCCCGCTTTGTCCTTCGGCCGGCACCGCCAACTTCTACCACTACTTCCTCTTGCCTTTGCCGACTTGCTGCTGCTTCCTCTTGCTTCTTGTTGAGCTACTCTGGCGAGCTTTGAAAAACACAAAAAATAGAAAAAAGAAAACCACAACCCATGAATCTTCGCGAGTTCCCACACCCAACACTCACTCGTAAAGCTTTGTCCCACACCAGACAATCAAATGCTCATGACAGCTGTTGCATAACATTTGATTGATTACTTTATTATTATTATTATTATTATTATTATTATTATTATTATTATTATTATTATTATTATTATTATTATTATTATTATTATTATTATTATTTATTAAAAAAAAACCAGCAAACAAAGGCACCTGTCCCAAGCTCTTGTCCGTTTGCCTTTGTTTTTTATTCTTATATTAATTTATTATTAAAAAAATGATTTCTCCATCATCTCTTTTCTGTCGTTACTGTAGATGACAAGGACATGTAAAAACTCAATGTCCAAAGATTCAGCATCGACAACAACAACATCCACAACATCATCCTCCCCAACGATCTTCTGGTGTTCCTTGTTCACCTCGTGTTGCTATTGTCGAGGTCTTGACGCCGAGGATTGCGTGCGCACGTTGGGCTGGAAGTAGGGAACGGCATTGTCGAGCGCGCACTGAAGAGGTTGGCCTCTCATCTTGCCTTTGCGCAAGTGGTTCCGGACCAATAACATCCCTCAGCCGGTTAACCCGAACAAATATTTCTTCGTCAGTGTTCGCCGGGACCAACTCAGGAAACTAACATATGTAAACAAAACACTCTCAGCGAAATCGTTCAATTTAAGCAATAAAAAAATGTATTTAAACATTTCACATATATATACTTAAACTGTATCACACATATTTAAACAGAGAGTAATAATTTTAAACACTAAAAACAAATGTTAAACACAGAAGACAATAGTTAAACATTAACTGCCAGTTGCAAACACATTGTTGATGATTTATTACCACTTTGCCTTCGAGCGATCACCAATTGGTTTCTATCGTCGATTGCTTCCGGTAAGTATTTTCACCGTAGCACAGCATCCTCGGGGTCTTGCCGAAACGGACTTTCTTGCCGGTTCCGGTTAGCTCGTAAAACCAGATCATCGGCGCAATAGAGCAACCCTTAATATACCTCGTGTTTGTCTTCACCCCCGCGCATCTAGCTTGCACACGAGTTGCAGCTTGCGGAACGTCCTCTATAAGCCATTTGTGCGTCGTCTGCGCCCATACGTACCTCCCCATGCCCGGTAGATCATCGGCATAATCAACGATCCAATTGGGATTCGAGCATGAGGTATTTGGGAAGAGAATGGTACCCATGAGGTACACCATCAAGAGTTTGACAAAATTTTCCTCTTCTCCTCTCTGTCCAACAAGCTGCTGAAAAGTGCTCTTGATGGAGTCTCTGTGTCTCTCCTAGCTTTTCGATAAATATCTCCCTTCGAAAGCTGACGGTGTTTTCTTCTTCTTAAACAGTACTGCGTCTCCATTGCAACGCAGCACTTAACGAGAGCAACATCCTCAAGCCTAAAACTCCAGTAGGCTTGCCCCGATCCCGAATTTATTGGTGCAGCCATCGTACCTCCGCAAAAGAGCATCAAGAAGGGCCATCTCTTAGAATACAGCTTCCACCTCAGTGAATGCTGCAAACGGCATACTCTGGATGATCTCCTAGTGGCGAGGGGTTATGTGGACCTTCAATTCAGCCAAGGTCTCCACTACTGGTATCAAGTAACATCTCCCATTGACTAGGTTTACCGCCATAATCACAAGTCTGCGATGATAACAACACTTGTTAAACAAAGACCTCGGCTCTTAAATAGGGGAATATGCTTTTAAGAGAAAACACAAATATTAAACAGAGATATCAGTTGTTAAACAGAAACCTCGTTTCTTAAACAGAAACCACAAAAATTAAACAGAGAAAAAAGGTTTTAAACAAAAACTCATTTCTTACACGGAAAGCTTAGTTTACAGACTGCAACCATATCAAATGAAAGAGAAACGTTGATTATAACCATTACACAAATCAAAACAATCGAAAAACTCTTTCGATGATCATGTACACAGACGAAAATGTAAAACAAAACAAAACAAAACCCTATCAGGCAACTCTCCTTGAATACTAACAAAACCCCAGCCGAGAAATCCCCCCGCAGACTTTAGTATCTTCTAATAAAAACAGAACCACAAAAGAAAACTGACAAATATCTTTATGTAACGGAGTACTTCAAATAAAACCAAATGATAACTTCTTCAATACCTTCGACCGCAAACTGATGAAATGCTGAATACTTGCGCACGAGTGATTCAGAAGCTCAAAAAGTGAAAGTTACAGATGATGTCCACGCAGAGGCAACTTCGGAAAGGGAAAAACTGAAGAGACGCAGTCAAGAAGAAAAGCTTATACGGACGTCTATTGGGATTACCCTAAGAAAAATGCCCACTTTTTGAAAATTCCAGTGTAACGACTTCCCATGTAAGAAATGGGCAATTTCGTCCATAAAATTCAAAAATAACTTCGTTAACCTCCGTTGAAATCTTTGGGGGTTTGGAAAACATTGTGTTTAAAAATAAAGGGTTTTAGGTATTTCGAAATTAACGGGGTGTTTTTGTCCATATTACAAATTTATGGGGTTTTTTTGGCAATTTTCACAATTTTCAATTTATCAAAAAACATAAACATAAATTAAAAACATTCATTAATATGTTTTTCATCTCCCTCTCTGTTTTAAAACATACCGTAGTTAAATTAGTTATAATTTGTCAACCATATATTTGTCTATCTTTTTTTCCACTCTTTATTTGAAAGGCAATATTTATAATTTCTATCCCCTAGTTGAAGAGAAACAAAAAACCTTTTTAATTATTATTTTTTTGTTTTTAAAATTTTTTATATTATTTTGCATAGAAACTTCTCTATAAACATATATTTACTTTACCTGCTTTTTATAATTAATTTTTTAATTTTTTATTTTTTTTATAAAGTAAAGGGCTGGCTCACCTGGCCAAAATCAGCCCGCCCTTCTCAAACACGCGATCCAAACGGGCAGGTCCATTTAAACCAGTCTCCCGGATTTATAAAAAGTCAATCCAACCTAACCCATCTATTTTAATTGACGGAGTGGACTGGGTTTGCGGGTTAGGCCTGAATTGAGGGTTCTAATGCATATTTGTGAAATATGAAATTTAAAAAATAAAATAAAGCTCTCCCTCAATGATGAAGACAGCAGGCGAGCATATTAATGTAGTTTATACATTCCAACTCTGCAGTGACCCCACACAGCACACATTTTTCATCTTTGGCTCTCTCCTTCCCATGGAAAGTATTACGCGAACTTCGTTTGAATGGAGAAATTTTTCCCATCATGGAAAACAAATCCCCACAAAAAAGCAATGAAAGCGTGCTGAGCAGGGTCCTGCCAGCCTCGCTACCTCCAATGGCCGAAAGCCAAGAAAAGGGAACCCTAGAGAAAGCGAGACTCTTCACCCTTTGCTTTTCTTTTTTTTAGGATTCCTTCTTTCCTCCTCTTTCTTCTCTTCTCTCTTCTATCCGCTCATTTGCTCTGTCTCACTTCCCAATTCTCTCGGCTTTGGCCTTTGATCTTACTTCCATGTGAGTGATCTTCTTGGTCTTGATGGTTTTGATGATCTCTTTTGTTGTTGATTTTCCTTTTGAAAAAAGAAAAAAGAAATTTGTTAACTTTATTGGTTTTTATTAGTTTGATTCTTATGCAGGAGTGGTTTTTTGAGGAAGAAGTTTGGATTTTGTTTGATTGTTTTTTTTTTTCTGTCTTTGTGCTTTCATTCTTTTTTTCTTTGGTGAGAATTGTGAGTTTGTGTTCTTATCTCTGTTTCTCATAATTCTTTTTGGTTTGGTTTCTAGTTTAATTTTGAGTTAAGGAAGAAAAATAGTAGGATTTTCTGGTGATTATTACTTGAATAATGAATACACAGTAATCAATCTTTGATTGATAATAAACCAAAGATTAACCAACAGTAATCTTGGTATCTGTGTGGTTCATGTTGATGTATTTGTGGAATTTTCAAGGCTTAAACATTGCAAAAGGAGGAAATTTTTCGTTTTATTGAGCTGAATTTTATCACTCTGTTTTAGATTTTTCATGAGACATGGTTTGGATCAAATGTCTTTCATGATTGGTATTCGATAATTGTCTGATTAGTGGGAACTGCCTGGTACCTTCATGCTTCAATTGAATTTTGGGTATTAATGAATGTGTTATTCCCTGCCTGTAATGATGGTAGACATCTGGTGAATAATTTGGAAGATACTGTAGATGTAGTAAGCATGATCCGTTGTTTTTATTGGAATAGTCATCTCCATTAGATTTATGTTCTATTTGCTTTGTTCTTGAGTAGTTCATGTTCTATCAATTTTCTAGTAAGCATTTGATCTATTTGACAACTAGCAAATGATCCATGATGTACTCACCATTACCTCTTGAAAGATTTACAGATAATCATGAAGCTGCAGAAGCTTGCTTCTTTAGATTCCTATTTAGCACCTCGGCCTCTACGTACGCTTTCTATGTTTTTTTGGAAGTGCAATGCTTCCCGTATAAATAGGTTTTCCAAGGTGCTTGAGTAGACATGTTTTCTATTTTCATGGTATCTGTCATTTATTGCATGGAAGCAAATTTCGTTAGTTTTTTCCCACCATTCTTTATTCCCATGTTTTAATCTTGATGATTTATTGTTGAGATTTTACTGATTCTGCATTACACATATAATCAGTTTTAGCTCTTAATGAAAATAACTTTTACTGCTATTATCAGATTAGCAAAGGAGAATCCAGCAAACAAAGACGACATGGCAATTGAAATGCAGAAGGTTTTATTATGTACTAGAAAAGGCTTGATGATGTCTATAAGAACCAGTTATAAATTTGCCAAGGATTATCCTTTTGTTTCAGGCTTGGTGTTTTTCATGCTTTCACTGTATAGATGTTTTCCTTCTTTATTTGCCTTTCTTATATCTTCATCTCCTGTCATCTTCTGCACTGCTGTTCTGCTTGGGCTGCTTTTGAGTTATGGTGAACCAAACATACCTGAGGTTGAAAAAGATGCAGAAGATGGTGAAAAGACTCAAGAAGTTTGTTCACTGAAAGCAACTAGTGCTGCTGATAACCTTGTTGTCAAGAATGATGAGATCTTTGAAGTAGAGACTCATGTGGAACAAAGAAGAGAGATTGATGAAGTTCCCACTGAAGCAACGCCGTTGATCGAAGGAGATGTTAATGCAAGCAGTAATATAGAGAACTATGCATATTCTCTAATAAATCATGATGAGAGAAAAGGAAAGGATGATCCTTTAAGTGCTTCAAGATCTATGTTCAAGGAAGATGAGAAAGAAATTCACAGTGAAGGGAAATTTGACAAGGGTGAACTTCTTCATCAAGGGCAAGTGGTTAATGGAGAATTTTCTGTTGCTAATTCTGATCAAATTATTTCTGAGGGCGGTGCAGATGTTAGTCATGCTCTTAACAATGTTCAGAGGGAATTTGAGGCTCCTGAGGTGGAGATGGCTGATTCTGCACTTGGAGATCAATTTACTTCTTCACTCGGCTCACCATGGCAGCACATTAGAAGGCATGATACTTATTTGGATTCTGAATCAGATAGTGCAGAGAGTTCATCTCCTGATGCCTCTATGGCTGACATCCTGCCTATGCTTGATGAGCTTCACCCACTATTATACTCTGAACATCCTCAGCATGCTCATAAGGATAATGATAATTCAGGTGCTGCTTCGACGTCATCCTCTGATGACAATGAATCAGTTGACAGTCATGCTGAGGAAGAGGCTGCTGAAAATTGTGGGCTAGCAGAAGACAAAGTAGGGCTGGAGGAGAGAGATGATGGAACGGAAGTCGCTGTAAAATGGACAGCGGATGATCAAAAGAACATCATGGATTTAGGTATATTAGAACTCGAAAGGAATCAGAGGTTGGAGAATTTGATCGCAAAAAGGAGGGCAAGAAAGAGACTTGAGGCTGAAAGAAACATTGACCCATTTATGCTGCAATTTCGTGGCCTTCATATTGAAACTCGGCCTGCTTCAGCTACAAGAAGAAACCCTTTTGATCTCCCTGATGATTCAGAAGAAAGCACGGGCTTACCTCCGATTCCTGGTTCTGCTCCTTCTGTTCTCCTACCCAGGTGGAATCCTTTCGATTTTGCTGATGATTCAATTGCTGAAACTGGAGGCTTAACTGGTGAGAAGATGAGCCAACACAAGGAATTTGAACCACAGAGAGGGCTATTCTTCCAAAAGCATAATAGCTTTTCTATTGAATCATTATTTTCTGGTGGTATCACACAAGAGAAACGGGGTTCACGATTCGGACCAGCTGAAAGCATGGATTCAGACAGGAGTCATTATGCCACATTCCCTGGACAGACAAGTGCAAATAGTGATTCAAAAATGAGTTCTACTCCTGATTCTGATTCCTTGTTTCTGGTTGATCATGACAATAAGGAGCTCGGCAAAGAGAGTGAACGGTCAGACCCTGTTAATTGTACAATTGAAACTGCTGATCTCAGTAGTCAGCCTTCTGAGAAACTTGGTTCTGTTGATGTTAAGCAACCTGGTGCTATCCACATGGCTGAAGATAATGGAGTTGATTTGAGTGCTGCCAGTGCTGCTGAAGGGACTCATCCAGTTGTTGGTAATTTTGGAACTGTCAAAGAGGAAATTAGACAGAATGAGGAGCTCACTTCACCTTTTGGCACAGCTCACCACTTAGATGAGATCCAAGAGAAGTTCAATGATTCAAGCTCTTCTTCTTCTTCTTCTTCATCATCATCATCAGAAGTTGCTGATAAGGATTTGGAGATGAGCATTGGTGAAGTATCAGCCACAAATGAACAAGGAAGGATGGATTCCTCCAATAATTCAAGGGGCATTTCACAGTCTGATATCTTGGACTACGACAATGTGAGCAACAAAGCTGATTGTATTTCTGACTCTATTCCATTGGCAACTGAAGAATCTCCTTATAATGTTGCGACACTTGATGATGAGTTATTTTTAGGAGGTAATACAAATACTTATTCTGAACAGTAAAAATTAACTGTGAAATCCATGTCAACCATGTGCATAAGGCAACTTGCTCTGTATGCAGGCAAAGAAGGCTCCTATTCCAGCTCTTTGGCATCTGATTTGCAGGTGGAGGTATCAGAAGTTGGCTCACCTCCAAGGCTAAACGAAATGAATGTTACAACTGGAGATAGAGCTTTTGTTTTCATCAATAGGAGCATGGGTGAAGACTTGACATTCAGCAGTCAAGATCTTTCAGTGGCATCATCATGCTTTAGTTTTTCTGAAGAAAACAAGTCAATATCGAAGGAAGTATCTTTGATTGAGGAGCATGATGTTATGAAAATGGTATATCCTGAAGCTGACACCAATTTCACCGAGTCAGTTATGCCCATGGTTCCAGAACCAGCTACTGTGCAACATATGCATCACTCAAATTTGTCTTCAGCAGTAAATGATTCAATCGATATGGAAACAAGTCTTGCATGTCAGGTGAATGAGTCCATGAGGAGTTCTATTTCTAAACAGCTTGAAAACTTAAGAAATCCTACAAAGACAGTGGATTTTGAAGAATTTCAACCCAGTATTTTGGATCTACCTCCAATTCCTGAGAACCCTCATGAATCTGTTCTTGCACACGAGCATGACAGCTCTGGGGAACCTACTTCTACTGTTAGTCACACTGGCATGCAAGTACTTGAAGAGTTCAATGCTGATATATATAATCTTCAGCAAGAGCTTTATTCCGAAGGCCTGATTGCTGAGCTTGAGGAAACTAATGCTCATATTTCTTCATCTGGATTTTCCTTTTTTGACAGTGAATTTTCTGGTTTACAGGCAGTAGATCAATCAGAAACCAGGAATGACTTTGGCATTAAGTGCGACAACGGTTCGATTTGTTCAGATATTTACTTTGGCGAAGTCCATAACGAGATGAAAGACTTCAAAGAAATTGATGAAGAGTTGTTGTCAGAACTGGATGTGGTTGGTGACTTCCGTGCAGTGAAACCATCTGAGGAAGAGCTTTCTGGAATTGAATTACCATCTGTTTTGGAGTCACCTTCCGAAACTGTGGATAATATGGAGCAGACTGTATATAAGCCTAAGCTGCATGTCCTTGACATATTCCATCATGAGGATATTGGTTTGGTTTCTGATGAACTTGTCGAAGGAGCTGATCCGCCTTTGGCTGCAGAATCTATGGTTGACAAGCATACTGCCACAAACCTTGAAGTTGGATCAAGGGGATTGGATGGCTTTGACAAAGATCAAGAACCTGCAGGAACAAATTCTGAGATGCTTGTTCTGGAGGCCAAATCAATTGATGATATCAACTTCGCTTTCAATCAACTGAGCCAGTCAGATTTAGTTGATCTTGTACAAGATGAAGCTGGACCTTCAGAAATTTTGCCATTCGAAAGTTATACAGACTTGATCAATGTGCGCTCTGACATGCATCTTGTTGAAGCTAGATCTCTCAACGACATTCATCTGGCTATGAATCAACTTTCTTCTGCCATGGTTGGGAACTCAAATAAATCATTTGAAAGCGAAGATGAATCTTCTGAAGTCATAGATTCAGAATTGGTGGGGACTCACTCAGAACTGCAAGTTGTTGAAGCGACAACTCTTGAAGACATACAGTTGGCTATGGAACAACTTTCGAATGCCACATTTATCGACCAAAATAAAACAATCGAAGATGTAGATGAATCTTCTGTTGCTGAATCTAGCCAAATGCACCCAGATTCAGAATTGCTAGTTCTTGAGGACAAATCTTCTGAATTAGTGGAGACTCACTCAGAACTGCAAGTTGTTGAAGCGTCAACTCTTGAAGAGATTCAGTTGGCTATGAAACAGCTTTTGCATGACACAGTTATCGATCAAGATAAATCAATTGAAGGCGCAGATGAATCTTCTGTGGCTGAATCTAGCCAAATGCATCCAGAGTCAGACCTGGTAGTCCTTGAGGCACAATCTATTGAAGATATCAGTTCGGCTTTCAAGCAGCTTCATGAAGGAGATTATATTGATAAATCTCTATATTCTGAAGTTGGGCCATCCAAGGCCGTGGATACTCACTCTGACCTGCAGGTTATTGAAGCAAAATCACTTGATGATATACACATGGTTTTGAGGCAGCAACCTGATGGTACAATTGAGCATCCTTTGATACCAGTTGAATCCCAAAATCAATCAACTGAAATTCTTGAAGCGCAACCAGTTCAAGAGATCGAAGATGGCTCAGAAACAGAGCAGCAGACCAAAAGCTCAACTGAAGTTTGAAGTAGTTTTTATAGTTTGAACTTCATTTCGTCACCGAAGGTAAATATAGTTCGAGCTCGAGTGGTTCCAGGTGATGTGGTTTCCTTTTTTATTTGTGGGATTTCCATTTCATTATCGGTTTGTTCTTTCGAGTGTTCATTTGCTTGATTGCTTTTGTTTTTTTTTTAAATTTGTGGTAAAGTTTTGACAGGTGTTGGAAATTATGTGTTTCTTCATTGAGGTATTGTTTGATTTGAGGATAATTATTTTGTTTTGTTGGAGCAAGTTTGTGAACAGAAGACATCACTTTGTACAATATCTAATATTTGGGAATGATTGATGATTTATTTTTACTTTGTAACCTTTTTTTTATTGTGATATTTCCTCACAGCTGTTTATGGAATAATTACTTATTTTTTATTGTGATTATTTCTCTATAAAATATTAGCCCCGGGGGGTCCGTTGCCCCAGGGATTCTTTTTATAAGGCTATCTCCAACCCAAAACTCTATAATTGAAGTTTCAATATATAAAAATACAGCTTCTACAGTGAAAGTAACCAACTCCTTTATTTTTAACTCCAAAACAGAATAATCTAAGAATATTCTTTATATTTTATAATTTATATATTTGTTATCTTTCAATTATTTCTTACTTTTAATTTTTTATATTTTGTATTTGTTATAAATATTTATTAAATATAAAATAAAAATATTAATGAGTTCTTTGGCGACATCGGTGGAAGTGGCGATAACATACCAGACTATTAGGCCCATCTATTTTCAACTTCATTAGTTGTATTTTGTGTGTTGTGGTTTTTTTATTGTTATTAATGTCAATCTACATTATTTTCTATGTTTTTATTTTATTGTTCACGTAATTTGAGTTAATTTTAATTAATTTATATTTTTGGTATTATTTTTCTATTTTTTATTTTTATTAATTAAAAATATAAAATTAAATTATAATTTATTAATTTTATTAAAATATGAAATTATAAATACAAATTTTATAATGATATATATTTTATGGGGTTAAAACTAGACCAAAATTATAAATTAATAACCCAAAATATATTAAATAATCATTAAACTAATAAATATAAAAAATAAAAAAAATTTTAAAGCAAGCTACTGTGCCACGCAAAAAATTTTTTGCGTGGCACTGTAGCCAAATCTGAGTGCGTTAGTAATAGCGTTTAACGCCATTAATAACGAGAGTTGGAGATGCCCTAAATTGTCATTAATTGATTAATACCAATACACCCATAATAACATAAAAATTATTCAATATAAAACTTAACAAACTAACATATAGAAACTTACAATAAAAAAAAAATCTCTAAATGTTTATTAACAAACCATAAAACATGTAGTTTACAAACATATATTCTAATACATGGGCTCAACAAAATCACTCCAATATCCTTCATTAAAGTAATAAATAAACAACTCAAATACTTTTTGATATGATAGTTTCTTTTCCATATTATTGCAAAATTAATAAACACAAGATGTACAAATTAAATATATTATACAACCAGAGTTATATGTAATTAACTAAAATTTTAGAAGTTATATATAAATATAACCGAGGACAGTGATTCTTATAGGGCAGTGAGAATCCATCGCGCCTTAGCCCCTTTTAAAAAACTGGGGGGCATGCTGACTCTTGTCCTTGCCCTGTTACAAATGGTCTAAATTTGGTCCTTTTATATGGCTTGTGGTTATTAATAACAAAATGAAAATATTTCTAATTATTTATTTGATCTCCCATAAATGAAAATAAGATTTAAATTCAAACCATTTCTAAATTAAAATTAATATAAGGCAAATTTTTTATCATAATTAAAATCAATCCTATGATAAAAACTATCACAAGAAAAATCCATTTTTGTTATAATTCTTCTTATAGGGTTTATGTAGGGAATCTTAAAACAAAAGTGGAATTATAATCTTGCTTTTACTCAAGGATGAATGATATAGGTGATGATCATAGGGTTGTATTAAAGGATGGAACCAATCCTATAAGTCTCAGACCTTATAGGTATCATTCTTTCCTAAAAAGTGTTACAGAGGAGTTTATGACTGAGATGTAGACTAAAGGAGTCAAAAGACCAAGCAGAAGCCCTTTATCTCTGCTAATTGTTTTGGTTAATAGAAAGGATAATAGTTGGCGATTATGCATTGATTATTGGGCTATCAATGACAATATTGTAAAAGATAAGTTTCCAACTCCTTTAATTGAAGAATTATTGGATGAATTTCATGGGGTTGAATTTTTCTCAGAATTGGATTTAAGATCTGGGTACCACCATATTAGAATGAATGGGCAAAATGTTAGTAAGATTGCCTTTAGAACTCATGAGGGACACTATGGGTTCATAGTAATGCCCTTTGGGCTCATAAATGCTCCCTCTACATTCCATGGGCTTATGAATGATATATTTAAGCCATTTTTAAGGAGAGTTGTGTTGTTTTCTTTGATGATATTTTGGTATATAGTACTAACTAGGTAGTACACTTGGCTCAGTTTGTAGTTATATTTTCAGTCCTCCAAGCCAATCAATATATATGCAAGAGAAGTAAATGCATTTTTGCGGTACGATGGGTAGATTACTTGGATTATATCGTTGGTAAGAAAGGGTTGAAATGCATGAAAACAAGGTGGAAGCCAGTATAAAATGGCTTATTTCTAAGACAATTAAGGGGTTAAGGGGGTTCTTGGGATTGGCAGGCTATTACAGAAGGTTCATTTGAGGTTATGGAAGTTCATAGCCTAGCTCATGGGCTTGCTCATTGGATCAATTATTGGATCGAGATAGGATCGCCCTGTTAGATCGGGTTTGGATAGGCTCATTGTTATTTTCTTCTTTAACTTTACTTAATTGAATTTTATGATGATTTAAAACTAAAATTAAGATAAAAATAAAAAAAATATGAATTTTATTAAATGGTTAGTATTCGTACACTTTTATTTGAGAAACATATTACAACATTACAATAAGTGTGCATCCAACTAGATTGGAACCCACTCATTTATTAATCATATGCATTTTTCTGAAGTTATAATAATACAACAACAAAAATTAAAAAAAAAAAAAAAGCTTAATCTTCGGAAGAACTATAACCTCTAAATTCCATTCTACATGAACTTAATTTTTGCATTTCTGCCGTCAATGTTTCAATTTTGTATTCTTCATGCATTCTTTTATTTGCCAACTACTAATCTTTTAAGGCACATTAGTGCTTTATTTGTTGAAAGTGCTAAGCTGCTCTTTGTTTCTAATAAAACTTTACCACTTGCGCTAAAAGTCAATTATGAAACTATTGTTGAAACTTGGATTGTTAATATATTTCAAGCCATAAGATATAGTGTCAAATAAGTATTTAAACCCAATTTTCACCATTCCTAAATATTCAAAGATTCTAATCATTCCATTGTTGATAATCAATACAAGTTTTTAGATCATGAGACATAATATTTTATGAAGAAACGGTTTTTTAAAAAGCAAGTGAATAATATTTAATTTTGATGTGACTTAATCACCTTATGATAAGTTGAAGATGTAGATAAAAAAGATTGAGAAGAGGAAACATAAATATTTTGAGATTCAAATAATTGTTTATAAAAATTATATATCTCATGTAATATACAATTAAAGGAATATAAAGTATTATTTGTTTTTGAGAATCACCATCAAATATCAAACGCTATCAATTATAATTAAAATTGGAGAAGTTAAGACTCCAAGGGCTTCCACTTCAATTAGTAGGCTAAACCAACTAGTTTAATTTTTTATTAATTTTTAAATTAAAAATAAATCCAATGAGCTGGCTCATTGGCCAGCCCGTTGGATCGCCCAAAAAAAGTCGAAAATGATCTGCCCGAGTGCCGAGTCATCACTTAGAAATGATATCCATATTTAATTCAAAGTTTGTTTGGATCAGTTTTGGACCAACATGTCAAACATTTACTCTGGATCATGCTTGAATCAAGCTTCGGCCGGCTCGTAGATCTTTCGCCAAATGATAAGAGTGAATCATGATACCTCAACTTAAAAATCCACTCATATGATTTTTATCAACAATCCTAATTATTAACGGTCAAAGAGTAAAATCTATGTGATTGGTTCATGACAAGTTATTTTCCGGTACATCGATCTTTTAAATGAATCTCTCACATATGCTCTCACTATCACACAATGTTCTACTAGCGCTCTTTGTCAAAGCATATCTTATTAAAATCATTTAAAATTTTTAACACCCAATTAAAGAATCTCTAATTTATGAATTATTTAATTATATAGGTACTAAATTCTTCTAGTGTATTTCTCGTTATCCCATAAAGAGTAGAAGGTTTAACATTGTAGACATGGATTATAATGCTCAAAACTTATATAAATTCCAACACAAGATTTTTGTAAACATCATCAAATGCCCTAATACAAATATCTTCATTGGCGTTCGAGGGCATACTTGACTAATAGTTAGGTCTTTGGCACATTAACCTCTCCAATTCCTTGTGACTATTTGGGTGTAAGTAAAAGAGGAATTGGGTTAACATTTCTCTGAATAAGTTTTTCCTTTCATTGAATATTACCCACAGCTAATTCTGGCATTGTCAAACCTTTAGCTCCATTCTCCCAGCTTCTCTCTGCTCTCTGCTCTCTTCGTTTCGAAATTTTCCTTGTTCTTCCGTATGGCCCTTCTGGGGCCTTCGGGTCCTTCCCTCCGTCCAGGTGAAAAGCTTGGCTTATCCTGGGCTAATGTTGTTAGTGCAAAGTCTCCAACCACTCCCTCAGAAACTCCTCTTCACCTAAGCAAAGTCCATTTTGATAAACTAAAAAATCTCTCTACAGCTTTTGTCTCCATTGATGATGAGCTTTGGTCTCAAGCTCGGGATAGTATGGAATCATCTTTATATGCAAAATTCCTGGGTAAAGCCCTACCACTGGAGCAGGCTAAGCTTGCCCTTGCTGATGCGTGGAGAGGACTGGGTGCCTTTACTGTTGCAGATCTTCCTAATGGCTTCTATTACATAAGATGTGAGTCTTTTGAAATGCAGCAAAAGCTTCTTTGGGATGGCCCGTGGATGGTTGCTAGTCGTATTCTCCAACTAACGGCTTGGTCGGAAAGTTTTCAACCTGCCTTTGAGAAGCTTTCTCTAGCTGCTGTCTGGATACAAATCTATCATCTTCCAATAGAACTCTGGGGGGAGACATTCTGGAATTGGTAGCCTCTCAATTTGGTCGTGTTCTCAAAGTAGATGACCATACCATTGGTCGTTCCAGAGCTAAGTTCGCGAGAGTATGTGTTGAGCTTGACCTTAATCAACCTCTTCAGCAGGGAACCTGGGTAAAGTATGGAGACCATTCTGTCTTTGTCTTAGTTCTCTATGAAAAACTCCCTGTTTTTTGTTATAAGTGCAGTAAGGTCGGCCATGGAGAAGCACACTGTATCCTTTCTAGCAGTCGCCAGCCATCTGAACAGCAAGTTCCGTCTGATATTGATATGTCAGATAGGATACAAGCTGATGCAGATATGCAGGCCGATGTGGTTAGAAAGGAGCAGGATGGCATCGAAATGGATTCAGATCTAAACCGCCAAATTTCAGACAACGACAGAGAGTTTGGTCCTTGGTTGAAACCACGACGAAGACAATTGGCTTCCCGTGGACGAGGAAGTTTCCGTGGACGTGGTGCTGCTCGTACTACTTTCGCCGGACATGCTGATCGGAAAGATGGCTTAGAGAACGATGAACATGGTGCTGCCACGTGTCATGCAAATTCCCATTCATCTGGCCCACCTCTACGGCTCTCTGCTTTTTCCCACGCCCCTACGAGTCCCGAAGCACCTTCTTTTGCGTTGGGGCCAGATAAAAATCATCATGCTTTATCTCTTGTCAACTGTTCAGATGTCTCAGTGGGTGCTCCAACCGTCACTCCGTCTGACAACTTTGGAAACACCCCCATCTCTGTTGAAAATTGCAAAACCAGTCCGTTGGTTTTCCAAAAGGGCGAATCTTCTCGAGCTCATACTCCGAAGAGCTCTCCGAACACACCCCTTCTCATTTCCTCGGTTGCTCTCCAAGACTCCCATCAACCAGAAGATTTGAGGAATCATCATATTTTAGTGGTCGATAGGGTAGTAGAAGCCCTTACTCCTTCAAAACCCAGTGACCAAATTTTAAATGAGTCTTCTGAAGATGAAGACAGTCATTCAAATGAAGTGGATGATGACATGCTTCTACAACAATATCAGAGAAGTTCTAAGCTTGAATCATCTGCTAAAAGAGCACCCTCAAAAAGGGAAAAGAAACAGAAGAAAGGGAGAAATTCACCCATCTACTAATTTCTTCCTATTTCTTTTTATTTTTTGTTCTTTTTAATCTATGGATTTAAAAATTATTTCTTGGAATTGCAGGGGTCTTTCAAATTCTCGTACCATGGATCGAATTAAACACTTGATGACTTGTAACAAACCAGATTTCTTATGTTTACTGGAAACGAAGCTCACTGCTCCTCGCCTGCAAAGTTTCTGTAATAAGTTCATCCGCTGTTGGGATTGGGCGGCCATTCCCTCCATGGGTTTATCTGGGGGATTCTTGTCCTTTGGAAGAGATCTATTGGAAGAGTTACCCCTGTGGCCTCCTCTGTCTTTGCCCTTCACCTTATTTTTACTTCTGATAATTCCTCTTGGATTCTCACTTCCATTTACAACTCTCAAATCCTTTCTCTTCAAAAGCGTTTATGGCAAACTCTCTCTAGTTTCACAGCCTTAAATCTTCCCTGGTTGTTAAATGGAGATTTTAATGCCATTTTAAATCAAAATGAACATCGTGGAGGGAGTTTTTCTCACTACTCCTCCAAGTCTTTCCATTTTTTGGATTTTGTTTTTAATAACAGTCTTCTGGATTTAGGTTTTTCAGGCTCTTCTTTCACTTGGTGCAATGGCCGCTCTGGGATTGCTCGCAGATGGGCAAGATTAGATCGTTTCCTTGCAAATGCTGACTGGATCCTTCACTTCAAAAACTCCTCAATTGAGCATCTTCCTCGCATTAGCTCTGATCACTCCCCTCTTTTTTTGTATCTTCAAAACAAAATTCCTTCTATTAAAAAATTTTTTCGTTTTGATAATTTTTGGCTCAATTATGAGGGTTGTCATAATAGTGTTATTTCAGCGTGGTCTACTAATTCTTCTTTTTCCCCGATGCAGGATTTCTCTCAGGCTATCTTGCATACTAAAACTAATATCCTTAGATGGAAGAAGAGAGGTCTATGTCACATTGACGAAGAGCTCAAGAATATCCAAATCGAGATATCTAATTTGGAAAACTCTGATGGTTCCGCGCAAGATGCATGGCATATCATTTGGCTCCGAGCGCTGTACAACCGCTATAATGCACTCATCAGGCAACAATCAATTTATTGGGGTCAAAGGGCAAAGCTTTTCTGGATGAAGAAGGGTGACCAAAACTCTCGATACTTCCACAGCATTGTCAAAGTTCGTCAGCATAAAAATAGGGTGAGATCCATTCAAGATAATTACGGTAATCTTTTTACTGAGCATTCGGATATTGAAAACTGTTTTATTAATTTTTTTAAAAATCTCTGGTCTTCTCCTTCTTCTCATAATCTAGATTTTTACTTGAATGCAATCCCTGATGATCTTCCGACTCTTAATGACATAGATAGAGAATCTCTTATTAGACCAATTTATAAATCTGAGGTCTATAGAACTCTCAAATCTATGTCGCGTGGCAAAAGTCCAGGTCCTGATGGGATTAATGTTGAATTCTATATTTTTTACTGGAATCTTATTGGGGATAAGTTTTTTAATGCTATCTCTTATTTTTTTACCTCTGGCCACCTTCCTCATTCTTGGGGTAAAACTTATGTGACTTTGATTCCTAAAAAGAATAATCCGTCTTGTGTCTCCGATTTTAGACCTATTTCTTTATGCAATGTTAGTTATAAAGTTATTTCAAAAATTTTGGCCAATCGCCTCAAGAAAGTTATTTCCAGCCTTATTGGCCCTAAACAAAATGGCTTTCTCCCCGGCGTGGCGCTGCTGACAATATCATCGCAGCCCAGGAGATAGCTCATAGTTTAGAAAATGGTAAATCCCTTCCCCCGAGGATGATATGTAAAATTGATATTGAAAAGGCCTTTGATTCTATTGAGTGGAACGCCATCTTTGCTACCCTCCAGAAAATGAATTTTCCTAATTCCTGGATTTCTTGGATTAAAGTCTGTCTCTCCTCTGCTTCTTTCTCCCTTATAATAAATGGTCAGGGCTCTCCCTGGTTTAAAAGCAATAGAGGGGTTCGTCAGGGTGATCCGATTTCTCCTCTTCTTTACCTTTTGGTTTCTCAAAATCTCACTGCAATCTTTAATAAAGCCTTAACTCTTAATCTTGTTCCGGGCTTTAATAAAGATCTTCCTAGGAACTTTAATCACTTACTCTTTGCTGATGACCTCCTTCTTATTTCTTTAGCTTCTAGAAAGTCAGCCAAAAATTGTCTCCTTTGCCTCAACATTTTTCATACCATTTCTGGTCAGAAGCCAAATCACAGCAAGTCTGCAATTTACATTCCTTCTTGGTGCAACAAACATCTGGCAAACTCTGTGTCTAGAATTCTTGGATTCAACCTTGGAAATTTTCCCTTCAACTATTTAGGTTATCCTATTTCCCCTCATAAACTCCTTTCTAGACAACTCCATTTCCTCTCTGATAGAGTGAAAGATAAAATTCATTGCTGGAATCATTCCTCTATTACTACCGTGGGTAGAGCTATCCTTCTTAATAGTTGTATTTTCACTATCCCTAATTACTTCCTTACTGTTATGAATCTTCCTCTATCTGTTTTGGACAATATTTCAAAACTTGCTCGTTCTTTTCTCTGGGGTAACAATGGCAGCAATCATGGTCTTCACTCTGTAGGTTGGAAAGTTTCTACCCTAAGCAAATCTGAGGGGGGACTGGGAATTCGTAACCTAAGGCTGGTAAATCACGCTTTAATGGCCAAAAATATTTTTGATATTCTCAATTCTGCTGAAAAATTATGGGTGGATATTTTTAAGTTGAAATATCAGGGTTGGCAGGTTTGGAATCCAGCTCATATTTCTCAGTCTTCTAGGTTTTATAAATCGATCTGCAATTCTGCAAATGCTATTAACTTTAATACCAGAATGCTATCTTGTAATCCTCTTAAGGTTGATTTGCTCCAAGATCCCTGTCTTTTGGACCTCCCTATTAATAAAACCCCACTTTCCTGAACATGTCTATTGCCTTTGAGGATTTACACTTCTCGGATCTTTGCAATTCAAACGGACTTTGCAAGGATGATATTTCAACTTTATTAGGTCACTTTTTAGATTGGGATTGGATAGGGAAAATTGCTATTTGTCCTGACAGCCCCTCTTACTGGGTTTGGGGTTCTTTATCATCCAAGATCTCAACTGCTACTGCTGTTTATCAAGATCTAAACTACTCCCAAAACCCCTCCAATCACTGGTCTGGCTGGTCTGAAATCTGGAAGCTGAATGTCTTGCCCCGTATTAAAATCTTTATCTGGAAATTAGCTCATGGCAAATTACCTACTGGGGCCTTCCTTTACAGAATTAACATTGGTACTTTCATGCTTTGTCCCTTATGTGGTCTTGAAGAGGAAACAACTTTACACCTTCTTTGGAACTGTGTTACAATTAATCAATGCTGGTCTGATCTTCTGCTGCGCCTTGGGCTCAGCCCTTTTGCTCATTCCTATCTCTCTTCTGGAGACTGGTTAACCAAAGATTTTGGCTCTCGTTTCTCAAATTCAAGAATTAAAGCGGCTATTGCCACTGTAGCCTGGTTAATCTGGAAACAACGCTGCAATTTAATTTTCAGGAAAACCCCTCTTAACCTAACCTCTATTGTTACTAGAGCTTGGTCTCTTTGTTCTGACTTTTCTTGGAGGTTTTGCAGGGAGGAGCTTATTTCAAAACCTTCTCAGTCTATTATTATCTACACTGATGCCTCATGGGTTTCTGAGGAATATCGGCTGGGCTTGGTTTCATTATCATTGAAAATAATAATAAGGTTCTTCTTGCAGGTGCAAGGAGACATCTTTCTTTTTCTCCTCTTATGGCTGAGATAGCAGCTGTTAACTTTGCTCTTCAGCTTTGTATTCAGAACCTTTGGCAACCCTCTTGTATTTGCTGTGATTGTCCAGGAATTGCAACCCTGGAGAAATCCTTCAATCCCTGCACCGGGTGGCATTATACCAATGAGCATGAACTTCTGAAATCAAATCTGAAATCCTTCCCAAACATCTTCATCGAAACCATCCCCAGAGAAGATAATGAAATTGCTGACTCGCTTGCTTCATTTGGCTGTTCAAGAAGGGACTTCCCCCTATTCTTCAAAGGAATGGATCGGGCCTATTGGTTGGAGGACCTTTGTAACAGAAGAAACTTTAGTTTCTAGTTTTTCTTCTTGTTGTTTTTTAGCTTTCAGCTTCTTGTTCTAAAAAAAAAAAAATTCTGGCAGCTTACCCATGCTAAGAGCCTACTCTAAAATTTTTGAAGCGAACATTCTAACGAGTACTAGATATTATCTTTCAATCCACTAAAAACAACTCAATTTATACTCTTTCGGTAGGAGCACTCTATTCAAGATTTCATCAAATTTATCAAGATAGATTTGGACTGATGCCAACTGTCTCATATTTTTAAGTTCAGTTGGATCATAATGTAATTGATTACCAAACCAAACATTCAAAACTGAAACATATCCTTTCTAATTAATTGATTCCTTTTCCAATGTATTTCTTATTGAATGTTGAGGCCATTATAATCCCTATCCTCTACCCTCTACATGCAATGACGCAATCACACCCTTCTTATCATCTGGACGTCTCATCGATATAAAAAATATTGATCACACTTGAACGACCAATCATTCAAGCTATCCCCATTTAATTTTGGAAACTCCAACCTTGTTTTTTTTTTTGTCAAGAAGAACGAAACCCCTAATGGACCCGCTAAACTAAGAGAGGGGCGTGCGCATGCCTCGGCTGCGGCCTGTGGGGCCGCGCACACATGGGCGCTGGTACCACCCACAGTTCGTGCTCACAATTTTCAGACATGCACCCTCACCCCGAGGATTCGAACTCTCGCCACTTGCGAAGCATCCTCACGGGGGACCCAAATGCCAATTGACCCAAAGGCCGTTGACGAAACTCCAACCTTGTTAGCTTAGCGTACATTGATTTAGCATAAACCATTTCCTTCTCAGATCTCACAGCAATTGTAGTACTATACAGGATTAAGATTAATATGACTAATTGATTGGAGATTCAATAGTAAGGAACACAGCTCATCGATATCCTTGCTTTGTTGGCCTTAGAATTCATGAATGGCATTTTCATGCTTCTCCACTTGCTTATCGATGTGCTCCTCAAGCAAACTCTATAAGTTCTCCTCAATTTTTCGTAATTCTTGGGTTTTGGTCTCTATAACAACCTAACTAAGTTCAATTCCACAGGAACAGAGAACACAATTACTCTAATACCAATTTGATGTAATTGATCAATCAGTCGCAAAGATGGCACCACAAAAAATGATTTCATTGATTTAGAAATGATTATTGCTGAAGAAAAAGAGATCAAATGATTAGACTAGAGATCTCATAAACCCTAACAATGAAAATAAAGAAAAATTACAGAGAGATAAAGGAGAGAAAAGAGTGATCCAAGCTTCAGAGATGTCTTTCATTTTAATAACTGGTTCCTTATATACCCTATTGACTTTGATGATAATTTAGCCTCCACTCACACTCTCGCCACGAACCAGTCACTCAAGATAGCCACTGCCACACTTAATTCCCAATGTATCCTTCCTATAACGATGCAACAACCTTCAACAACCATGGGCCACTAATGTAAATTCACCGCTCCATTATGCAAGTATTTGATATTATAATATTAATGGTAGTTGGTTCTCTTTATCAATTCAAACTCCCTCCATAGTAATACTTCCCTCCAAATAGCATTTAACCAACTGCACTCCCTTCATTCAGATATAACCTGTCAAACATTTATGCTTCGCTTGTTTGAAGGTTTTGGATGGTTTTATAAAATATGTTAAGATATGATAAAGTAGGGTATCTAAGGTTGTAAACCATACCTTGTTTGGGACAAAGGTATAGTAAAAGAAGGTTTTTAAACTATGTTGTGTTTGGTTTGAATGTAAGGTAAGGTATATTAAGATTACGAAAATACCCTTTAAATCTTAAAATACATACATGCTAAACATAATTTTTTAATAATATTTTTATTTATTACAATTAAGATATAGCCATAAATGCTAAAACTTTTTCATTCAAACTTCTTAATACAAACCAAAACTAAAATGACATGTTAATATAATGTAGGGCATGTTAGTAATTATCCAAAATGTAAAGGGATATTTTGGTCCAGTAAAAAACCAAAACCCTCCCAACCCCCATTTTGGAGGGTTGAGAACTGAGGTTAAAATGGAGGTTTGAGAACCTCCATTTTACCCTCTTAAACCATACCATGCATAAAACCCTCCATCCAAACAAGATTTTGCATAAAACCATACCATACCATACCTTCTAAAACCTCCAAACAAGCAAGGCTTTAGCCTTGCAACACTAAGGGGCCGTTTGGTTCGGAACTGAATTGTCGAAGTGGTGGAAGTCTGGAAGTGGCACTTCGGTGGAAGTGAACAGTTCAGCGGGAACTATCCACTTCAGTGTGTTTGGTTCAAGCTGAAAACTGCACTTCGGATACCACTTCCTATGTTTGGATGGTGGAAGTGGGGGTATGATCACCATTTCGGTGAGGGATAAAGTTGTCATTTCATGCTTTTTACATTTATTTAATTAAATCATATGATTTAATTAAATGATTTAATTACTTTATTATGATGGTAATAAATAATTTATTTATTAAATTAAAAATTTTTCACATCACATAATTAATTTAATACCATCTATTAAATTAAATTAAATCGGTTAATATATTATGCTTAATTATTAATTAGTGAGAGTAGTTATTTAATTATTTTATTACCATGGTAATAATTATTTTATTTATCATTGAAAAATATTGCAAAGTGGGCTGAAGTGGTAACTTCGGGACTTTTCCAGCTGAAGTCAGTCAGACACCGAAGTGGCCGAACTCAGAAGTTGTCACATCATCACTTCCGGGTTGAAATCAGTGAAACAAACACACTGAAGTGGCCACTTCGGTGAAACAAACGGCCCCTAACACTACGAAACGTAATACAATCATTGGAACAAGAGCTATTTAGTGGCCATAATTAAATCATTTATCTTGCAATAAAATTTATAAATATCTTCCCTCATTGCTTATACGAAGTTGTAAAATTAATTTTCCAATATATATGCACTTAATTTTGATAATATTAATTACATCAAATTTTAGTATAACACACAATAAAATGTTCCTCGCAAAATATAACCCAACCTTTTTTTTAATAAAAAATCCTTTTTTTATTTAAAACTACATGGTAATAAAATCTGAAAATACAGAAGAAAAAAAAGTTGCTCATCTACAACTAGAAACTGACATTTTAATTAAATTTATGCTAAAATTATTTATCATCCACCACAAACCATTAATTGAATATTAAAACTTTGGGGTTAAAAAATCAAAATTTTTGTACAACAATAAAATAAAATCTCCCTCTGAAATATAAAAGCTCAACCTTCTTTTCCCTTCCCTCCCATTACCTTCCTTCACTTAAATTTCCAACTTTTGAATCCAAATACCATGTAAAGCCACATTAGGAAGCTTATGTTACGTGCCTTTAAAACAAATATTATACGAGTTCCACGATGCTCTATCCATAGCCATAAGAATGTAATCAAGAAAAAAAATAAGAGCATTCAAGAATTGATGAAAACCACTAGAAACTACTCATTGAAGCATCCATCACACCACGGCACGTCCCCAGTTAATGATGTCCATAGACACAGTTAAACAATGACAATTCATGACGTAACAATAATACAACCCTAATAAACGAAAATCACAAAACACAAACGAAGCACAACATTACTGCTTTCAACTGAATTTCAGTTCTCACCAGGGAGGCTCTTAATAATATCAGAATCACCTGCAAATATATAACTCATACAGTAATTATATATGTGAAGAAACTAGACATAATGAAACAAATG
Organism: Dioscorea dumetorum; assembly: GCA_902712375.1. NCBI lineage: Eukaryota > Viridiplantae > Streptophyta > Magnoliopsida > Dioscoreales > Dioscoreaceae > Dioscorea > Dioscorea dumetorum. Next base: position 877,890 of record CACTHL010000615.1, read on the forward strand.
CAAATCAAACCCACCTGGATCAATGATGCTTAAGCAGCAAACTCTGTAGTACTTGCCACATGCTGTTCCGAGGTCTACATTGTCTGCCATCAAATAAATACATCATACATTAAACAGGGAAGGATAAAATGGGGAGAATCAGCAAGACACCAGTTGATAACATGAACCCAGGAAACGCAAAACTGTGAGCCAAAGCCATCATTTCATTCACAACATTTCAGAACCGCAAACCACCAGAAAACCATGCAACTGGAGAAAACAATTGCCATGGTCCAGACATAAATCCAGAATCCATGAAAAATCTGGTTATGGTAAACACCACATAAGGGATGAATGAGGCGAAAAGAAAAACAAGAAACAGTGCCACAAACAAACTTGGAGATAATCAGAAATAAATATCCGCATTTCTCAATCAGCAGGAAGTTGTTCATCAAAATATGCGGTTTGCCTCCAAACTAAAATTAGGTTTTCTATTATCAACCTGACATTCAGTTGAACATTTTTTCAGAGTATCCTTTCAAATGATATCAAGTATAGGAGATTCTCAGACTTCCAACATCACAAGTAGCATTAAAGGAATCTGAAATGAAAAAGTTGACTAACAAGGATCAACATTCTAAAGATTAATAAGGTTAGTAGACTTGACTCGTTCTTACAATAATCTGACTACCCCACATCAGCCCCTCTAGTATACATAGCTTGTGTATCACCATCTCCCAGATATCAACAAGAAAACAGATTCTCTTCATTCATATAACCTAGGTTGTTTATGGTTTCTTTTAACCATCTCTATCAAACAAAAGCAAATGCATCATCAAGAGGACATCAATAACATGACAACAATAAAATATTGAATCCATAAAAAAGCTCACAGCAACCACAACACCATACAAATCCTGCAAGATGTGGCAATCGAAATGTAGAAAATAACATACAATTAAGCCAGAATATAGATGGGCATCTTATAATGCTTCGGTAAAACAACACACTTCAAAATCCTCAAACGAACTGGAAAAGTGCCTCCTGATTTGAAGTATTTATCTGACCCATGCTTTTATGAAACAAAAAATAAAAATAAAATTGTATCTCATGATAACGCGGGGTTTCTCTTGACCAGCTGACAAGCATTCTGTCTACAAGAGTTTAAAAAAAGACCTGCCTAAAGTCTAGTCATCAGTGGTGGACATTTCTATAATGTGAATTAGATTTTATGTCAACAACCTCCTTTAACCTTACATTGAAATAATAAGTCTAAAAAAATAAATAAGTGAAGACTTCCTTTTGTTTTTGAATTCTCAAAGGGGAACAATAAGTTACATTTTGAAAAGTGCTTTTTTTAAGTTTTGGGGAAGCTTTCAAAGTAAGTTAAGTGCTTTTCTCCGAAACAGCTTCTCAGAAGTGCTTTTCTAAGAATCATCTATGAGGCAGCTTCTGAAAAAAGCTGAATTTTAGCTTTTTTTCACAGCTTCTGCTTCTCCTCAAAAGCCCAAACAAACATTTTTTTAAAACCCAGAAGTGCTTAACTTATAAAAAAGCACTTCTGAGCTTAAAAAAAACCCATCCAAACACCCCCTAAAGCTTATTGTATGTCTTGTCACAAACAAATGTAGTACAACAAAATATAAAACAAATTTGGAATACTAAAATAGATACAAAAGGAGCAAAATATAAGCAGAAACTATTAGGCAAGTGTTACAGTTCATTGTTTGATGCAACTTCAAAAGTTCCAAAGACCACATACCACAAAGCCGATTATAATTGCCTTTGTACAAGAAAAATGACGCACCAAATAAGAGCTTAAAAACAATACTGGACGACAAACTTACTTCCATTAAAATGATGAACCCCAATCTTCCCCAACATAGCATAGTACTCGATTTCTGATTTTCGCAGAGGTGGGCAGTTGTTTGCAATGAGAATCAACTTTGCTGCAATTAGAAAAGATAAATATAACAAACCATTAAGAATATAATTTGCCTAGTAAAGGTAGCACAATGTTCTCAACCAACCGCTCCAAAACATAAATGGAGGAAATAAAATTAATCAATACAATTCACAGATGAGAACTAAAACAACAAATTCTAAACAAAAAATAATAGTGACTCCACAAAAGAATATTTATTTCTTTAAAAAAAAATTATACATCACTGACATTTTAATTTGATAAAATGATCCCCAAACAAATGCAAGACAAAGCTCTACTTGATACATTAATTTCCAGCTGCTAACTCTAAAAATCCTAACTTTGCTGATTTCAGCATCCATATTTCAATCTAGTAATACTCATCGAGTACACGCACAAAGAAAGAACAATGAAATCAAAAAAATCACAACCCATAGCACAACACCCATCAAAAACCTCAATGAGATTTAGTATCCATCAGAGATAACAAGAAAAGAAGAAATTTGTGAACCTTTAGAGTTCCTGATAGTCCTGAGAACAGTCTTGTAACCAAGAGTATACTTTCCGCTCTTCATCACCAGCGCAAGCCTGTTGTTTATGCTCTCATTAGTCTTCTTCTGCATCAAATAAAAGAGACAAAATGAGACAATTTTATCGCACAAAGTAAGCGGGGAAATCGAATGAGAAGCAGGGAGATGATTCGTATGGTGCTGTGAGCAAAGATCGAAGGAAAAATTCCAAGGAAAAAGGGTACCGTCTTCTTGGTTGGCGCCATCGCAGAGGAGCTCGGAGGAGGCTGGGAGGAAAAGAAGCCCTAGATCTCTTCGGAAGCCCTCGCCGCAAACGGAACCCTAATGTGATTTTTGTAAGTATTTAAATAAAAGCCGTAGAACATAATGACGAAACTGCCCTATTTTTTTAATTAAAATTTCTTTTTAACTTAATTATTTATAATTCCCATAAAAATTTCATAGTTGATAAACACGATTTTATACTGAGTTTTATACCATTAAATTTTTGGTAGGTCACTAAGTTTTAGACTTATTTTATTAAGGTTACCATGTTTCAATTTGTATCAAAAAGGTTACTAACATTCGATTTTGTTTCTCCGGCAGGTTACTCGCGAGTAACCACATCCATTCTACTGACGTAGCTACCGGAAAATGCACAGTCAACATTACTGTGCCACTCACCAGGATGCCATGTTATCCATATGGCCACGTAAGGGTTTATTTTGCCACCTCAACATCTTAGTGAGAACTAAAATAAAACCCTAACCCTAATCCTTTGTGTTCTCAAATGACAAGGGCCGTCGCTTCTCTTCTCCCACCTCCGATCTCGGATCTCTTATTCTCCCTTCTACAAACCTCAAATTATTCTCCCATCTTGTGTTATTCCCTCATACCAGGGCAACCTCGTGAACTCGGGCAACATAGTGAGCTAAAGATACCAACACCCTCTTTGGGGAACTCGGGCAACATAGTGAGCTAGGGATACTATCACCCTCTTCGGGGAAGTTTTCGTGTGAGTTTTAATCCACAAATTGAACTAATCCTCCAACTTGTCATATCAACAAACACCTGATATGCCAGGACACTATCCCCCATTGTAATATTCTTGTTATAACTACTGAAAAAATACAAACACCCATTCCATAGAATCCATACCACAAATTAACAATTAACAGTATACTAAAATAATGAAAAACAAATCCTACAACCCATCACTCCTCTCTTACAATTAACAATTACATCAATTTAAATGAAAAATAAACATAAATAATAAACCACCAAAATTATGTTGTTCCATTTCGCAATTTTTGATTAAAAACACAAATAAAAAAAAACACCCCAACCCTAAAGCTTCAATCGGAGCTCTACCATCTTCTAATGACACCATTGATCCACTCGTTGTCGGGGACCCATCGTGCTCCATGTTCATGTTTGAGCTAGGGCAAACAATGGGGAGAAGAAGAAGATGCTAATGTGGCACAAATCCCATTATGTGAGAGAAGATGCTGCTGAATGGTAGGGCTTGCTCATGATGTTGCCGAGGCGAGGTTGCCCTAGTGTGAGAGAAGAACACAAGATGGGAGATGAGAGAAGAACACAAAGGATTAGGGTTAGGGTTTTATTTTAGTTCTCACTAAGATGCTGAGATGGCAAAATAAACCATTACATGGCCATATGGGTGACATGGCATCATGGTGAGTGGCACAGTAATGCTGACTGTGCCTTTTCCGGTAGCCACGTCAGCAAAATGGATGTGGTTACTCGTGAGTAACCTGCCGGAGAAACAAAATCGAATGTTAGTAACATTTTTGATACAAATTGAAACATAGTAACCTTAATGAAATAAGTCTAAAACTTAGTGACCTACCAAAAATTTAATCCATTATTACTTAGTTTGTTTTAGTAATTTACATAAATGTCACTATTATTACGTGGTTTGTGTTTCATTAATCATTAAATTGTTAAAATTTTGTTCAAATAAAATGGTAAATGACAAACAATTATCGTGAAGGATTTAATCATTTGAGCAATATGTGTTTATATTTCACATGTATCAAGAATTTATTATCATAATTAATTTCAACTAATTAATAAATTAAGTTCGTAAACGCTTAGAAGCAAAACTTTTCTAGTGTACATGAGAAATGTGTTGAATATTATGTGGTTTTAGTTACTATTTTCCTACTAATAGATTTTTTATTTTTCATTTCGAAGAGGTTGTCACGCCTCGTCCTACGAAACCGGCAGGAGGCAACCGTTATGACAACCCTAGGAGGCGCACTCCCGCCATTCAACCCTTGAGTCACCGCAAAACTATCCACAACCTGGGGAGAACAGCTCTGAATAGGAATTCACAATATTAAAACATACATAACATAGCTCAACAATTAGCACATAGGAAGCTATCACACGAAAACCTGAATACAGGGTTCAAAAAAATATACTTGTCATAAATACAATAAAGTTTTCAAGAAAGTAGACAAGCGTACCAACCATGCATAAGAGTATCAAATACACTAGTGGATCCATGTTCTTATATAATACAGTATGCTCAAGATAAAACATACAAATAGCAGGGTTTAAGAAGGATAGCTGGAGAATATACACAACACTTTGGTCTACCGCAACACCATTACTAATTAGAACCTGAAAGAGAGGGGGAGAGGGTGAGTCACTAAAGTCACTCAGTGAATGGGTTCGCAGTTCTAAAGAATACAAAATACTTTAAAAAGATGATAAAGCCAACCTTCTTTAGTAATACAAATATATTAGAACACTGCAGAAAATATAGTTTTAACAGTTTATACCATGTATAAGAAAATCATACATATATCATAGAAGAACTATTTTGCTCAAAAGAAGCTGCAACACTCAAATCTCTTGACTAGCATGATGCAGGTTTTAGAATCATAAAACACGATACTCAACACCAAATCCATTTACTTTGCATGAAACTCATTTTCTCAAAATACGAAGTTTTCAAACCAAATTGTTTTCTCAAGAAGATACATGATAAGTGCTTGATTATATATATTTTATAATATCAGTTTATATGCATTGAGCATCACTTCTATCAGATTTTAGCATTAACAAGGTGTGTTTTGTGTTCTTTTGTGCAAACAGGGCTTTGGAGACATGACATACAGGAAGAAGCAAAGATAGGGTGTGATGACACGTTCCAAGACCACAATCAGAAGCTGTGTTCATATGCATGGGGGTGTTGCCAACTTTCGGAGGAGTACAAGTCATTACACAAACCGAAAGGGCACAAAGGCAGTAGTACGCCCATGTCCCAGCTTCCGTACAAAGCAGAAGAAAGTTCTTGAGGATTTCAAAGCATAGAAAGCCACACACCCTACCACACGAGCGTGTGCCCGACCGTGTGGACTCCAAGGAAGACTTCGGGAAAAATCTACTGTAGCATCTACTGTAGCAAATTACTGTAGCAGTACTGTAGCAGAGTGCTTCACACGCCCGTGTGGAATTTCCACACGGGCGTGTGGATGGCCGTGTGGATGCCCGCGTAAAGCCCCGAATTCAAATTATAAAAGCCGCCTTGTGATAATTTTTGGGGATCTTTTTGGCCACTTTCGAGAGACAAGGCGGCTAGGGCTTGGAAGGAGTTCTTTGCGGCTTTGGGAAGCTTTCCTCACCAACTTGGATCGATTCCTCCTCCGTCATAGCGTCAAGGAAGCCATCGGCGACCTAGCTTCGGAGTGGATTCAATCCAGACGTGGAAACTACCCATCGAGACTATCATCACGGATTTAAGGGGGTTATTCTTTATGTCTTTGGAACTTATTTCTGAATTTATTATTTGTTTTGTGACTCGCTCCATGGAGAGCTAAACCCCTAGAGGGTATTCGGGCATGTAAACCCTAGGATTCTTATTTTCATTAGATTTACATTGTGTTTCTATTCGAATCTATCAGTTTGAGTTTTACTCTTGAGTTCTTAATGCTTGTTTGTGCTTTTGATTTCATTATTAATTGCCTCGCATGTTTTATTCAATCTAGTGACGAGAGAGATCACCGCTAGGTTTAGAATTACCAAGAGTAAAGAGGGTTGAGAGGGTGAGCCGTGAGATAGCGGAGTGTCCCCTTTCCCTTCCGACAGATATTTCCTATCTCCATATTCCCTAAGTGTCAAGCAACCATATGTGGTGTGAGGCGTCGAGAGAATTCTCCGCCGGGACCTCGTAGGGGGTTAGGGATCTTCCACCTGGAGGCAGGGTTAGATCTACTTTTAGGAATTGGTCATATCTTTGGGATCCCTAGAGTTTTAAGCAGTCATATGTGGTGTGAGGCGTTGAGAGAATTCTCCGTCGGGACCTCGTAGGGGGCTAGTTATCGGTGACCTGGAGGCAGGGGCCGTTATACCTTTGGATACCCATGACTCATTGTCTTCGTTTAGAAACACTTGTAATCTACATCCAACACCCGAATCCTAGGGGGGAGCATTGTCCGGATACCTCACTTTTATTGATTGAGAACTCTTTTCCTTTTTATTTCCTGCGCACTTGTGGTGACACTCTTAGTGTTGGCCATTAGATCATCACATACTACACTCATTAGGCTAGATAACAAAAGAGGGGCTATTACTAGTACTTCTGTTCCCTGTGGTTCGACAACCCGACCCTTTGGGTCCACTTTTATTACTTGACGACCCGTGCACTTGCGGTAACGCAAGGGGTTGACACACATCACCCTGTTGTGTTGTTGCGGAGACGCATCAAGTTTTTGGCGCCGTTGCCGGGGATCAGGATATTAGGAACGCTAGTATTTTGTTACTTTAGCCATTCATTTATTTTTACTGTTTTTCTACTCCATCTTCTCTACTTTCATTATTCTCATTTTTCGATCTTGTGTCTTTTATTGTGCCCAAGGACTATGTTCAATACGAAGGAAATATTGGAGACATTGAAGGAAGTAATGGCGACGAATGAAGAGAAGGTAGAACAATTAGTTGCAACTTACAAGTGGAGCCACGAAGACTCGATCATTGGGTTGGGGAATTCATATCACGGTGCATATCTGGCTAGCTTACTAGACCAATTTGATAAGTCGGCAATACTCTCTTTTAATGAAGAACCTGAAGTTAATCTGAAAGAAGCAATGGCACAGTTTAATATGATCATGACAGAAAGTAATTCAGATGGAGATGATGATTCTATAGAAGATGCTGATCAAATCCTAGCGGCAGAAATTTGTAGCGTTGGCATTCGAGAAGACTACCCTGAAGATTTAGAGATTGTCCCATCAGTCCAACCAGAGCTGGATGTATTCGAGGAGGAACCGGAAAATGAACACAAGGATTTCGAAGAAATTGAGCAGAAACGAGGGCAATCGATTACGGCCTTCAGGTGGAAGAACCCCCCGAGCTGGAATTGAAGACATTACCCGACCATCTAGAGTACGCTTTCCTAGCCGAAGGGTCGAAGTTGCCGGTAATCATTGCTTCCAACCTCTCTCGCATCACGTAAAAGAAAAACTGGTGGTTTTATTGAAAGCACATAAAGCTGCTATTGCATGGAAGATTTCGGACATCAAAGGGATAAACCCATCCTTTTGCACGCATAAGATTTCGATGGAAGACAACTATAAAACAGTCATCCAACCTCAACGAAGGCTTAATCCAAACATGAAGGAGGTAGTAAAAGCAGAGGTGGTGAAGCTCCTTGATGCAGGCATTATTTACCCTATATCCGATAGTGCTTGGGTAAGTCCTACTCAAGTAGTGCCGAAGAAGGGGGGTATGACCGTGGTGAAGAACGAGCAAAACGAGCCGATACCCACACGTACGAGAACCGGTTGGCGTGTGTGCATTGATTACCGAAGATTAAATGACGCCACAAGAAAGGATCACTTCCCTCTTCCTTTTATTGATCAAATGCTAGAGCGTCTCGCAGTCATCAGTTCTATTGTTTTCTGGATGGCATGTCTGGGTATTTTCAGATCCCGATCGCCCCTGAAGATCAGGAGAAAACAACATTTACATGCCCCTATGGTACGTTTGCATACAGAAGGATGCCGTTCGGGTTATGTAATGCACCAGCCACATTTCAAAGATGCATGACAGCCATTTTTGATGAACTACTGGAGGATGTCATGGAGGTCTTCATGGATGACTTTTCGTGTTCGGTAATTCTTTTGACGCATGTCTTAAGAACTTGGAAAGGGTACTCATGCGGTGCGAGGAAACGAATCTTGCCTTGAATTTGGGAAAGTGTCACTTCATGGTGCAAGAGGGGATAGTGGCTGGGGCATAAAATCTCCAGCCAGGGAATCGAAGTGGACAGAGCAAAGATTGAAACAATAGAGAAGCTACCACCACCAACTAACGTCAAGGCTATTCGCAGCTTCTTGGGGCATGCAGGATTCTATCGGCGCTTCATAAAAGATTTTTCCAAGATCACGCGACCGCTTACCAAACTTTTGGAAAAGGATGTCCATTTTGAGTTTAATGATGAGTGTGTATCTGCTTTCAGCTTATTAAAGGAAAAACTTACTCATTCACCCATCCTAATCACGCCTGATTGGAACCTTCCCTTTGAGCTCATGTGTGATGCCAGTGACCATGCAGTTGGGGCTGTTTTGGGACAAAGAAGAGACAAACACTTTCAACCAATCTATTATGCAAGCAAGACATTGACAAGTGCCCAAGAGAATTATACAACTACCGAAAAGGAATTGTTGGTCGTAGTTTTCGCGTTTGATAAATTCAGACCCTATTTAATTTTATCTAGAGTGATTGTTTTCACAGCACCATTCGGCCCTTCGTTATCTAATGAGCAAGGCCGATGCCAAACCAAGACTAATTCGTTGGATTTTGTTGTTGCAGGAATTTGATGTGGAAATCAAGGACAAGAGGGGTGCAGAAAATCCGGCAACGAGATCATTTATCCCTACTGGAGGGTTTAGAAGATGATGAAGCCACTCATAATGAAATCAACGACTCATTTCCAGAGGAGCACCCGTATGGAGTTCAAGATCGGTCAATATCCGATACTCCATGGTTCGCTGATTTTGCAAACTATCTTTCGGGCAAGGTTCTCCCCAAGGGACTCACATTTCAGCAAAAAAGAAGAAGTTTTTCGCCGACCGAAAAATTTCCTTTGGGAAGATCCATATCTGTTCCGAGTATGTGCAGACCATGTAGTGCGAAGATGTGTTTCAAGGGAAGAAGGGTGGAGCATCCTTACTCATTGCCACTCGGGACCCACTCGGTGGTCATTATGCAAAGAGCCGAACTGCAGAGAAAGTGTTGGCTGCAGGTTTTTATTGGCCAACCATATTTAAGGATGCTCATCAATTCGTTCAAAGCTGTGATAAATGTCAAAGAGCCGGTAATTTGTCTAGACGGGACGAGATGCCTCAAAATCCTATTCGGTTCCGTGAAGTATTCGACGTTTGGGGTATTGACTTTATGGGACCATTCCCTAGCTCAAATGGAAACCGATACATTCTAGTCGCCGTGGATTATGTGTCCAAGTGGGTTGAGGCACAAGCTCTCCCCACAAACGACGCTAGAACCGTAGTTAGATTTCTCAAGCGCTTGTTCGCTCGTTTTGGGACTCCCGGGATCATCATTAGTGATAGAGGGACTCATTTTTGTAATGTGCAGCTTGATAAGGTACTGAAACGATATGGAGTGTATCATCGGCTAGCCACTCCATACCACCCGCAAACAAGCGGCCGTGTCGAGGTAACAAACGGGGAGTTAAAGAGAATTCTAGCGAAATCGGTGGAACACAAAGAAAGGATTGGTCCGAACGTCTCGATGACACACTTTGGGCATATCGTACGGCCTACAAGACACCAAGTGGGAACAACACCATACGGCTTGGTTTATGGAAAATCTTGTCACTTACCGGTGGAACTCGAGCATAAAGCTTACTGGGCAATCAAGGCGATGAATTTTGACCTCGCACAAGCCGGAGAACAAAGGAAGTTGCAGCTGAATGAATTAGATGAATGGCGGTTGCGTGCATACGAAAATGCAAAGATTTATAAAGAGAAAATGCGTCGGTGGCATGATAAGCACATCAAATTGCAGAAAGGGTTCAATGAAGGCGACTTGGTGTTACTTTTCAATTCTCGTTTGAGATTATTCCCAGGAAAATTAAAATCGAGATGGTCAGGACCTTATACCGTGACTCAAGTATCACCGCACGGGGCGGTTGAAATCACTCACCCAGATAAAGGGACGTTTAAAGTGAACGGGCACAGGTTGAAGCGCTATTTTTCAGGCGAAGAAGCAGTTGCAGGAAAGGAGGTATTTCACTTGCATGAGCCCCCATAGAGGAACAGGTACGTCGAGCTAATGACGTAAAACAAGCACTTCTTGGGAGGTAACCCAAGTCATTTTATTGCTTTCATAGTTAGTTTTTTAATTCTGCAGTAATAACTAGCTTGAGTAGGCGACTTTGCGTTAATTCTGTCGTTGCTGTGTTTTTATTGTTTATTCTTGGTGTTTCATGATAATTATACATGTGTGGCTTGATCTAGATTGATTTAGAGATTTAAAGTTAAGGAATTGGCCTTGTGCTTAAGTGTTTCATGTTTTGCTGAAAATCCACAAGGGCAGGCACAAGGGGGTGTGAGTGCCCCGTGCCTTGCTGAAAAAATTGAAAAAACATGAAACGAGAAGGGCACAAGGGCACTCACACGCCCGTGTGAGTGCCCCCGTGGCCTTCCTCGAGGAGCCACACGCCCATGTGGCTCATCCACATGGGCGTGTGAGACCCGAAAATCAATTTTCGGGTTTCCGAGAGAGGCACAAGGGCAGCCACACGCCCGTGTGGCTGCCCCCGTGGATTTTCCGAGTCCACAAGGGCACTCACACGCCCGTGTGAGTGCCCCCGTGGCCTCTCGTCTCGAGATATTTAATCCACACCGGCACTCACACGCCCGTGTGAGTGCCCTTGTGGCTTTCTCGGCGTCGATTTTTGAAGGCACAAGGGCGTGTGGCTCATCCACACGCCCATGTGGCCATCCACAAGGGCGTGTGAGACCCTCACACGCCCATGTGGTTTATAAAGGAGATGAGAAGGCCTTGAACTTTCATTCAAACCTTCGCGCCTTTTCTCCTTCCGACGCCTCCACGCGAAGAGACGCATCTCTTGGGTTCCTAACGCCTCTCCTTAGCTTATTTAAGGATTCTTGGGTGTTTTTCCGGCGATTTCCATCTTCTTCTTCATCAAAAATCTCCGGTAAGCTCCAAGTTTTTCTAGTTCTTGCCATGAATTTTGAATTTCAGATCTGGTGATTTGTTGATGTTTTATGCATAAATCTTCCATGAGAACTATCATGATATGCATGCTTGTCGATTTAGGGGTAGTTTTTGATGTGGAAACCACCCAACCATGGCTTTTTGGCCATGGTCGGGCATCCACACGGGCGTGTGGCCCATCCACACGCCCGTGTGGATGAGGATGATGACCCACAAGGGCGTGTGGATCCTCCACACGCCCATGTGGATTTCTCGCACAAGTGGAATTTTGCACTAACTTGCCCCGATTTTCCCGGATATGGCCCCTAGGACCAAGAAGGTCGCCCACAAACGCTCTCGCGCCGCTCGAGAGCCTTCCCCTCCCGAGGAACCGGAGTTCGCCGTCCCCGAGCATCGGCAGCCGATATGAGCGCTTACGGCGTCTCAAATTCGGACGGGCGCGCGTGATCGATTGGAAGGCACTCGAGGAGATTGACTTGGCCGATGAGGTGCGCGAGCTTACCGTGGGAGGCCGGGACCGGCTCCTTACTATTCGTGATCCCACTTATCGTGAGCTCACACCGGAGGTCTTGTCCTCGTTCGACTTCGACCGCGCTCGCCATGATTTTGAGAGGGAGGACACGATCCGCTTCGAGCTATTCGGTCGAGCACCACTCCATGAGCCTCACGCAGTTCTCTGTTTTTCTCGGTTTATATGACAGAGACTATGTTCACACGGGGGAGTACGAGCAACTCATCGTCGATTACCCTATTGGACTCACTCCGAGTCGTGCGTACGGGACCATATGCGGAGGCTTCCAAGACGAGCCGGGATCTTCCAAGGCAACCATGCTCGGCCGTCCGGCCTACGGTATATACATTCTATTTTCAGCAGGACCGTGACGGGACGAGGCGACAAAGACTGGAGTTTTGAGCCGCCTCGACTTGCTTTACCTATACACCATGGTCCGTAACATCCCCATGCATTTAGGCTTTGTTGTGGCGGATTACCTCCGCCATCAAAGCCATTACGTGCGGGTCGGTGTGATCTTTTCGGGAGTATACATTACCCGACTCGTTCGTGGCATGGGCTTGTCCGAGGCACTTCGAGGGATGGAGAGGATCAGCATACCAGCACCCTTGGGGCTTGCATCTCTCCGAGCCATGCGTATGGTGAAGAAGACGAGCACCGGCCGTTATATACTCGCAAGTGGAGGCCGAGGAGGAGGAGTCGAAGAGGAGGCAGCCGACCCAGCCAGACGCTCCCGATTCACCGGCACCCACAACCGTGCCGATGGACACCGAGGCCCCCGCATCCGAGCGAGCCGAGCAGCCCTCCACTCGAGCCCGTGACCGTTTGGCGAGGCTCGAGGTGGCAGTTGGAGCTCTCCGGGGGGACATGGTGACTGTGCTCGCCAACCAGTCCATGATGATGTCGCAGCTTATCCATCATTCGACATCTTCCGGGAGAGCGACACAAAGCATCCGAGGCGACGACATCAGCACCACCAGCACCACCCAGAAGACCACAATAGAGTTTCCCGACGCATGAGGCGTCCTTGAGTCATTTTATTTTATCTTCGTATTTTTATTTTCTCGTAGTTTTATTTTCAGCATGCTAGTTGAGACTCGTCTTTTATTTCTGTCATTTTTATTTTGTGGTTCTAGTTGTTTTTCGTTGTTTTATTTTCTAATCTTGTTGAGCTTCATTGAACCCCCCGAATCCTGCAGATAGTCTTGAGAGTCTTGGGAAATGGAAATCAAGTTATGCACATGGCCGTGTGAATAGGTCACACGGCCGTTTCACCTCCAAATGCCCGTTGAGCCAAACACACCCTTGTACAAGATTCCACCAACTATTTCACTTGGAATTCAGGGGAGTATTATTTTGATTTTTGCACACCCTCACATGCTTTGTGTTCAGAATTTATAATTTTATTGTGCTTGCATGTGTACATTGGGGACAATGTACATCTTAAGTGTGGGGGAGGGATCACTTTATACACCACTTTATTGTCTGTTTTCATTATATATGCTCATGCAACCTATGAAGGTTCACTTTAAGGTTAAGAGTTAGATTCTAGACTATAGGGGAGCTTCGAACACTAGATTTCATCATGCTCTAGTTGTCATCCAATTTTTTTGAGAAATTTTTGTCCGATTGCCATTTATGCACTCTACTCACTCATTAGACCTATAGAAGCTCTAGTTTAATGTTTTGAGACTTGTTAGTAGTTGTTTTATTCGAAAAAGGAAAAAAAAAAAAAAAAAAAAAAAAAAAAGAAGAAGAAAAAGAAAAGAAAAAAATATAGATATTTATTTAGCTTAGCAATTGTGAATTATTTCGTGTATATAGGGGGTGAAAAGAGCTACTACCTTTGATTGTATGCAGCTACTCTCATAAGTCGGATACTAGTTATGCCCTAATGAGAGAAAGAGCTATCACAAGGGATATGTGAAAGCTAGCACCCTCGGTAGAAAGAGCTACCATCTCTAAAGTGTGAAAGCCACTCGGGAGGCCGCCTGAGAAAGGGCTACCTTGGAGATTGTGTGCAGCTACTACCATTCTTTTTGCTATTATATGAGTCTCGAGCAATAAAAACGTAAGTAGTGGACATAGAGTCGAATTGAGATGAGTTTTTCCACACACACACGCTTTCGGATTTCTTTTTCTTTCTTGTCATTGGATTGTTTTCTAGAGCATTGACTGAGCTGTTTGGTGTTAAATAGTTTTTCCCTTTTGTTATAGAATCATACTCTCATACTTTCTAGTGAACCTGAGGCCAAGCACTTATCCTTTCTTTCCTTGTAATGAATGTTTAGTTTGCTTGAGGACAAGCAAAAGCTTAAGTGTGGGGGAGTTTGATAAGTGCTTGATTATATATATTTTATAATATCAGTTTATATGCATTGAGCATCACTTCTATCAGATTTTAGCATTAACAAGGTGTGTTTTGTGTTCTTTTGTGCAAACGGGGCTTTGGAGACATGACATACGGGAAGAAGCAAAGATAGGGTGTGATGACACGTTCCAAGACCACAATCGAAAGCTGTGTTCATATGCATGGGGGTGTTGCCAACTTTCGGAGGAGTACAAGTCATTACACAAACCGAAAGGGCACAAAGGGCAGTAGTACGCCCATGTCCCAGCTTCCGTACAAAGCGTAAGAAAGTTCTTGAGGATTTCAAAGCATAGAAAGCCACACACCCTACCACACGAGCGTGTGCCCGACCGTGTGGACTCCAAGGAAGACTTCGGGAAAAATCTACCGTAGCATCTACTCGTAGCAAATTACCGTAGCAAGATCTGTAGCAGAGTGCTTCACACGCCCGTGTGGAATTTCCACACGGGCGTGTGGATGGCCGTGTGGATGCCCGCGTAAAGCCCCGAATTCAAATTATAAAAGCCGCCTTGTGATAATTTTTGGGGATCTTTTTGGCCACTTTCGAGAGACAAGGCGGCTAGGGCTTGGAAGGAGTTCTTTGCGGCTTTGGGAAGCTTTCCTCACCAACTTGGATCGATTCCTCCTCCGTCATAGCGTCAAGGAAGCCATCGGCGACCTAGCTTCGGAGTGGATTCAATCCGGACGTGGAAACTACCCATCGAGACTATCATCACGGATTTAAGGGGGTTATTCTTTATGTCTTTGGAACTTATTTCTGAATTTATTATTTGTTTTGTGACTCGCTCCATGGAGAGCTAAACCCCTAGAGGGTATTCGGGCATGTAAACCCTAGGATTCTTATTTTCATTAGATTTACATTGTGTTTCTATTCGAATCTATCGGTTTGAGTTTTACTCTTGAGTTCTTAATGCTTGTTTGTGCTTTTGATTTCATTATTAATTGCCTCGCATGTTTTATTCAATCTAGTGACGAGAGAGATCACCGCTAGGTTTAGAATTACCAAGAGTAAAGAGGGTTGAGAGGGTGAGCCGTGAGATAGCGGAGTGTCCCCTTTCCCTTCCGACAGATATTTCCTATCTCCATATTCCCTAAGTGTCAAGCAACCATATGTGGTGTGAGGCGTCGAGAGAATTCTCCGCCGGGACCTCGTAGGGGGTTAGGGATCTTCCACCTGGAGGCAGGGTTAGATCTACTTTTAGGAATTGGTCATATCTTTGGGATCCCTAGAGTTTTAAGCAGTCATATGTGGTGTGAGGCGTTGAGAGAATTCTCCGCCGGGACCTCGTAGGGGGCTAGTTATCGGTGACCTGGAGGCAGGGGCCGTTATACCTTTGGATACCCACGACTCATTGTCTTCGTTTAGAAACACTTGTAATCTACATCCAACACCCGAATCCTAGGGGGGAGCATTGTCCGGATACCTCACTTTTATTGATTGAGAACTCTTTTCCTTTTTATTTCCTGCGCACTTGTGGTGACACTCTTAGTGTTGGCCATTAGATCATCACATACTACACTCATTAGGCTAGATAACAAAAGAGGGGCTATTACTAGTACTTCTGTTCCCTGTGGTTCGACAACCCGACCCTTTGGGTCCACTTTTATTACTTGACGACCCGTGCACTTGCGGTAACGCAAGGGGTTGACACACATCACCCTGTTGTGTTGTTGCGGAGACGCATCAATACAAGTATTCACGTCTCAAAGATCTGATTTGTAGAATACATATTTTCTCAACATACGAACTTGCATCTCGAGCAAGCGAATCGTGGTCTAAAAACTTCTTTAAACTCTAGCCGTGACCGCAGCTAGGTTCAAAGCCATCAAGGCACTCGTGTCCTTAACGTTGACCAAAATATGAACTTGCATCTCAAGCAAGCGAGTCACGGTCTAAAAACCTCTCTAAACTCTAGCAGTGGTCGCGGCTTAGTTCAGATCCACCAAGGCACTCATGTCCTTGACGTTGACTAAAATACAAACTTGCATCTCAAGCAGGCTAATCACGGTCTAAAAACCTCTCTAAACTCTCACCGTGGTCACGACTAAGTTCAGAGTCGTCAAGGCACTCATGTCCGTAACGTTGACCCATGGGGCCCGTGTGGTGACTCCGAACACCCAATGTACGTCTAATCAGGGCTCTATGCGCCACCTGAAGTAGACAGATCAGCCGGGTCCACCATGCCACCTATAAAGACTGGACCATGGGGATCTACTACAGCAGACGGGTTCCAACCCATCACCAACAAAATAGCACCAAGTGTGTTATCAAGATATTTCCAGTAATGTATTTCACAGAGTCATTGTCCAGGACATATAACCATATATCGGCGATAAACATTGCTATCTTATAAATTCAAACCAAGAGTATAATATGTATAAAAGTTCAATCATTTATTTTCATCCGATGTACCAACGTAATCAAAATCATTTTCATCAAACATCAAGAGCTTTGCTTGTAAAATAAAAGGTATGGGAATTCCTTTCAAATCATCAATTCATTAATAGTTTCCTTAATAAAACAGGAAGAATAAAACTTCTGTTAAAACCATCAACCATCATTTTAACATAAAAAAAACAAGGATTTCATTAAACAAATCCATAAGTATAATTATATAGTATAATACTAGAATGTGCAATCATAACCCACTCACAGACTACAGAGAACAACTCATCAACGGTACTACTCCTCTGCCAGCTCTTTGCCTCGGGCCGAGTTTTCACTACTTACACCAACACAAGCCACAAGGGCTCGAAAAAAAAAAAACACAAGAAGAAAACACAAGCATGAACCTCTTCATGCTACAACTACGAAACTCTAACAACACTTGGGTATGGCCTGAACTTGAGCTTCAAAGGTTCCAATGAACCCCCATGGAGATCAATTCTCAAAACAACTAAGAAAACAAAAGTTAGCAATGGATTTATCGGTGCTACAGTAGCTCCGATTTCAAGAACAAGGGAAACAACTTTCATCAAGGTAGAAAGGGGTGAATTTTCACATCCACTTCATGATACAAGAAAGAGTGAAAGAAATTCAACAAATCACTCAAGAAATCAACATCATTAAGCCAAGATTCAAGATCTAAAACCGAGGGTCAGCATGCTCATCTAATCAAAATGAAATAAGGGGAAAGAGAAAAAAAAGGAGAGCTTGCCTTCAAGGATCTTTAGCCAAAGGTGATAGGAAGGTCAAGCAATGGCGGCTTTCGTTCTTTGAAAGCAAAATGAACAAAGGTAGAAAGAAGAAGAAGAAGAAAAGAAGTCAGAGGATTAGGGCTCAAGTTCAGACTTTTAAATACCATTGGGTGAACACGGGCTGAACACGGGCGTGTTTCTCAGCCCCTGCCCATGCACTCATAAGCACTGGTATGAATTCTCCTACGGCCCAGTGCACTTTATAGGAAAATAGAGCCAGCTTCACTAGCGAAGCACAGGCAGGAAGCACAGGTGTGCTTATGCCCGTGTACTTTACAAGAGAATCGGGTGAGAAAAACACAGCTTCTTTGCCCCTAACACTGCCATGCTCTCACAAGCACGGTTGGAAGCACGGGAGTGCTTCGCTCCGTGCACTTTACAAGTTGCTAGAAAAAAATCCAAAACATCTTTTGAAGTGCATGGTCAAGAGCACGGTCCAAAGTAAGGTTGTGCTTGCTCTGTGAACTACGTTCCAAGCCCAAACAGTTAAAAACGGGCCCAATAAGAAAAACACATATCTTTTAGGATAGCACAGACAACGATGCAGGCTCGAAAAAATCGAAACACCATAGGGGTTGTGTAAAATAAAGCATATTGTAGATAGGAATTATGTAATTAGTTTGTGTCAAATGGTTTTGGCAAATCTCGAAGAGAAGGCTATCAAATATTCAATATCCTGAATCTCGATCTTTGTTGAAATGCTAAAATGCCCTCTTTTGTATTTGTGGGAAAGGATTTTGTATCGTATCATGGATAGTTTATGTTTTATGAATGCTGAACTCCAGTTATATTATATCAATGGTACAATCATTTGATAGGGATATTAATATCAAAAATCTGTGGCTTGTGACTTTGAGAATTAAAATATAATTGAAGTGATCAATTATATATATATATATATATATATATATATATATATATATATATATATAACGATTTCATTAACTATATCATTTGAATATGTCCAAAGATTGTGAGTGTTTTTTTTTCTTAATTTTTTAAACTTCTAATGTAGTCTTCTTTTAAAAAAAAATTGAGAACATTCCAATGTGTCAATGATGAGAGCACCAACAAAGAAATGTTTTTAAAATTTAAATTATGTTGTTTTTAAAAGTTTGAGTAACAATTTTTAATGAAATGTTGTTTATTTGGTGCCTTAATATTTAATTCAATCGTAGATAACAAACTTTCAAATATTATTATCAAAATTATCTATCATAAGTATTCTATTGTGTAAACATTGTTATCATAATTATCTGTTACCATTATTTCTCCCGTGCATCACACAAATGTAAGTTTAGTATTATATTGAAACGTAAATAAGTTAGTAAAATTGTCAATTCCTTTGACCTACTATTACTTTTTATTTGGAAAAGCAGGTGAAGATATCATCTCTATCAATATCCTCAAGAATAAAGAATAAGTAATACAAAAGAAGTGTGTGTGTACGTTAATAATTAATGTTTGTCAATATAAAATAGTTGGGAAACAATGTTTTGATCATATATAAGTCCAGAGTGTATAAATGAGGCTTCAAGGATTTGTTAATAGTTAAATGATATATAAATTGTAAATTTAACAAGCTTCCACTCAAAATGTGTTAGTCACTATTGATTTCAAATTCAAATTTGTATATGTATAAGGGGGTTAGGACCGTTTAACACAAGATGCGCACAACTTCAAGAATGCTTTAAAAAAAAAGATGAATTTATTTGATAATATTGTCACTGGAGTAGATATTTACCTAGAAATATATTCCCCTGTCTCAACCCAAATTTACAAACCTATCCTTGATTTTATCGTCGAACTTGGGTGAGACATAAATTTTCTTCACTAGTCTTGCACCCTAGTTTATTATTCAAAATAAAATATAAAAAATGGTTAAATATTTTGTCAACATTCTATTAAAATTGAATAAAATCATTTTCAAAAGGTGTTCAATAATGGATAGAGGGATCACATTACTATGTAGTCCATGATTTGCGAATTCAGAAATGAAAATGTAGAATGCTATTTATTCTGTTTTTATTTGCAATTTGATAGAAACGAAATGAATATCCATTTTTAATTTAAAATTATTGTTTTTAATATGTTACTAATACAAATGGCCACTTAGGACTATATGTTATTAAAATATTATAAAAAAATCTATTTTCAATAGAAAAGGACTATAAACAATAAAAATATATTTTCATTAAAATGTTATAAAATATCAGTGTCTAATCTGTTTCTTGGGACTAAAAATGGATTTAAAAATATATTTTAATAAAATATAAAGAGACTAGAAACATATGTCAAAATGCATTTTGTTAAATATTATAAAATATTTGTCTCTAATGTTTAAGTAATAGAAAACTACTGGAAACATATTTAAGAAGATATATTTTATTAAAATTATATATACATATTGTTCACATCCGGGCGTGGGGATGTGCTTAGGGCCTGTTTGGTACGATGTAAAATTATGACTTTTTCTTCGAGTAAGAGAGATGAATCATTTTCACCCATTTGGTTTTTAAAAAAATGATCTTCTTGCAATCACTTTCTTTTTTACCATAGAAAGTAATTCACAAGGGGTGATGTGAAAGTGATACTATTCATCAAATCCCACTTGCATCTTCCAACGCCATCCCCAAAAATGAAGGAAAAGATGTATTAGAAGAGAGAGAACCAAGTAGCAAAAGGAGAAAATTTGACGAAAGATTTGATGAAACACTAAGGCCAATAAGGATACCAATAAAAACTGTAGATCTACTCAAGAGATGGAGGCACATGACTTATGATTTTTGGAAAAATGGAAAAAAAAATCTAGAAAACAAATACCAAAAAATTGAAAATTGTTACTGTTAGAAATATAGAGATGCTATCAATCCAAGATCAAATAAATTATATTTACCCAAGATTATATTTATCTTTAAAATTATATTTGAATGCTTTGAATTCATGTTTACATTGATGAAAATTCTCCACTATATGATAAGTGTCAAATAAATATTTTGGATTTTGGTCTAAGCTATAGACTATGTCTCGGTCCTTACTCATAAATTAAAATGTACTGGTTCCATGGAGATATATGGGCCATAATCATAACAAAAATCTCTAAGATGCTTTCGTAGGGAATAAAGAAACGTAATTCTTGAATAGCAAGACAACAATTGTTCTACACCCTGGTATGAATGTAGTAATTAATTTTATAAATATAAATACTCCTAATTATTGCGTACAAGAAAAAGATACTATTTATTTTAATATTTTTCCATCCTCTCGTTTCTTTATAAGTTCTTAACTTTATCGAAGTTATGTTCTTGTAGAAAATGTTTTATTTCTCTAGCATTTGTCCCGGTAGATAATAAATATCCTAGACTCACAATTAATAAATCTACAGCCTCTAATGTCTTCTTTTCACCATCTTGCTCCATTATAAATTCTTCGAATTCTTCCTTGATCAGATTTTGGTAGAGTAATTTATGTGCTAAATTATCTTGATCTTTAATTTGATGTCCTAATAACATAAACTTTTGATGTTTACTGATCGAGTCCATTTACCCATTATCTTGGGTCCAGTTTGGGACACCATAGGTTTCTTGAAAATCTACCGGACTTCTTATTTTTGTTAACTATTCCATTTCATCATTACCAAAACTACGCTTATGTCACTTTGTCTTTTTCACTATCATTACTGTCTAAGCTAACAATGTCAAATTCATCCGCTAGTTCAAGTTCTTGAAATAGCTTCAGTCTTTCCTTATTAATCGTCTTATTTCTACATTCCCTAGAATAGTGGCCTTTAATACCACAAATTTAACATTTACATTTCATAGGTGGCTAATGTAGCTTAAATTTCTTGACGTAGTTAAATTTGGGTCTTCCTTTTCTATAGTATTGACTCCTTTTTAGCCTCTTCCTAGGTTTACATTCTCGGTGTATGGCGGGTATATATATCTTATTGCAATAACTATAGCTAGAGATTTGCCTTGTTGCTTCTGTTTGAAAACATTTGTTTTTCAAACATTCAAAAGTGAACATAATTGCGGGTCTTATCCCTACAATGTTGTCATTACCTTAATCTATCCAGGATTTATAGATAAGATCTCCCAATGGCTTGGCAATTTATTAAACCATTTTTCAGTTAATTTTGTTCCGGTAAAGGCTCTCCCTGTTTTGGCTGCTAGAACTAAATACATCTGACTAAATTTTACTATCTCATTAAAACTTGTTATCTCGCAATCTTTCTAAATCTCTGGTTTGTATTATCCTATAGTAAGGTGTCTCATCGCGGCAGATTAGTTCCTAAGATTATTTGCCTAATCGATTCAAAACATTATAGGGATTATCCGCCATTCTAATCATATCCTCGCTACTCAGTAGGAAGTATTATTTTCCAACTGTTATGTAACTCTCTTCTTTGTCGTTCCAAATACTTTTTCAATAAAATTAACAATTCCTAAATCATCGAGCTGATATGTATTCTTCCTATTGCATTCATGGCATCAGATTCCCATCTATCAATAAGCTCGGGCCATTTTTGGGGATGAACTGTTGTTAGGATGAACATACTTCCTTTATTATTTTGTTTTGGCATACTTTTTACTACTTCCAATGGATATGGTTTTCCTCTTCCTTTCCTATACGTTTGTTAAGGATGAGTAAACTGATAAGTAGATGGAAATTGCATAGGTTGGGTTGTTCTTGTTTGGTGTGTTGCTACAAAGACTGTTGGTACACTACTGGTGCTAGGCTCAGCTTGACTTACTCTACTTTCTACTTGTGTTTGTATCTCTTGAATTAGTGGGAGTTCATATTTTTTTCAATAATCCTTCTACGTCTACTTCATCGAACTGCCTAAGAATTTCTTCTTCTGTTTCTTCTACATATAATTCATCTATATGGGTTTCTAATATTTCAGTCACTAAGTTTTTCCTGCGCCAATCCCCATAAAGGTACCGGCATTTAATTAAAAATTTCACATCATTAATATCATAAGAAAATTCTTCAAAATTGGCAATCCAATCATAATCAAGATAAATATAATTTATTTGATCTTGGATTGAGAGCATCTCTATATTTCTAACAGTAACAACTTCCAATTTTTTGGTATTTGTCTTCAAGATCTTTTTCCCATTTTTTCCGAAAATCATAAGTCGGTTGCCTCCATCGCTTGACTAGATCTACAGTTTTTATTGGTATCCTTATTGGCCTTAGTGTTTCATCAAATCTTTCATCAAATTTTCTCCTTTTGCTACTAGGTTCTCCCTCTTCTAATACATCTTTTCCTTTACGTTTTTCTTCCATTTCTAGAGCTTTTATCATTTGTCCTTCATGTTCCCTTAACATATCTTGTTTTGTTAAAATAAATCTTTGTTAAAATAAATCTATGTTAAAATAAATCTATGAACTTCTTCTAACCAAACATATCTTTGTTAAAACATATCTATGTCTTTCAATTGTACAAACTGTCCTTTCAATAAACAAATATTTTCTAAACTGCTCCATCAACGAATCTGCATCCTCTGGACTACCTTTTTCTAATAGTTGTTTCATCTTAGCAATAACAATTCTATATTAAATCATTAACTCTTTTTAATCTCTCTTTTTCCTTTTCAAGTTGCTTAAGGTCATATTGAAAATCCTTACTATGAGGATTTTATGTGCCTGTATAATACCAGATAATTGTAGTTGTTCTTCGTAGTATTCTAGTATTGCAATTTGTCTTTCCACATAACTTTCCACTTCAACCAACCAAAACCACTTTTCTTGAAAAATATTTTGTCTTAATGATAATGAACTATAGGGTATTCCTTGTATATTTCTATTGAAATATTGCCTTCTTAGAATTATAGGTTCTAAGGTCTCTGAATCTAATAAAGTCTTCATTTTAACAACAGTAATTTTCTATTCTATCATAATCATCTTTTAACATTTTTATTTTTGTCCTTTCATATGCCAACAGCTTCGCTTGTTTATCTAAAATGTTTTGCCTAACCTTAGGTCTTAAAGATCTTTTAAGCACTTGGTTATAATAGTCTTCTTGTTCTATGAAATACCCAAGGAACATTTCCACTCTTGACAACCAATAATATTTGGCTCTAATAATCTTTGTATTATGAGCTTCCATATTCATTTTTTCTAATATGTATTCAAATTGTTTTCTCATTTCAATTATGACTGGAAGATCATACTTATTAACCAAGTTCTTCATTCTGTCGTTATATCCTCCTCAGACACTTGTCCTTCAATAGTTGATCTTTTATTATATTTAGCTACTCTAAAACTTAATCTTCCATCTGAATGTTCATAAAATTCAGATATCTCAGTTCTTAAGGTGTGAGGTAACATCGGTTCTATAGTCCATCCTTTTCCTGCTAATAACTCTGAACTATAATATTTTGCGGGTATTGCCTGAATCCCTTGACTTCCTAGGATGTTGGTTATATTTTCTGCCCTATTTGTTTTCATTGTATATTTTCCAGTAAAGGCTTTAGTTATGGAAATATTAGGTTCACTATCGATAATGTTATATACCCTCTTGTTCTAACAATTAATTTATATATTTAAACAAAGTACTAAGAGATACTATGTAATCAGAGGTCATATATATAGGCTCAAATTTATTGTTCATATCGGTCTCAGCCAATCCTATAGGAGATTTTGATACAGAGTCTATATGCCTAATGTCTACCAAACTTAGCATGACTTAGTTCTTAATCCTTTTCTATGCATTCCAATGACTCATAATAATACCATTCCTTAATGCATGGCAGTGTAACCTGCTTTAATTAATTTATCATACGATTCTTGAGTAATTAGATCTAATGACACTTGGCTCTCATCACTCGGACGGCATACATGAACTTCATCATAAAGTTCATAAATTCTATTTGAAAAATCAAAGATACCATGCTTATATAATTGCTCACCTGGTAATAATGCAATGTTCTCCTCTTTTAGCTTTCTGGCTTGCTCTTCTGGTGAAAGTATTACTTCAATCCTGTTGATGTTCTTAACCACAAAGAAAGGAAAATGAATAATTATGTCTTTGCCTTGAATAATCTATGATGAACTTTCCACAGTACCTTCTTCCATTCATAAGACTCCTTTTGGAAAGTGCATCCTATATTTTGGAGTTTTGCTAATTCTTCCTTTGTCCATACTACAAACGGGGATACTTTCTTCTGTTTTTGATAACCTATATTTATCTGGACATTTTTCAACAATTTACATAGTTCACTGATTTCATCAGTGTATGGCGCTGTTTTTGGGATCTGGTTTTTTATATATTCTAGGTTTGATAATAGTGTATCCAATTTAACTAGTTGTCATTCCATTAATGTTATTATCCTTAATATTGTTTTTAATTATTTTTCTATTTGAGTAAACCTAGTTTTCATCAGTACGTGACTTCCAGGAACGATTGCAATTGAGTCCCTTTAGGATTTTCAAGAAGTTACCAGACCGGGCTGGGCCTCCCTAAACCCTTGTAACTCATGGGTTACTTATTTCGTCTTTATACAAATCAAACTTATCTTCTATTAATAATAACATACTATTTTTCATTTCTTCAAAACATTCACTAATTAATATTATTAAAAGCTTAATTGCTACTATTGCAAGTAAAATATGGAACATACTTGGGTAATGAAATTGTTTTTTTTTTTTTTTTAAGATTTAGGTACTAAATATTCTATATTAATTTGATCACTAAATAAAATTTACATACTACAAGCAAAATTTATGTATTGAAAGCAAAATTTACCGAAGTGATAAACCCTATGAAAACCTAGGTCTTTCCAGGCCTAAGATCATCTTAAATGGATCAGCTCTTTATCAGGCAGTCTTTTCTTGGTTGTTCTCACCAATTCTAGGTAGCTCTTTACCCTTTAAAGAAGCTTTGTATGAGTGGATGATATCCCATAACCGCTTTTTCTCAAAGACTTTTCCAGAGGACACCTTATGGAGTTTCAAATTCTGACCCTGCTATACAGTAAGCGAGGACTTACACCAACTGTCTTTTCGTAGACAGCAACTGTCATCACAATGGATCTCTAGCATCCCTAGGAAAAATTCCTCAAAAATAACCCAATAAAAATCTCAAGCTTACATCTTTAAACTGAGTAAACAGACAAACTGAATGACCCAGGGAACAAAAAAAAACACCCCCTGTAAGAAACTAACCTATTCTTCCGATCAAAGATATCTGGAAAAACCCAGTAGGTACTTGCCCCGACATACTTACGGTTACCTTCATATGATCATAAACATAGCTTTGATTCCAAGTGGAGGGGGGACACACCAAGCAGCCGGAGCTACAGGGTGTTAGTCAGAGTGTCCTTGCGGAACACGAAGTGTAAGAAGCTAAGATAAAAAAATCAGCAAACTGGAATATTATTAAAACTTAAAACTGGATGGATTTCTCATTATTTCCATTAACCAAAACATTAATGGATTGTACCATGCGCATCAATAACCATATATATACTCTATCTTTTACATGGCTAAAGCCTTTCCAAAAGAATAACGCTATCCAATTTATTTTAGGCATGGGCTTTATTCGACATCAATTAGGAGGATTGATAGTATATGGAGACTTAATATCAATCTCTAAGAAAGTAGATATCGTGGCCACTACTCCCTATACTAGTAATATTCTATCACAGGAGGAGTTTGAGTAAGAAGAACAATGTGAGCTCCAGATAGATTACTATGAGTTGACACCCCTAAAGGCAAGGATAGAACCCTTATTAGAACAACTCAAAAGAGAGGGAATTATTGGTGAAAACCTTGTTAGGTACATTAATAAAACCAGAGAGGAGTGTAAGTTTGAAATTATAAATCCTGAACTTAGAATTGCATGCCCAATAATTAAGGCAACACCGTATGAATAGAAAGAATTTGAAATGCATGTTAAAGAATTATTGGACTTAGGGATTATTGAGGAGACAAACAATCCACATAAGACAAGAGCTTGTATAGTGAATAAGCACAGCGAAATAATTAGAGGGAAAAGCAGAATGGTTTTCAATTTTAAAAGGTTGAATGATAATACAGAAGAGGATAAGTATCCTCTTCCTAGCAAAGAAGCACTCACACAGAAGTTTAAGAATACTTTTATTTATAGTAAGTTTGATTTAAAAAGCGGATTTTAACAAGTAAGAATGGAAAAGGAAAGTAGGAAGTGGACAGCTTTCATAAAAAGCATCATTGGGTGGGAAAGTTGGGTAATTATGAAATTATTTCACTACCCTTTTATTGTATAAAAACTCTTTCTCGTTTCTTTTCTCTTCTCAAGAACCTTAACGCAAATTATTTCTTAATTCTGCGCATTGTCGCTGCTTTTGTAGGAGCAATTGTTGTCTAATTATCTTCATGAATTTTGTTTATGTTTTTTATTGTGAAAATTCTATTTTAATTGAATCAAATTAAGCAATTTTGTTTGGATAATATTTTTATGGGAGAATATTTTTTTTAATCATGATATAATTATCCAATAGGATAAAATAAGAATGAGAAAGAGAGAGAGAGAGAGAGAGAGAGAGAGAGAGAGTTTAGATATTTGTTTTTTGGAAGATAATGGTTTTCTAAATTGCAACAAAAAAGACATGTAAATATATGATTATTTTATAAATTTTATATTTGGTTAATCATATATATATATATATATATATATATATATATATATATATATATATATATATATTGTGAATTATATATTTGGTTAATAAAATTCTATATTTCATCTATCTATTTCAAAAAAAGCCTTTTCCAGTCACTCAAATACTCGAGTATATGTAGTAGGCTATAAATATTGTATTATATACTTTCATAAGTTTTATGTATTCAAAGAGCTTTCATCAACCTTTTTAGACCTTGATTTTATCATATGTTTTTATAGGTCAATTTTGGTTACAGTTGCTGAAATGGATGAAATTTTATAAGAAGATTATGCAATGCTCTTGGTTGCATATACTGTTACTCTATATCTAAACAACTTGCTTTCCATAATTTGTTTAGTTTTGGAGTTCTATGTCTTAAAGTTAAAAAGTAGAAAGAGAAAAAGAAAAAATGAGTTGTGGCTATGAGAGACATCTCATCAGACAAGTCAATTTTAAGAGGATTGTGTTTGATTCAGATTTGGCTTGTATGGAGAAAATTAGACTGAACATGGTAGCCTTTTATAAATTATGTGATATGTTTCAAAGTATTGTAGGTTTGTCCACACAAGAAATTTGAACATTGAGAAAATGGTTGCCTTATTCCTTTATATTCTTTCTCATGATGCTAATAATAAAATTATAAAAAGAGAATTTATAATTTATAAGGAGTAGAGAGACAATAAGTAGGCAATTTGGTTTTGTCTTATTTCTGTATTAAGATTGCATACGGAATTATTTAAAAAATCAGATCTTGTGCTTCAAAACACCACAGACCTCCCATGGAAATGGTTTAAAGTAAGAATAGATTTTATTCAAACAAACATTTGTTAATTAATATTTTCAAATTTGAACTAGTTATTAAACTAATTAGTGTGTTTCATTTAATATTTCAGAATTATTTGGGCGCCTTAGATGGGACTTATAAAGGTCAATGTCCCTGAAGTTGACAAGCCTAGATACATGACAAGGGGGAAATTGCCACTAATGTTCTAGGTGTGTGTTCACAAGATTTACAATTCTTATACATATTGTTTAGACGGGAAGGTTTTACAGCAGATTCCAAGGTATCGCGAAATGCACTTTCTAGGTCAAATGGTTTAAAAGTTCCTCAAGATAATAATCGCCTATGTTCTCAAATTAGCAAACCAATAGTGTAACCTTTATCATTTAAATTTAAGAACTAAAAGAAGCTTTTATCTTCAGGTTTTTACTACCTTTGTGATGCGGTTATACAAATGGGGAGGGATTCTTAGTTCTATATAGAGGCCAACGTTACCATTTGAATAAGTGGAGACAAAACAATCATCCACAATCAAAAGAAAAATTGTTCAACTACAAACACTCAAGTGCATGGAATGTCATTGAAAAGTGTTTTAGACAGTTAAAAATGAGATGGGCAATACTTACAAATAGGTCTTGGTACCCCGTTAAAACACATTGTCGGATTATAAGTGTATGTATGTTGCTACATAATCATATCAGAAGGGAGATGGCTCTTGATCCACTAGAGGCTAAAATGGATGAGTCGTATGCGGATATTGAACCTTTCTCAAAGCGCAAAGCATCCAATATATTGAGACTTCCAATGCATGGACAGTTTTTAGGGACAACTTGGTTCAAGAAATGTGGAATAAGTGGCAAGCTTCTAGGAATCAACTTTGAAATTAAGATTTTTTTTTATTTGTGTATTATCTTTACGGGCAACTATTACCATATGTTTAATAACTTTTGGGTGGTCTATGTAATTTTTGAAAATGCTTTATATAATTGAGAGTTGTCTGCAATCTATATAATTTTTCTTTTTTATCAATGTAAATATTGTGTTTATCTATTATTTATGAAATAGTTTATTATGCTATCAAAGTTTATCCATTATTTATGAAAGTGGTTATTATGTTGTTTATAAAATGCAATTTTTCTTAAATTACTATCTTTGGTAGTGTCAATATTTGCTCTCGTACAGATGGAGAATTTAACAAGTCAAGTAAGTGTAAAGACTAACAAGAGGAACAACCATCAGTGGACTCTAGCAGAGGACAAAATGTTAATTGAATGTTGCTTAGAGCTTGTGAACCAAGGTTGGAGAGTAGACAATAGCTTCAAGACAAGATACTTGAGTCAACTACAAAATTGGTTATCTGAAAAGATCCCTAACTGCAAAATCATGGGTGATCCTCATATTAAATCTAGGATAAGGACACTCAAAGTACAATTTAGAGAACTAAAGAAGATGAGGAGCCAATCTAGGTTTGGATGGGATGAAGCTCACAAATGTATAACTTGTGAGAATGATGTATAGTATTCTTGGTTAAAGGTAATATGAAATGAATCTCTACTTGATATTTTATAATTATGCTCTTATGCGCAATGTTACTAATAACTACTTATAATGCAGAGTCACAAAAAGGCTGCTGGACTTAGAAACAAGAAATTCTCTTATTTCTATGAGTTAGCAATCATTTTTGGGAAGGATCAAGCAACTGGAGATAGAGTTGAATTTGCAAGTGAATCTATGGAAGCTTTAGAAAGGGAGAACTCAACACTCGCAGCAGCTAAAGCAGCTTCTGAAGCTCCTGAAGCAATGAAGAACACGGTTGAAGATGACTATTTTGGTGTGGATATTAAGTTAGAAAATGAATGTGTCTTTATATCTGAAAATGCATGCGATGACTCCTTAAATGCTTCATATAAAAAGATTAAGGCACAAGACAAGATGCAAGGTGAGTCAAGTGTGCCTCCAAAAAAGCAAAAGATAAAAGGTTCAATTAAGGATTCAATTGATGATTCCTTTTCCAAGCACATGAAAAGGGTTTACAATATTTGTGATGTAGCAAATCAAAAGATAGGTAAAGTGGGAACCTATTTCCAACATTTGAATGCAAATACAGAGAAAAAGACACTTTTTTATGAGAACATCACAAAAACTCAATGGTTTAATTAAGGAAGAGACAATTCACGCAATTGGCAAAATTTCAGTAGGTCTAGGCAAGACTGAATCATTTTTTTTATTTCCAGATGATAATGCGAGGTTGATGTATGTGAAGAGTGTATTAGATGGTATCATCTAGAAGTTAAGTTTAATTTCCTTTCTTTGGTTATGATATGGGCATGTTTTATGTTTTGAATTATTAAAAACAATACGTCTAGACTTTGTCTTACTTTTGAGTTTGGATTATGAATTTCTAGTAATATTTTGAACTATTTAAGGTGTGCTTATTTATATTGAATACCTCATAAATCTTTGTTGGATAATATCAATCATGACAATGGATGTAAGAATTAAAACAAACAAAATTGTTTGATGGACAAAAATTTAGGAACACATAGTGCTTGAAAGCCATATTTTTTTGGTGTACTAAAAAGCATAAAAACCCCATTTGAAATATTTTCTAAAAAAAACTTATGAAGAACAAGTTAATTATCATTTGGACTAATTAGTTAGTAATATCATTAAAGTTTATTCAAAATTCAATTGTAGTAACTACAATAACTAAGGGCAAAAATAAGAATAAACTTAACTTTACATTGAAAATATATTCATACAAAACAAGAGAATTAAGTTTACATGCAATCCAATTATAAGTTTTATTGAAGTCACCAAACATTGTAATGCTATTTTGCAGGGAAAGTAATTGCATGTAAAAATTTTTTCTACAAAAGTTTTGCATGCAATTATTTTCCCTGCAAAGTTCCAAACAGGTCCTTAGTGGGAAGCCACTTGCTTAGTGGAAAGCTACGTGCTTAGTGGAAAGGAAGCAAGGGAGTGAAAAGAGGAAGAAAAAAGAAAAAGAACAAAAAAAAAAGAGAAAGAGAGGAAGGAGCGAAAAAGAAAAAGACCAAAAAGAAGCGGGGGAGAAAATCAACAACAAAAGAAGAAGAAAAGGAGAAGAGGAAGAAGGGAAAAAAATAAGAAGAAAATAAGAAGAAGAAGAAGAAAGAAAATATGAAAAGATATAAGCTTTCTTTAATTAGAGAAATACAATCATGATCACATGAATATATGATAATTCTTATATGTATGGATTCATATTGCTCATGAAACAATGGATTTCTTCTTGAGGCCCCACCTTATGTGTTCCATTAAAGTAATTTATGCTTGCATAGCATCTCCACCCATTATTGTATTTAGAGATGCATTTGCTAATTATGCAACACACCATGTTCATTCCCTTGCTTTCATGGAACCCTATGTATTATAATGATAATGTATGCATTGTTAATGCTTGGGTATTTTTTCCCCTTCATGTTTAGTGGAAACTATTTCCATGATGTATGGTTGTTTGACTCTAAGTTTGTGAAGCCACACCTCTGAATCAATGCTATATTTATATGAGTGGATTTGTCGATTAAAATTGTATGTATGATCAAGTTATAATAATGGCAAAAATTATTCGTTATTTATCAATAGTTATGCATAGGGCTCACAAATTATGTTGAGTTCTTGTGCAAAATTATTCTTTAGTACATGCATGAACCCTGTGAGTTTGGTATATATGATGGACATAAAATTATTTATTTAAGGTATTATTGCTTTTCAAGATACTTGGATTGTTTGCAAAATTTATAGAAAAAAATATGCATATATATATAATATGCTTGAGGTTATGTAAAAATATATTATAAAAAATAATATAAAATAAACAAAATATTGATAATAAAAAAGTTGAAAAGGGTAACAATCGGAGAGTATGGTGACAAAAATTATGTAAATGTTAAAAAAGAGGTTAAGGGGTTTATTTGCAAATTTGCTAAAAAAATATGAAAGGTGACAATTTAGATGGTTATATGCAAAGTTTGAAAAAACGTAAAAAATTAAAGGTAGAGGTCAATTGGCAAAAAAATAATAAAAAATAATAAAAATATAAAAATATAAAAGACTGCATTATTTTTTATTATAAAAAAATGAAACAAAAATGGGAAAACTTAGGATTTTATGGAAAATTAACGAAAAAGAAACTAAAACTAATGCAAAAAAAAATAATATCTATATATAACTAAAAAATAAAAAAATAATAATATAAAAAAGTAAAAATGCAAAAAATAATGAGAGAGAGGATTTTTTTGGGAGAGGGGTATTTAAGTAAATTAATGATCTCCTCAAAGACTACCTTTGAAGCTAGCTATTATGTCCAATGTGTGGTGACTACTTTCCTTGAGAGGGCCTCTCCATACCTCTTAATGGTCACATGGCTGAAAGGGTTTATGAAGAACTCTTGTGAAGACTTCTCTATAAGCAAATTGTGATGTCCAATACATAGTGACTGCTCTTTTTGAGGGGGCCTCTCCATGTCTCTTGACAGACACATGGCTGAAATGGTTGATAAAGACATTTGAAGACCTCCTCTAAAGTTAGGTGTGATGTCCAATGCATGGTGACTGCTCTCCTTGAGGGGGCCTCTCCATGCTTCTTGACAGTCACACTGCTGAAGGAGTTGATGAAGATATTTGAAAACCTTCCTTGAAGCTAGCTATGATGTTCAATGTATAGTGACTGCTCTCCTTGAGGTGACTTCTCCATACCTCTTGACAATCATATAAGCGGAAAAGGGTTGATGAAAATATGATGAAGGTCACTCTTGGAGCTCATTGTGATGTCCAATGTATGAGACTCTATTAATGAATGGAGATGATAACAAAAAACTGTTAAAATAACTCCTGAAGCTTCTTGTGAGGTCCACTACTTGACACTCACAGAGGTTATTAAAAACAATCTCTAAAGAATTCGTTGAAGCCTACTGCATGGTCTAATGTTTGACACTCCAGTGGTGAATTGAGTTGATAAAAAAAATTTTAAGATTTCTTTTAAAGCTTACTGTTAGATATGGCAAAACCCAATCCGCCCCGTGGTTTCTGACCCAATCCTCGGACGGGGCGGTTTTTTTTGTTGAAAATCGGGGATTGGGGGGGGGTATTTTTGATGAGTGGGGCGGAGCAGGCCGGTTTTGGTTTTACCTTGCCCCGCCCCGGCCCACCCCGTTAAAAATTTTCATATATAGTCCTATATATTAATATATACATATAATTTTATTTTTTTTTAATTTATAAATCAAAATAAATAAGATTATACTCACTTAATTATGATAGTTATGTATCATGATTAAGCTTATGTATTAACGATTTAATTACAAAATATAGTACTTCACAAATATTATTTTACTTTAATTTTAACTTATTAATAAATTATATATATTATAAGGGGTTTAATAAAAAAACCATTAATTAATATTGGACTATGTAATTTTTATTTTTATAGCAATTTTAATAAAAACGGAGCGTGGCGGGGCGGTGCGGAGCGAGTGAAAAAAATCGTGGGGCCTTTTTGGTATTGAGAATGTTAAAAAGAAAGCGGGGCGGGGCGGGGCATGAGGCAAGCCATCACTACTTACTATAAGGTCCGCTGCTTGCACTCGTAGGGGCACTAAAAAAAATTTCTAAAGAACTTTTGGAAACTCATTGTGAGAGATTTTTCAAAAACTCAATCAACAAACTCAAACGAACTGGCAAATGAACTCCGAAGTTTCAAAACGTCAAAAAATGCACAGAAGTAAGAAGTTTCAGAAGTCAAATATTATATATATAATGGAAATAGACTAGAAACGGTTATGTTAGAATATTTTGAAATGGATCTTTTATAATATTTCTAGTCGTTTTCTATTACAAAATGGATTTTTAGTTCTGTTTCTTAAGAATGGGGTGGGGTCTTTTTTATCTTTATTTGGCTTTTAATAGGGTTAACCGTTCAAAAATAAATAGATCACAAATCAAAATTTTAGCCTTTTTATAATCTTTATTTGATCGTGGATTCATGAATTTTCTTAAAAGCAAACCCCTATTGTTAATTACCCTTCTTGATGAATCTCGTGACAAATCAGTAAAAGAGCAAATGGTTATGATTGTGAGGTTTGTGAATAAGCAAGAGCAAGTAATTATAAGATTTCTTGTTGTTGAACATGTTGATACTTCAGCTCTTTCATTAAAGATGGCATTAGATGAATTGTTTGCCCGTTATGGTTTATCTACTTCTAGATTAAGAGGGCAAGGATAAGATGGAGCCTCAAATAGGAAAGGGTAATTTGATGGGTTGAAGACATTAATTTTGAATGAAAATCCATTTGCATTTTATGTCCATTGCTTTGCTCATCAATTGTGGTTGGTTGTCGTATCTGTTGCTAGGAGCATTTTGGCAATTAGTGATTTTTTTAGCTATGTCACTATAATTGTGAACATTGTGGGTGCTTCTTGCAAAAGGAGACATGTGTTGCTTTAAAAGCTCCATGATAAGATTGTGGAAAAATTAGGGAGAGGTGAGATCTTTCCAGGAAGAGGCCAATATCAAGAGACTAATCTTGCAAGACCTGGCGATACTTGATGAAGCTCACATTATACAATTTTAATCCACCTATTTACTATGTGAGAATCACTATTAGAGGTGTTAGAGAATGTGTGTAATGATGGTAATGTTGCAGAACACAGAGGCATAGCATCGGGTTCGATACAAAGGATGGAGAGTTTTGAATTTATATTTATCTTACATCTGATGATCAAACTATTCGGATTAACTAATGACTTGTCAAATACCTTGTAGCAAAAAGATTAAAACATTGTTAATGCAATGGGGTTGATTGTAACAGTGAAAGAACTTATGCAAGACTTGAGAGAAAATAGATGGGGCGCATTTTAAGAAGAAGTTAGGAGCTTTTGTGCCGCAATGTCAGTTTCTGTGCCCAATATGGAAGATGGTATACCAGTTCGAGGTTGTTCAAGGCGTGGAGGGCAATTGATTACTTATTACCATCATTATCATGAACAAATCTTTATTGTTGTGATTGATTTACTTATCACTGAGATGAATAACCGATTTAGTGAAACTTCTACAGAGTTATTAAGACGCATTGCTTGTTTTGATCCAAGAAACTCCTTTTCCAGATTCGATCATGGTATGCTTGTTTGACTTTCTCAGATTTACTCTAATGATTTCTCCACATCTGACCATCTAATCTTGAAAAGGCAACTTCACATAGATATTCATGATGTGAGAAAAAATTCAATTTTTCAAATTGTTATGATCTTACAAGTCTTGCTGTGAAAATGGTTCAAATTGATAAACATTTGATTTTTCCGTTGGTTTATCGCCTTGTCGAATTGGTGTTGATCTTGCCGATGGCAACAACAAGAGTTGAAAGAGCATCCTCAGCCATGAATATTATCAAAACAAATTTGCAAAGCAAAATATGCAATGAATAGTTGAATAATATGATGGTATGCTATATTGAGCAAGAAATATTTGCCAAAATTGATGAAGAAATAATATTATAATGTTTTCAAAACATGCAAAATCGAAGAATTCAACTCCCCCCTCGCAATCATTAGTGGTATTTTTATTTTGTTTTTTAAAATATTATTCTTAATGTATTATTTAGAAAAATTTTGTTATTTGATTTTTTTAATTTGTAGCTCTCCCCCCCCCCATCTCCCTGTAATTTCTGGCTCCGCCCTTGCCCTCCACCACCAAAACATGATTGGTGTGGTTCTCGTCACCAGGGTGAAGATGAACCTAATTTGCATTAATAATAGAATTATGTTTGCCAGCAACTTCCATCATCAGTTAATGTTGCCACCAGTCAAACATCTCATCAAATAGGAATTGCTTCATTTGACCTTAGCACATACTCAATGACTCCGGGGATATACTTCATGCAGAATCTATTGGAGCACTAGCCTCATGTGCCAATGGAACAAGATGAATCCAATCGATTAACGCAATTTTGTCATAATGTTTGGTGATCATCCCCTTAAAAATCATATTTTGCTGAAAAGCTGGACACTCCATGATAAGTGCTTATTTATACATATTTTATAATATTATTTTATATGCATGGAGTATCACTTTTATCATGTTTTATCGCTGATGAAGTGTATTTTGTGTTCTTTTGTCCAAACAGGGCCTTGGATGTGTCAAGTACATGCAATAAGCAAAGATAGGGCGTAATGGCATATTTTAAGACCAAGATAGGAGGTGTGCTCATATACATGGAGGTGCTGCCAACTTTTTGAGATTTCCAAGTCATTACATAAACCGGAAATGCACGAAGGCAATAGTACTTCCATGTCCCAGCTTACAAGCGCAAATTGAAGAAGGTTTTTAAGGATTTCAAAAGACAGAAAATGCTCTACCACACGGGCGTGTGCCTGACTGTGTGGACTCGAAGAAAGATTTATGGAAAAATCACTATACATTTCACTGTATCACTTTGCTGTAACAAAACTACTGTGGAAGTACTGTAGCAAAATCACTATTCATGACCGTGTGAAATTTTCACATGCCCGTGTGGCTGTAGTACACGGTTGTGTGGATGCCTATGTAAAACCCCAATTTCTATTTATAAAAGTCGCCTTGATATATTATCTCGGGATCTCTTTGGCTACTTTTAAAAAGCAAGACAATTAGGGCTTGGAGAGTGTTCTTTACGGCTTTGGGAAGGTTTTCTCACTAACTTGGATTAATTCCTCTTTCGTCATAGCGTCAAGGAAGCTACCGGCAACCTAGCTTCATAGTGGATTCAAGCCAGACATGGAAACCACCCATCAAGACCATCATAGCGGATATAGGGAGGTTATTTTCTATGGCTTTTACAGTTGTTTATCTTTGCATTATTCGTTTTGTAACTTGCCCCTTGGAGAACTGAACCCCTATTAGGTATTCGGACATGTAAATCCTAGGATTCTCATTCTTATTAGATTTACTTTGTGCTTCTATTTGATTTCAATTTGTTGAGTTTTACTCTTGTTTTTTTAATGCTTGCATGCGCTTTTGATTCAATATTGATTGACTTGCATGTCTTATTCAATTTAGTGAAGAGAGAGATTACCACTAGGTTTAAAATTACCAAGAGCGAAGAAGGTTGAGAGAGTGAGACATTTGATAGAGAAGTGTCCCCTTTCCCTTCCAACAGATATTTTCTATCTTCATATTCCCTAAGTTCTAAGCAACCATATGTGGTGTAAGACGTCGAGAGAATCCTCCGTCGGGACCTCTTAGGGGGTTAGGGTTTCTTCACCTGGAGTCAGGGTTGGATTTACTTTTAGGAATTGGTTTTATCTTTGGAATCCCTAGAAAGCTAAGCAGCCATATGTGGTGTGAGGCATCGAGAAAATTCTCTGTCGGGACTTCGTAGGGGACTAGTTACCGGTGGCCTAGAGGCAGAGGCCGGTATGTCTTAGGATACCCAAGACTCAATACTTTCATCTTGAAATACTTGTAATCTATACTTAATACCTGAATCCTAGGGGGAGTATTGTCCGGATACCCAGTTTTCATCGATTGAGAACTCACTCTTGTCAGTTCCTGCGCACTTGTAGTGACACTCTTAGGTTTAGCTATTAGATCATCATACACTATACTCATTAGGCTAGATAACAGATGAGGATCAACTACTAGTACTTCTGTTCTTTGAGGCTCGACAATCCGACCTATTGGGTCCACTTTATTACTTAATGACCTGTGCATTTAGGGTAACACAAGGGGTTGATACATCACCCCGTGTTGTGTGCATCACTCCACCTTCAACCATGCGAGAATCAAAAGACTCATTTGATGATGATCCACCTGCCAAACCACATAGATGACATAGACCACAGGGACTATCGAATAGAGATATTCACCCACCTCAATGTTTTACAGAGAGATAGATTCAATGATGATAGATTAGTGTATTACTTGGTTTGTTTTTTGTCATTAATCATCACACATTAAGAAATCACTACAATTATATCATTTATTAGAGCACTTAGTTTCCATATGCATTTGTTTACTACTATTAATGTTTGAAACTCACCATAATATCTTACTCTACATGGCTGAAAATAATTACATATATTATAATAAGACTACAACAATCACACATTAAGAACAACTACGTAGATCAGGTACATTAGGGCAAGTCGGACGACTATAGCCAGCATTTTGACATAAACCACAATGCTTTGGTAGACCAATTTCTTTTATATATATTTCATTACGAATCCTAGTTGATTTAGTCCACTTTTTCGGAGGTCTTCGCATAGTAATGTTAAGACATAGATTTTGACCATTATACAGGTTCCAGTATCCCTCACTAGATACTACTTGAAACTCTTTGTGATATACATTAAAAATAGTCTCAAATCTATAAACGTTGTCCACATATTCCTACCAATGTAGAGGAATGAAAGCACATGTTGCAATAACATGGCCACAAGGGAAATAATTGCTTGTATCTATACATATACAGTTACAAAAATTATATACATACAGTGTTTATATAACAACCGCTATAATAAAAGTATTGTTACTATCAACATACAGTTACAAAAATTATATACATATAGTAAATAATTATTTTTAAATTTAATTTGTTATAAATATAACTTTTATAGCTATAGTTGATAATATATATCTCATAGCTAAATATATACATATTAACTAGCTACAAAGAAAAAATGAAACTATGGCAAAAACTTGAACACATGCTATAATTTAAATTGTAATAAAAAAATTAATTATTATATTAAATCCCCATAGTTAAAAACAATTCAAGACCCACTCTATAGCAAAAGTTTAGGAATAATAAATCTAAAATACCATACATAATAAATAGGATGCATGAAACAGATATTTAAAATAAATTAAAATCTAAAAAAACTTTCAGTGAAAAACTAACTTCATCAAATATGTATTATGCAATAGAAATTAATATGGAAAATATTAATTATATAGTAAGATTCTTTTTGTATTCACATTATTCATGCGTTCCATTACTTTAAAAAGTTCAAAATATATCATCATGGTTCACTCATTTTTTATATGTAAATAAGTTTGCTTAACGGGGAAAGCATATTTTGGTTTAAAACAATTACCTTAAAAATGTAAATGAAAGTTATATTTAATAGAAATTTATTTTTTTTAATTCAATGATAATTCAAACTAGATGCTTCACATCTAGAATGTAATAAATATTTTAAAATTTTGAGGTGCACAACTTCATAAGCAAACGGAGAAACCATCCCTTTCTTAATAAAATAAAGAGATTTTAGAAGATCAATAGCTTTGACTTCCGAAAAGTTTGAAAGTTGTTTGAGGCAATATACATATTAGTTATGAAAGCTCATAGTTTTTTCAACTAATATTTGGTAGCAAAAGTTTATAGTGAATAATTATTTTTCATTAACAATGTAGTGAATTATATGATCTAAAAAGAAACATAAAAAAAGTAGGAAACCATTAAATTTTTATGGCCGATTATAACTTTTGTAAAGAGTAAAAGATGGCAATATGTGGCAATTTTTTGCTAGTACCTGTTAAACTCAATTAGACCAATTCGAACTCGATATAAATGGGGTTTAGGCAAGTACATCTAGTGAAAATGTCACTGTAACTAGTTCCTGTAGGTTTTGTGTTGCCCATTCTAAGTACCTGCTACCTGAATTCAATAATTCTACTTTAATTTATAATTTTTAATATTATCAATTGATAAATAATTAAATTGAAATTTATTTAATTTAACATATTTTAATAATAAATTTATAATTGACGCAAATTACATAATGTAGTAGAGTCAAAATATATTTTTAATTTTGTAGAATTTAAAATTTTTTATTTAAACTGGTTAAATAGGTATAAATTATGAACAATTATTACTATAGGGTTACTGAGTAATACATGTAATATATTAATCAGGTTATGTACTAATTTCAATGGTTTAAGAACAAAAAAAGTTTATAAAATGAATGCACTTTTGGTTTTTTTTTTTCAAAATTGAACCTTCCTGAAGTTTAATAATTTGATAGTTTTGGATTTTAATACTATACTCAAATTACAAGCCTATTTCAATTGTCTTGAATCTTACGATAAAAGTAAAAAATGATTCAAAATTTAATTTTTTACATGATTTATTATAAAAAATGATTCAAAATTTAATTTTTTACATGATTTATTATATGTTGAATAATGCAGACCATATAATTATATTTATGTAATAATATAATATAATATAATATTTACATCACATTATATTAGGCAATGTTTCAACTTGGGTTAGGATGATGTGTAAATAATATTATGAAGATTTGTTAGGGTAAGGGTATTTAATCCTACTGCAATCATGATCATAGATTTTTGTTTAAAAACATGAAAAATTAAAGATCATGACATCATAAATGGTGAGAAATTTTTATTGAAAAATCTCCGAAATTAACGCATGTGGAAATTCTAAAGGCACAAATATTTAGTTTCTGAATCAAGGCAATTGTAAGTGCTTTTACTTGATTGATTCCAAATACAACTATCACTGGAATGTTATATATATATATATATATATATATATATATATATATATATATATAATAACATTATATGTGATTTTTAATTTGTGGTCAACATGAAAACCTTTATTTATATTAAAACATGGACTCAAATTATTTAGATATAAAATTGATTTAAAAAACCTGAAACGAAATTTTAAAATTGTAGGAGAAATAAATATTATTTGTTCTTGCTTTGAATTTCTTCAAAGGAAAAAAAATAATTTTAATTCTCATCAACTATTTTTGGAGGCAAAATTATTAAATTTATTTTTATTTTAGATTAAAATAAAATAAATCTAGTTCCCTCCTTGTGTTTGGAGGGAAATTAAAATTTCAATTCCCTCCTTAATTTTAAGATACTAATAGCATTTATTCTTGTTTTTTTATTAAACCTAATTCATGTTTTTGTTTGATTCTACTATTAAAATTGGAGCCCTACTAATATTGGTGAAGATCTTACCAGGTATATCTTTTCCATTTAATCTTGTTTATACACATTGAGAGGAAGGATTGTAGCCATATAATTCCTAATCATATTAAGACATATCAAATGATTTTAATATTGCAAATACATATTTAGCTTTTAAGATTTTCAAGTTCATCTTCTTTTTCTTTTGCCTTTTTTCTCATTTTTTTTTTCCTTGCTTTTTTGCCAACATAATCACATTAGTACTTATAAAAAATTAATTATTCACCAATATTCTCCCCCAATAGTAAACAACACAATCCTCCAATTATGTTATATGTCATCTTTCTTTCCACCTCATATTCACACATTTCTTAATAGATTTTTTTTCTCTAGATTCATTATAAGTTTAAAATGAATTTTATTTCATAACACATTTGTATCTCTTTGAATTGTAGGCAATTATTTTTTTAATATATAATTTTAAATTTTATTT
Source organism: Dioscorea dumetorum (assembly GCA_902712375.1). Classification (NCBI taxonomy): domain Eukaryota; kingdom Viridiplantae; phylum Streptophyta; class Magnoliopsida; order Dioscoreales; family Dioscoreaceae; genus Dioscorea; species Dioscorea dumetorum. The sequence continues at coordinate 919,509 of CACTHL010000615.1, forward strand.
ACACTATGACCTTAGTAATTATGATATTTTAGTTTTTTTTAAGTTTTCTTATATTGTTATAGGTTAACTTTATCAAATTACTACCTATATAATATGAAATTTATCGGCCCATATTATCCCTAAACACTTACATGCACCCCTATCATGTTTATCTCTCCTTCCCCACCAATATTTACATAATTTCTTCATAGATTTTTTTTATTGTGTGTTTGGATTAATTATAAATTTATAATGTTTTTAATTTCATAACATATTGTATCCAATTATATGCAATTGCTTTTTCAGTATTTAATTTTTGTTTACACCGCATGCAATTATTTTTTAAAAAGTTTTTATCAATTTCATTAAAATATTTCTTTTGCACTTTATGGAATTGTTTTTTCAATATTTAATTTTAAATTTTATTTATACTACAATCTTAGTAATTATGATCTTTTAGTTGTTTTTAATTTTTCTTTCATATTATTTAATGTCAACTTTACCAAAATTGACACCTATATAAAATTAAATTTATCAGCTATTATTCTCTTTCAACATTAAACCACATATACACGCTTATCATTTATGTGTTATCTCTCGCTCTCAATTTATATTCATATAATTTCTTCATAGAGTTTTTACTTGTGGGACTACATTACTTATAGGTTTATAATGCATATTATTTCATGACATATTTTACATTTCGCTTTGGATTGTATGTAATTCTTTTTTTAATATTTCACTTCAAAATCTAATTTACACTACAACTATATCATTATAGACATTCAGCTATTTTTTTAATTTTCATTCATATTATTTTATGTCAAGCAACAAGAGAATGTTTAGGGATGGAGGATTTGGGGGAGAAAAAGAAAAGATCACAAGATTAGAAAAGATTTTTCAAAAGAAATTAATCTAACACTTCATCCTCAACCATCTGATGTCAATGGACCTACAAACATCACAAGTTGAAATGGCTAAAAGGGAAGCAAAAGCAAGACTAGAGACAATGGAAAAGCAAATGGATAAAAAATAGCAAAGATGAATAGAAATTTGGAAGAAAAAAAATTAAAATGCTATTTCATCTCCATGCATTACAAACGCAACAGTAGGCATCGAATTTTTACAACTTCGGATTTTATGAATGTTATTAATATTAGTGATGAAAATTTCTTTTGTAATAATTATTATATGTTCGCTTTAATTAATTATTTTTATTTTTGTTTTGGCCATATTTTATTTAATTATTTTTATTTCATTATTTGCACTTAATAGCTATTAATTCATTAACCTTTCTTTATGTTTAAAACTTTAAAAATATCCTATTTGTAGTACATAATTTTAATATTTAGATATGGATTTATCTAGTTTGCAGCTACAAATATAAGTTAATTGCTATGATATGTTTATTCTTAAACAAAATATTTTATTATATAGTTACAAAGTTACTTTACCTGAAACAATGAAGTGAATATCTTTGTTTCAAACCTACTATTTCATAGCAAAATATTTTAATGTATAGTTATAAATGATTTGTTTCAATGCTATAGAACTATCCTATTAGCTACACTATAATAATTATGGCAAATTAATATTTAATTTAGCTACAAACATACAAAATTTATAACTGAATATACAACTATTTGTATTTATAGTTTCACTGTGGCAAGTAAACTAAACATTTGGCCACATAGTTCTTTTGTTGCAACTAAAATCAATTTTACTATATTTATCAATATAATATAGGTAAAACAATTAATTATTTTCTACCACATAATATTTTCGTGGAAAAATATTTTGAACTTTTAGACATGAAAAAATAATAACGGTAGCAAAATATATTACTTCTCAGCAACAAAAGTCATAAAATATGCAGCTAACATTTAGCTGTGGCATTTTTTGGTACGAGATTTATTTTCAAAATTCAAGTGTTTAGCTACATAATTTAATACTTTTCGCTATAATTTCTTATAAAGTTATAAATACATAATGTTGTAGTGTTATTGCAATGTTGATACCATTTTGGTAATTCACTGTATGACTCTTCCTAATTACTGAATGCTGACTCAATTGTTTTGTGCTTGGCAATCCATACTTTTCTATACGTTGGTGTATAACCATATTGATTTCTGATTTCTGCTATCAAAATGGATACATTGATATTAGGTTTTTTCTTAACCAAAGGCTGTATATATATTGGGAAATCACAGTAGAATCTAGCTTTGAATAATCTTGTGAAATCATTGCCGATGAGTACGTATGAGGACTGTTGTACTTTGTAATATGCCAAATATGCTTTTTTGTGCTATATAATGCACAGATCCTCCAACTGCATCCTTCACCATATAACTTGCATTTGCCTGAATACCAAGTCAGATCGAAGTTGATGACCTTGTATTCCACTAACTTTTGCAAGCAGTGATGCTTAATCGCAGTGATGACATCATCTTTAGTTTGGAATTAGATGCGTACATGTAATTCTCCATCCGTCATTGCCCCTCTTAATGTGTGAGTGTACAAGAAAAGATGCTATGGAATTCTAGTGCGGACATCGTTTCTAAATCAAGTGCCCTTATATATGGTGGAGGCATTATAAATTCTGCATTTATCTAAGAACATCTTTGACATTACAATCTTCTAAATGAAGATCTTCAACGTTTGCTTTGCTATTCTTTGTATACTTGTCACTATCATACTCATCCCCACTAGAGCTATAACACTCGTCGATTTCATTTCCATGAGTATCATCAAAGGAAGTTGTTTCGATATCTTGATATTCATAACTTGATTGTGTCTATGGTTGCATACCCATTGAGTAGTATGCCGGTGCATTTGGTGGTTGGTGTGGAGTAGTGAACGCCACATTGCATGTGGAACATCACATGCATTCCATTTTGTTGAGCTTTTTCCAGCTTCATTAATTGGCCACGTTGTCATCATTGCTGATTTGTTGTTAAGAGGAACCACCACTGGTAGTAGCAATACCTAACTCTATGCATAGTTCAAGGACCTGAATTATCAAGAAATTTTTTATAACATTCGAACATCATTTAGACATCATTGTCATTGCTCAATTAAAATGATCAATAGAAAATCTTGTTATGGCCTACAGAAATAGGTAACCCGTATTTGATGCGTGTAACCCTTCCACCATCTGTCGCTTCCAAATTCTCTTCAATAATTCTCTTTAAAAGTCCTAAAAAAATATCATTTTTTACATAAAAACAAAATTGATTGTTAGAGAAATATATAATGCTATTTTCAATTGTAGTAAACTAGAATAAGTGATCTTTCTATTTTTTTTAACCAGAGGAATGTATTATAGAAAGAATAATACAAGAAAAGCAAATAGCATAAAAATAAAAATATAGTGACAAGGTTTTATAGAAAAGGATTTCAGGTATTTCAATAAGAAACTCCTTCTTGCCGGTTGAAATTTTAATCATTATATCTGAACAATTGCAGATTTGACTATCATAAATTTGACAGTTGTAGATTTAATTGTCATCATTTCTGACAATCACAAATTTAACTATCATGGTTACTGAAAGTTACTGATTTGATTATCATAATTCTTAACGGTTATATATTTAACTGTTGTAGATCTAATAATTGCAGATTTGAATGTCATAATTACTGATAGTTGTAGATTTTATTGTCATAATATTTGACGATTGAAGGTTTGACCGTCATAAATCTTACACTTGCAGATTTGACTTTTATAATTACTAACAGTTACACATTTGACTATCATAATTTTTGACTGTTATAGATTTGGTCGTTGTGATTTGTTACAGTTACAATCTTGATTTCATAATTTATGATAGTTACAAGTATAACCATCATAAATTTAATTATTGTAGATTTGATTAGCATGATTACTGATGCTTCTAGATTTGATTATCATAAGTTTTCATGGTTGCAAGCTTGGCATTGCAAAATTCTAATGATTCTAAGTTTGATTGTCATGATATCTAATCATTACATATTTGACAGTTGTGTTTGTTTTTAATGTTGCAGATTTGATTGTCATTAATAATTGTACAATTATAATGATGTATGCTCAATAAAGGAAGTTGTGAAAAACTTGAATTAAAATAATGATTAACAACGAAGATGTGAAAATCTGTAATTAAAAAAAATTATAATCTGATAAAAGTTTTATATAAAAAAAACCAAAATTTAATAATCTGAAACTTTTTTAAATATTATAAAGTTTTTATAAGGGAAAATTACTGTTCATCCCTCTTGAATTTCAAAACTGGCGAAAAACCCGCTCCTTTTTTTGCACACCCCGGACAGCCCCTCCGTTATAGTTTGGTTCCATTCTACCCCCCGTCTGTCACATGAAATGGGTCCGTGTTATGAAAATCCATTTTTGCCCCTGCAAATGGTGGGAAAAAACCCCGCCCGATCACATCATGTCATGTCTCACATTTACACATACATTTGTGAGTTTTTTCCCCCTTAATTGTTTCTTGTTCGCATAGAAAGCTTAGAAGGTGAATTACATATTTTTGTTCTTGTTCTCCTTTTCCTTCTGCTAAGTTGGTTTTTGGATTTGAATTCCTCCGGTAACCCGATATTATGGACAGTTTTTGTGCTATTGCTAGATACAACGGGAAGGGACGAGTGCTGACGTTCATCGCGCCAACTGAATGGGCGTCAGTGTTAGGTGAGATTTGTGAGCGCTGGGGTCTCGATGTTTGTCGCGTGAGGGTGAAGTTTATCACACCCGATGGACATAATACGGTTTGCCCAATAGAGAACGAGGTCGACTTCCAGCGCATGTGTCATGTGTTCTCCATCCTCAAAGGCGGTGTAGTCGATATGGTTGTCGAGACGGATGACGTGCCACGGCAGCCTTCTGAAAACGAGTTATTGTTGTGGTAATGCGTTGCTCTAAAACAATTATGCAGTTGTATATCAGTTAGTGTTTAATACTACCATTATCTGTATTAAAGAATGAATTATCCGTTTAAATTCGGAGTCTCCGATTAATTTATCATGTTTCTGTTTAACCTGTCATATACCGTTTGCATTATTACATCTCTGTTTAACTATGTCTGTTAACGTGTAAATATTAACTTCTGCGTTTAACTAAATGGAGTTTATGCTTAAATTCTGATCGTTTGCGTTTGAACTGAAGTGTTGGCAGGAATTCGGAATCTGGAAGCGCTTCTGTCCCACCACATGGCGACCCGGATGGTGTCGCATGCCTGCCATCCTCGTCAGATCAACATGAAGTGTTGTCGTTGGACGTCGGACAACGTTTTGATGGTGTTGAACATTTCCGAGATACACTTCGCAATTTTGCTATCAGTCGGAATTTTGATTTCAAATTCATGAAGAACGAAAAATACCGGGTCACTGTGGAATGCGCGGCCGGTGGATGTCAATGGCGCGTTCACGCATCAAAGGAATATAATAGAAATGTCTTCAGAATCAAGACAATGGACCCGTCGCACACTTGCGGTGGTGGAATTGGCTCGGCGTCACACCCGAAAGCGTCCAAAAAATGGGTCAGCGCACGAGTGATTCAGAAGCTGAAGGACCGGCCCTTGTACAAGGCCATCGACATTCAGAATGACATGTTGCGGGAGCATGGTGTCCACATTCCATAAAAGCAGGCTTGGCTGGGAAAAGAGCATGCCCGGGTGATCCTCAACGGCAGCGACATCTCCAGCTACGATCTGTTGCTTTGGTACGTCAATAAGGTGGTTGAGACAAACCCCGGCAGCATCGCGTTTGTGGAAAGAGACGGTGAGCGTTTTAAACGTGCGTTCTTCTCTTTCAGCGCGTGCATTTTGGGGTTCAAGCGGGCATGCAGGCCGCTGCTGTTTATCGATGGTACTCACCTCCTTGGAAAGTATCGGGGTACTCTCTTGGGTGCCACAGGCAAGGATGGGAACAATGGCTTCTTCCACGTCGCCGTCTCTATTGTCGACAACGAGACCGACGGCAATTGGACGTGGTTCATTTCCAAGTTAGGTGATGCTTTATACGTCGAAGGAGACTACCAAGAGACAATTACATTCGTTTCGGATAGGTCAAAGGGCCTTGTGAACGCTGTTGCAAGAGTTTTCCCTTCATCCCGACATGCGTACTGCCTTCGGCACTTGGAGGCCAATTTTATGAAAGACAATGGCAGACTTGGGAAGGCATTGAGGGAGGAGTGTTGGTCCATATGCTTTCGTATCGCGTGGGCAACGACGGCTAAAGAATTCAATGACACCGTCAATGAACTGCAGGCCGCATCACCCGAAGCGTTTCAGTGGTTGATTCACAAATCCGACATGTCACACTGGTTGAATTATCTGTTCAAAGGTGACCGATGGGGCGAGATGTATTCGAATGTAGCTGAGTCGTTCAATGCGTGGATCAAAGAAGCTCGACACCTACCGGTGACGAAAATGGTCGACGCTATAAGGTATTCGAAGGTTAAATACATGTAACGCTTAAGCGTACCCGTTATCCTTTAATGTTCGTTATCTGTGTTTAACATGCACTGTCTGCAGTTTGATATCGTCGTCGGTGTTTAACATTCACGTTAACCGTTTAGTCCGTAGAATCCTGTGTAAGATAACAAATGTAAATATCATTGTCTCGGTTTAAATACCGTTGTATATGTTTTTCTTCTTCGATCTTTAGTTTATTACTGTTCTGTTTACTCCGATGTAGTTGTGTTTAAATATTCATATATTCGCGTAAATTTCTTTAAGATTTCTGATATTCGTTGTGCAGGTACAAGCTGATGCGCATGTTATGCACTCGCCGTGAGCAAGCGAACAAATGGGAGACTTTCTTATGCCCGGACATACATTCAAAGGTTGAGACGATTGTTCAGGATAGCCGAAGTCTTCACGTTGCTCGCTGTCTCGCTGATCGTTACGAAGTGATTGACCAGTGCAGTAACTCTGTAGACCTTGCCAGTAGAACTTGCTCATGTCGCAGATGGCAAGTTTATGGCATCCCGTGCAAACATGCTTGCGCTGCGATATTGCTGACGGACAGCAATGTTCATCGTTTTATTAGCAATTACTTCACCGTCGACACTTACAAGTTGGCGTATAAGGAAGCTATATTTCCCATACCCGACAATGAGAGGCCCACGGACAACAATCGCGATCTGCTTTTGCGGCCGCCTGTGACGAGAAGGCAACCTAGGCGTCCTAGACGAAGGAGGATCGAGTCGCAAGCATTTGATGTCCGGGAATTACATTGCAGCCGCTGCCACTCGTCCGGTCACAATCGTAGAACTTGCAATGAAAGTGTCGCCGACTAGGCTTCGTAAAAGGATAATCTTTAAAGAGCACACATTTATTTGGTTATGAAGCACTGATATTTAAACATAGAATAAACGAATTTCGTTGTCTGCACTGAATTTTTAATCGAATAAACCTAATGTTAAATGGTGACACATTTAAAGAGTCACACACTCAATCAACCTTATGCAGTGAATGTTAAACGGACAATCTTGGTAATAAACGATAACCAATAACGTTAAACAGGCACATCGCTTGTTGTCATTCTTTTGTATTTGAACTTCGGAAACGAATGTAAAATAGTGACGCATAAACAGAGACGTTATATTTAAACAGATACGGCGGCGAGTTTTACACATCTTCGGCGAAATGTTTAACGGAGACGTTGTATGGTACACATAGTGGTTAAAATGTTACACACAATGATTGATATTTGAAGAGTTCAGTGTGAGTTTAAAGCATGTATTGAGTCTAAATTAATGACGACAATACGTCATTAGAGTGAACTCCCAGTACGAATGCTAATTCATTACTATTTATTGGTGCAATTAAATTTGAATTCAAATTCCACACGTAAGCGTCAATACACGGAGTACGTTAGGCGAACATGCGACCCCTAGACTTCTATTTAAACAATAAACGGAAACCAAAGGCACATCCACATATTACACACAGAGAAAGAAGTATGTACAAGTCCCTTCTCAACGAGCTCTGCCAGAGAACCCGCCGTCCGTCGCCGGAGTACTCAACCGTCAGGGAGGGCCCGACCACATCCCCGTCTTCTTGGCACGGTGGCGGTTGATGGGACCACTTACTACAGCCCTTATCCTGCGAAAACAGCGAAGGACGCCCAGAACACTGCGGCCGAGGTGGCGTAGAGTGACCTCCGTATTCCATACCCTGGGAGGATGAATACGCCTCCCGCTGCTGCTGCCGATCGATTATGTGGAGGTAAGTCATACCGTGAGATTTCTACGTCCATGTTTGAAAAATTTATTTATTTTCTAAATTGTTAAAAGCCTTCATTGCAGGGCCTCGCACCACAACGCCTTCAGATAAAGCGCCTTCACTCACCCGCGAGCACTCCAACAGCGAAGAGTTGGATTGCTTTCTGGAGGACATGCTCGTCGAGCTTGTGGAGAAGGAAGTAGTCCTCTCCGCAAAACTTGACCGAATAAGAACCCGCACGACCCAAGTGAAGAAGCTGATCCAGGGCCTGAAGGCGAAATGATAATGTTTTTTCAGTTTGTAGATGTATAAATTAGTATGCCTACACTGGTTGTAATAGAACTCCGTTTCAATGAAAAATTTTTTGAAGGGAAAGAAATTTGTTCCCCTGTAATGTTTTGATCTTTAAACCGATACGTGTATATTTGAACATCGGCACTAAATTATAAACATGGACGTCTGTAAAAGGGGGGGCCACAATATTTAAAAAGCGCGAGTGTTTGTAAATAGTGAGAATAGTATTCACACAGAGTCCTCGATGTGTGAAGAAGACAATCCAAACATACACATCTAAGGTTAAGGGAAGACGCATGATAATAAGCGGTGACACACAATGTTAAACTGAGAGAACCCTCGTTCTCGTTCGTCGATAGTTAACCGCGGATATCAATAGTTAAACGGTAAAGTGTAAGGGCAAGTGATGACGGTTATATTTAAACAATGATGAGGAGTTTCGCCCAGTGAGCGTCATAGATTAAATACCACATTGATGTTTATAAAATAGGTTCAAAACCAGAAAATTTGCATTGGAAAATGCTGAAACGCAGCATGCATAAATAGAGTTGAATTTAGGCTAGTTACGGTATAACGTAGTCAGGGAAACCATGCAATGTGAATTTATTATTAATTACTCCAATTTAATGTTGAAATGCGAGTCAGTAAAGCGTGAACGTAACCGATGCCATTTACTATATTTCATTTATTTCACCGAAAACCAATGCCTTTTTTTTTTACAAATAGTTATGATTGTATGTAAGCATCAAGCCGGAACAAGATACACACGCAGATATTATCCACATCCCACAACAATGTTTAAGTCACGTCTAGCCGAATTTTGCCAGATGACATGCCGGCCCTCACCGGAGTACACCACTCTCCGTGAAGGCCCCGACACCAACCCCGTCTTTCTGGCCACGGTAACGGTCGACGGGACCCCTTTCTCCGGTGCTTCATCTGCGGAAAGTGCCGAGCAGGCGCAGAACATTGCTGCTGAGGTGCCGTTCAAGCAGCTGTGTCCTTCACGCAGCGTGGAGATTACCAAGGCCCTGGTTGCTGACGATAACGTATCTGACGTAGGTACTTCATACTGTAAGACTTGTCAGTTGAGTGTAAAAAAAATGCCACCTTCCATACGTAAACCATCAACTCTTCATTGCAGGGCCGTCACGAGCCGTCGGGGATTACTCCAGTGGTGAAGAGTTGGAGTGGGTTTTCGAACACCTGGTCCGTATGCTAAACGCAAAACTTGAAGGAATAAAAGATCGAAAGGCACGTGTGGAAAAGCTGCTCCAAGATTTGAATGACAAGAAAAGGGGGGAGTGAGATTATGTTCGAGTTGATGTCGTTTGTAAATTGCGCCATCTAAATGGAGTTCTCTATATTTAAACGGAGTCGTCTGAATCCAAACGTAGTCATTAATATTTAAACAGCGTAATCTATAATTAAACATACAAACCTAATCGGTAATTTTTATTACTGACAGCGTGAATCAGAAACCAATATCAATTACTTTCACCATTAATTATGAAAACTAAAATCAGTCTCACATCTATTTGAAATTCATGTAATTTCCGTTGCGAGAAGCGTAAGTTGTGGATATTTGTTAAGCAATTATTGTCACATGGAATGAAATAGCAAACGGAGACTCGTACAATTATACGGGGACTATAAAGAGTAAACTACACGAACTATAATTGAACAGAGCTAACGAAGTTTAAACGGAGAGCACATCATTTTGGCAGGCCTTTATATTTCAAAGTTTACACCGACTGTTAACCAGAGACTATTACCTTTAGCGCACAACTAATATGTTTAAGTTAGAATAATGAATTACAGGATAATGAATTACACAAACTTATTTTATTGTCGATCACTGATATGTGACAATAGCGACATGAAATTTTTTTACCTCAACGTTAAACGTTAACAATAGCGACAAGTTAAACGATGGATTCGAAAGTTAAACATTAGTCTTAATGTGAACGGTAAGTCTTAAAGTTAAACAGATACGTAAACGGGGGAAAGACATTCTGAGTAATACATTCATTAGACGCAGTGTAGTGAGTTAGCATTGGGAAAGTGTGCATTGATTAACCCGTCGGTGGACGTTACTGTTATGTGTTACGATTAAATTTGGTTTTGGAATTCAAACGTCGAATAGTTATTGTCATCAGACTCGAGAAATAGTTCAAACGTCCGTTGAATACATTTGTATTTAAAGAAGAATAGGAAACAAGAAACGCACCCAGATATTACTCGCAGACCCAAAAGTATGTATGTGCCAATTCTCAACGCGTACTGCCAGAAGACGCACCGCTCCACGCCGGTGTACTCCACAACCAGGGAAGGCGCCCCGGGCGCCTCCGCTTTCGTGGCCACGGTCATGGTGGATGGGACCACATTTTCCAGCCGAAGAACCGAGAGAACAGAAGAGGCAGCCCAGAACATTGCTGCCCTGGTGGCGTTCTACGAGCTATGTCCTGCGCATCTTAGGACGAGGGGTACGTCCCCCGCTGATGTCGATGGTGTAACAACTGGAAGTACTGCATATCGTACGGTTCATCTATGCGTCTTTAGAAATATTTCTCTAAATCGTTGATGTCTTCTTTGCAGGGGCGATGACCAATCCCCGAGAGTGGTTCCTGGAAGATTTGGTAGGGGATCTAACGGAAAAAACAGCATCTCTCTCCGCAGAACTCGATCGAGTGGTATCCCATAAGAGGGATGTGGAGAGGCTGGTCCGGTACACCAAAATGTATAAAACGGAATGACGGTTTTTCTCCTACTTAGTGTTGTTTTCATCCATCAAATAAGAACTTTGCTTAATTATGGGACGCTCTCTCATTCCGAAATTTTAAGTTTGTTGTTACTCTCTCATAAATGTTAACCGTTGCGGACGCATGTTAAACAGGCACGCATGAAGTTTAAATGGAAAACAATGTTCCTTAAGAAAATGCTAACCCTTCGTACGCATGACATGCACGGTTTAAATAGAGACGGACGCGAGTAAAACCTATCATGAAACTTTACATGGCGAATGGTAATATTCAACGGAAACGGTGATATTAAACCAGTAACCGCAAATGATAATCACAGAATGCCTTCTTGGCCTAATAATTCTATATTTTAAATGGATACAACAACACGTAATTGGTGACATACTTTAAAAAAAAAAATTCCGTACTTAAGGACCCATAGCGCAGTTGATGAAGACATTTAAAAAGTTACATATAATAGGGTCTCTTACCTTTAAAAACAAACAGCGCAAGTAGAATAGGGTCTCACCCTTCTAACAATAGCCGAGATATTAAACAGGGACTGTAATATTAAACATGTAACGACAAAAGCTAAACAGAGAATACTTGGTTTACCTGATAATTCTGTATTTTAAACGGAGACAACAACACGTAATGGGTGACATAGCGCGGTTGATGAAGACATTTAAAAAGTTATGTAGAATAGGGTCTCTCACCTTTAAAAGCAGACAATGGAAGTAGATTACGGTCTCTTTCATTTAACAACAATCGCCATGTTTTAAACAGGGACATAGAGAGTTAAACGTTCACCACTAATATCTAAACAAGGAGTGTGTGATCAACCCGGTCCCCTGGTGTTAAACGGTAACGGTGTATATTGCACGGAGATCCGTATTGTTAAAGTGTAACACAATTTTTTAATAGTGACAGCGTCATTTTTTACATAAGTACTTAATTTTATAAAGCAGCGACGACCCTCAATCGGTACCATGGAATTTTAAGCAAAAAATGATTGAATATGAAACAATAACGAACATTAGTAGATGTACACTGAAATTTCTACCATGTCGCTGGCAAAAAATGAATTGAATCAATTGAAATGAAAACAATATCGACAAAACTGTTTTACATTTGATGAATAACGCCGGTGCGTAAGAATCTTACTTCCCCACAGCTGGACCCATCCCGCGTTGCTTGATGCCGGATGCTCGTCCTTCCTTAAGTATGTGGGCAGCGTACTTCAATCTCAGATAGGGGACGTCCATGTGCGCTATCCGCAGCTTTTCACCGCGGAGCAATTGCTCGATAAACCGCATCATGTAGACGGCGCAGTGGACAGTGCCTTTGTTTTGACGCGGTGTGTCGTCATCGTGAACAAGCGGGTACTATGCCGTCGCAGTCGTGCCATACTCCATTTCGAGACAGGTGTCGAATAGTTCCCGCTGTCGCATTATACAAACCAATGTTAGAATAGAAAGCATCTATGTCACTCTGACAATCGAAATCTATATCGCAGAGAGCTTACCATTGCTACCGCGTCTCTATCGTACTCTTCACTTTGGCATGAGGTGTAATGCCTGTACTCTTTCTTGTTATTGTCGAGTACCACGACATGGAAGTGGCCATTCAAGGTTATGGGAAGGATGATGATGTCAACGTCATTGACGACCTTGGTGGCATCTCCGATCATAGCCAAAGTCGTCTCATGTGCGTCTTCCACCTTTGACATAAACAACGCCAGTGGTCGAGTGATGGAGGCGCGCTTCTTATGAGGATATGGCTTTCTGGTAAGTGTGTTTTGTACGATGCACACGAAGGCGTCCAACACATCATCTGTCACCATCTCTTTCCCGTCGATCAGAACGAATAGGTTGGCCCGGGTGGTGCTGACATAATCATTCCTCCAGACGACGGAACTGCGGTTAAACGGCAACACATGCGATTGATTAATAACACATAGACGTTAAGTGGGAACAACACATACGTAAATGATAATGTATACTGGTAAACAGTAATATCGTTAGTTAAACGAAACATTACTAGGTTATATGGTAACAGCTGTAATTAAAAAGAAACGCAACAACGTAAATGGGATGATCTATATATAAACAATAACATCTACACTATCATACTTACTCGTCCATGGGGAAGTTGAGGAAAATCTTGATCAGCTCCTTCTCGAATACGTCGAGACGCGATTGACCAGCGTATTTTTTCTTCACCGGAACGAAGTCTTTCCGCACTTCTTCATACTGCTGGTTGGCGAAGGTCACCGATTTCTTTTTTTTCTCGGCGACGTTCCCTTCACCCCCGGCAACAGCTTTATTGGGATCATCCGTAGATGCTTCTTGCTGTTGCGGGATCGCGGCTACACTGGATGTGGCAATGTTGGCCGGCCGTTTCTCCGTGGGCAGTAGCTCCTCCACAATAGAGGCAACGGTCTTCTCAACCGCGGCCAAGGCAATCTCATCGAAGGGAGGCACACCCTCGGATGGTTCTTCTTCTTCAGGGATAGTACCCACCACCCTCGATGCGCCATTGTCGGCCGCGGCTGCCGGCTCCACCGCGACGGGGATTTCAGAGCCTTCCTCAGACGCGGCATTGCCAACGGGGTCGACGATCTCCTCCACCACGACGGTGAAGTCATCAACTGCAACGGTCTCAACATACGCATCAGCCGCCGGTGGTGCTGCCATTGTTTTCTCGTCGGCCGGTGGTGGACACAAAGGCGGCATTATTGTCTTCGCCTTTTGTGCAAGCCTCTTCAAACGTGGTCTCGTCATACGTGGCCGTCTTGGAATTGCCTTCACGACGAAGTCGTCGTCGCCAAATTCCAACGCCTCATCCGTCCCGGGCACGTCATGTATTTGTCCCGATGGTGCAGCCGTTTGAAACCTTTCCTCCAATGCCTCAACCCGAGCGACAAGCTGGGGGAAAGCGTTCATCATCACCTGGCATGCCTGCAAAAAGGCTGTAGTGACGTCGTTGCCTAATGACGTCGGTGGGGCTGCCGCGGTCGGGGGGACTGTCGTTGTCGTCGTAGGTGCGGGTGTTGCCATTGGGCAGGGTACGTGAGGGCCTATCCGACGCCGAGGGTTGCGTGTTGGGCTGGAAGTGGGGGAACCACGTCGGCGAGAACGGACGGAAGGGGCTGGCCTCTCCACTTGCAGTCGTGCAAGTGGTTCCCGCGCAACAGCATCCCTCCGCCAATTGGCCCCAACAAAAGTCTCCTCCTCAGCATTCGCCAGGACCAGCTCAGGAAACTAACATATATAAAGAAAACAATCTCAGTCAAATCATTCAATTTGATCCAAAACAAACGTATTTAAACATTTGACATATATATACATAAACGATATGGCACACATTTAAACGGAGTATAACAAGGTTAAGCGAAGACACCACGCGTTAAACACAAACTACAGTTCTTAAACGGATAAGACTATCATTAAACATTAACTGCTCTTTGTAAACACATTAACCCTGATTTATTACCTCTTTTCCTTCGAGAGCTGACCAACTCGTTTCTATCGTCACGTGCTTCCGGTAAGTACTTTCGCAGTAGCACAGCACCCTTGGGGTCTTGTCGAAACGGACTTTCTTGCCGGTTCCGGTCACCTCGTAAAACCAGATGGTCAGCGCGATCGAGCAACCCTTAATGTACCCCGTGTTTACCTTCCCCCCTCGCATCTAGCTTGCACTCGATCGGCAGCTTGTGGAACGTCCTCCATAAGCCATTTGTGCATCGCCTGCGCCCATGCGTACCGCCCCATGCCAGGTAGATCGTCGACATAATCAACGATCCAAGTGGGCACCGAGCATGAGGTATTCGGGAAGAGGATTGTCCCCATGAGGTACGCCATCAAGAGTTTCACAAAATCCTCCTCTCCCCCCCTCTGTCCAACAAGACGCTCAAGAGTGCGCCTAATGGCGTCTCTGTGTCTGTCGAAGCTTTTCAATAAATATCTCCCTTCGAAAGTTGACGGTGTCTTCTTCTTCTTAAACAGGACCGCGTCTCCGTCGCAGCGCAGACCCAGAACGAGAGCCACATCCTCAGGTCTGAAGCTCAGCAGGCTCGCCCCGATCCTGAATTTATTGGTGCGGCCATCGTACCTCTGCAGAAGCGAATCGAGAAGGGCCCTATCTTGGAATACAGCTTCCACCTCAGTGAATGCCGCAAACGGTGTCCTTCGAATGATCTCCCAATGTCGAGAGGTCATGTGGACTTTCAATTCGGCCAAGGTCTCCACCACCGGTGTCAAGTAGCATCTCCCGTTGACTAGGTTTACCGCCATAATCACAAGACTGCAAAAATGACAACACTTGTTAAACATATACCTCAACTGCTACACAGAGACAAATGTTTTACACGAAAAGCTCAACGCTTAAACAGAGATATGCACCATTAAACGGAGACAAACTGTTTTAAACACGAACTCATTCATTACACGGAAATCTCTTTTACAAACTGCAACCATATCAAATGGAAGGGGAAACGCACATTGTAAGCATTACACAAACAACAACAACCGATATCTCTTTCAATGATCGTGGGCACAGCCGAAAACCCTAAACCAAAACCCTAACCCTAAACCAAAACCCTAACCCTAAACCAAAACCCTAAACCCTAGAAACCCCAGCCGAGAAATTCCCCCGCACACTAGAACCACGCAAAACAAAACCGACAAATATCTCTGTGTAATAGAGTACTTCATATAAAAGCCTTACTTTAGATACAGCTTCTGCAATATCTTGAGCTGCAAACTGATAGAAGTGCAGGATACTTGCGCACGGTGGACGGAAGTTACAGAGGATGTCGAAGCAGAGAGAGCTTCGGAGAGGGAAAAGCTGAAGAAAGTTAAGCAAAGAAGAAAAACGAACACGGCTCTCTACCTCTCTTGGGATTCCCATTACGAAAAACCCTCCACTTCCTCTCTAACCGGCTTAATGATTGCACCACGATTTCCCATGCAAGGCAGGGACAATTCCGTCCGTGAATTTGAAAAATAACTCCGTTAACCACCGTTTTATTTTTTGGGGGTTTGAAAGTCATTATCTTTAAAAGGAAGGGGTTTTTATGTATTTGGAAATTAACGGGGTGTTTTTGGCCATTTCGCCAACTTAAGGGGTGTTTTTGGTCATTACCACTTTTTATAATATGATAAAAAAATTTTAAAACATGGAAACGGTAAAGTTTTAAAACATGAACTAATATATTACTAAAAACCAAAATTTACGGTTTCCATGGTTTTAAATCAAAACCGGTAAATTATTTACAGGTTTTAAATTTTTTGTGTATTTTGGTAAATAATATATGAAATACGTAAATCCAATTAAAGAAAAATTTTATTATATTTTAAAAAAGTTATTTTTTACCAGTCATAAATTTTTTCATATTTTGATAAGTGAATTGTATAAATCCATAATTGAATGAAAATTTTACAATATTGAAAGAAATCGGTGGACAGGAGCTCGAAATACATCACAGATTCACAGTCCTCTTTCAAAGTTTTGGCGGGAAATTCAAATTTCCCATAGACCAAATCGAACGGTTCTCCAATGTCCCTTTACCCTCAAAGTTACTCACAACCGTCCGATCCATATAGGAGAAATGAATTAAATACCTAAAACAAAGGCGAAAATAACAAAAACAAAAATGAAAAAAAATTAAATCAAAATAAATTAAAAAAGAATCAGTGGCGGTGTTCTCGTGGGAAATTCATTTTCTCTCCGACCTCCGGCCAATGGCGAGGACGAAGCATGTCTCAAGCCACCCTAGCCATCGATCAAGGAAAAGGCTCAACTGGGGGCAATCACCACGTCAACAAGGTCAAGCTTTCGATATCTCTTTCTAGGGATTTCTTTCTGGTTTGATGTAGACCCTAATTCGTAATGTTGTTTTTGAAACAGGTCAAGCGGATGTATCCACGCCGCCATCCCGATCTACTCGCGTGAGATTCCTCCCATTTTTTCGTTTTTACAGATTTAGGGTGCTTTTTGTGCAATTTTTGGTAAATTTCTTGTGGTTTTTTAGCAGAGAGCCCAGGAGAATGCACCTCAAGGTAGTTTTTTTTTTTTTCCCTTGTATGGAGTTTTTCTCTTTGTTTACTGATTTATATCTGTATTTTTCTTTTTTTCAAAAATTTTTGGGGTTTTCTGGCAGAGGGAGGAAGTGCTGCTCAGGCGAGCGGTAAGAAGCGGAGATTCAGGCCGGGAACAGTAGCTTTGCGCGAGATTAGGAAGCTGCAGAAGTCCTGGAATCTCCTTATCCCTCATGCACCATTCTTCCGAGTAGTGAGTTTCTTGCTTCTTATCCTTCTTTTTTGAGTTTAGAGCTTGTTCATTCCTCAATCCTGGATGAAAGGAAAAAGTATGCTTTCTTGATTTGTGATTTTGGTTATGATAAATAAGTTTTTTTTTTTTTTTTGATATTGTTACTTTTAAGATCAGGATGGCTTGGTTTCTTATTGTGTCTTGTCAGCGAATTAGGTGAGGGAGATTACAAATACCTATTCCAGGGAAGTTAGCAGATGGACACCGGAAGCTTTGATGGCCATCCAGGAGGTATATGTTTTTTCTGATTTTCTCATTAAATTTGTATCTAATTGTGGTAGCATTTCTTATTTGATCTGTGTGATGAAGAAAATAACATGTATTTTCTAAGTGATGTTGCTTTTCTGTAAATATTGGTTCAGCTCTAACTTAAAAGGAGAATACCAACTAGACCAAAACTTTTCAAGTATTTTCATATTAGCGTGGATGAAAGATCCACCCCATTATTTTTGTATTTGAATATTGTGAATTTAAATTTGGTAATTTGTCTATAGAAATGATGGCACCTGTAGTCACTGATAGGGCACTTTTTTTACCCATTTATGGATGTATTTTCTTATTGATGGGATTTGAGTGTGAATGCTATCAGTCTAATTTTTGTTGGTATTATATAAAAGAATACACATAGTTCTATTGAATCTCCTTAGAGCAGAATTTCAAACCAACACTAGTGTTATTTTGATGGATTGGTTACAATTGGTCAATTAGACAAAGTAATGGAGTGGATTTTTCCATTTAAAGTGTTTTAATTGTTCTTTTTCATTATGATATAGCATTAGCATAGAATTAGCCCTTCCATCCTGACCAATGTGGCAAGGCCCATGCATGTACCACCCCAATATCTTGTCATGAAATTTATGTCATGGTTTTGGTTTCATTTTGTAAATGATGATATACTGAGCAGGGAACACTTTCATAGAATAGGGTAAGGGACCTTGAGAACAAAAGACTTTTCATTTCTAGATATTTTAGATAGTTTGGATAACTATAAATTTATTGGATTTTAAAAGAACTCACTTAAATGATCCAATAGAAATGATACCTTAAAAGAGATGTTACTGGTTTCAATCTTGCATTTAATTACTTAGGTAATATCTCTTAAAAAAGAAACAAGAAAAACAGCAATGTGAAGGGAAAAATGTAGAGTGACATGCTATAATATCTAAGAATTTCTGTACTCATAATTTCCTTTTCATTTTGCACTTAATCACTTAATTAATATAATAGGATCACTTAAGTAAGATTATACTATGTAGTTTATTTACTTTGTTTATGATATAAAGATTACATGGGCATAGAATGCCCGCTTTAAAAATATGTTTTAAACTTGAAATTTTTAGTGGCAAGCAATTTGTTATACTTTTTTTGCTCCAAGCTTCTGGCTAAGTCCATCATGCTATCTCATGCCATGGTCTTTATTGACTTTGGCTTCAAGTCTATCATTTTAATCCAATATAATGTCTTGCAATTGATTGTCTTAACCACCAATAGATGTTATGATCATGTGATTATGTTTTGGCATGACATTTTGATGATTAACAAACTCGTTGTTTAAGGGTAAGGTTTCCTGAATTTCTGGTTTAGGTTTTTTAGTCACAAGTTACAAAAGGTTTGGCTATTCAGATTTCTATCTCTAGATTATGCATCCTATTTAGTCCTTTAACATT
The DNA here is from genome assembly GCA_902712375.1 of Dioscorea dumetorum. NCBI lineage: Eukaryota > Viridiplantae > Streptophyta > Magnoliopsida > Dioscoreales > Dioscoreaceae > Dioscorea > Dioscorea dumetorum. The sequence continues at coordinate 938,736 of CACTHL010000615.1, forward strand.
TGCAATAGTATTTTTATTGTTTACAAAAGTATTACCATTTTTGTGAGGTTTAAGTGTTTACGTCATTGTTGATGTGTTCTAAACATTGTTCATTTTCCTGCAGGCAGCTGAATATTACCTGGAGGAGTTGTTTGCAGATGCATATCTATGCTCAATTCATGCAAAACGTGTTACACTTAGTAAGTTAATTTTTAAATTAGATCACATTTCTTTTATTATTTATAATCTATTGAAGTTTTTTTTCTGGGCTCTGTTATGATCACGTCTGGTTTTTCTAGCATATGAATTACTAGCCCATCTTCTGGAAATAAGATAGTTAATGATGCAAAATTGCAAGCATGATGCTATGAGTGGCAACTAAATTACCATCACTACATCCCATTTGGTGTTTTACTAGCATGTACTAGGACTAAAGACCAACTTTGGAGTTCTTGAGTGCCATTTTGTCAAGTAAAATTTGCTTTCTCTGTAATCTCGATTGGATGTTTCAGTCTATCAACATAAAACTTTGTGTGCAAGGTTAGAAGAAAAAAAAATCAACTTAACATGGCCATGGAAAATTGGTCAGTTATCAGGTGAATACCTTCATATGCTTTAATTGATGTAGGGAGAAGTCTTGATGTTCAATGCATGAGTAGATGACTGGTGCATTTACATGCTATGAAGTAAAATTTAGACTTCAGATACTCGCAGTTTATCAGGCTTTTTGATGGAAAGAGCCCTGGGTGTGTATCAGGTTTGTGTTGTCTTGTGTGCAATTTACTTTATCATTCTAGTTAATTTTAGAGTTTCACTGTTGATGAGTGTTACCTATGTAGTGAATGGCATGTGTATGCAAGGAATGAGAAAGGAAATATGGATGTAAAATCTAGAATAAATTGGCTACATTCAAGAAACAGTGTTACTATTTAGACTCAAGCTTGGAGAAAAGATACATATGGCTTACTACTTTATAAGCTCTGGTCTTTTTTCAGGAGTGTTCTCTGTGTGTGTGTTTTGTGTGTGTGATGTGGCGTGACCTAGGCAATCATATGTAGAGGACCAAGCAATCACATGAAAAGGGTGGGAGCAATCACGCCTTCAAAATATAGCATAAACCTAAGAAAACTGAATTCATTCATTGGCCACTATTAAAGATCCATTTCTTTTATGTAGAGAGATTAGAGACCTCTTATCTGAGTGAAGTTTATATACAAATAATATTGATAAATAAATGAAACTTACGTTAACCTGAACCAAGCTATGACATCTTGCTTCACCAGGCTCAACTTAGAGAATAGAGTTCAAACATAAATTCACCAGATTGGGCTAACTTCTGCAAGCCAAAAATCTGAAATTACCAATTTACCTATAGTATTTAATTTTATTAGAACACCTAACTTTAATTCTTATGAGGTGGCTGTTTACTAGGATTCAGAACTCCACGTAACTTGAGCTACATGATCTCCTAAAAGCCATTTGGTTAGGTGGATTTGTCAAATCCCTTGCAACTCAAAATTCTTTAATTTTTGATTTGAGAGACCAAAACCCATTTAGCTAGATGGGTCACATTCGCTGTAACTCAAAATTCTTTTAACTTCTGATTTTGAGGGATTTTGACTTCCTCTGAAAATTGGTGTAAGTCCATATTCCAGGAATTGAGGCTCTCATCCAGGCCTTATGCAACTATCATACAACCATCTTTTATTTTTTATTTTTACAATGATACATATCAATAATTAAAATATTTTAATTAATAAGTAAACATGAAATTACTATTAAAAATAAAAATTGAATTAATAATTAAACTAATCAATGTAATCACAAAATCCTATGATTCAGCATTTCCAATAACATCCAACCAAATAATAAATTTGATCCCCTTGTTTTCTTAAATACAACGATTTTGCTACTACACATATAACTAGAAATTCATTGTATTTATACTTACTTCTAAGGGAACACTACCTCAAATAACTTCTAAACCATGCTGAGTTATAGTTTTGGACTACCATAATGTGCATCAATATATTACTTTGAAATGTTCATTTAGTATTGTGAGAAATAATGCTAAATAATGAAACAATTAGCTACATGTGCAAAATGCAGTATATATTTTAAATTGGCTGAGAGAAAGGTCTGAACTGGTGTTTGAAAGCTGCAGAAGAAAAACAAAATCTAGAGTAGCATTCCTCTGTTATGCATGTCTTATTACAATGCGGATGCAATTATGGTGTTTCTGTTAGCTTGTATTTGCTAATTAAACAGAAACCATTCTGCATTTTGCAGTGCAGAAGGATATACAGCTAGCCCGGCGTATTGGTGGGAGAAGGGCATGGTGACATATGTCGAAACAATTGCGAAACACCTTTGTGCTTATGAATGCTCTGTCATAGTAACAGGAACCTGATTTCTATCTTATAAGATGCATTGTTCACTGTAACCATTTGAAGATGATGGGCTGCAATGGAAAGAACTTTTGGGGTTGTACAGTAATGGATCGAAATGGCACACCAGGAGTTATCACTTGATGGTATTTAGAACTCTTAATTCCTTACACTTGATCCTGCTGAGAATGAACCAACTAAGCTGTTTGACTAGCTAACCTTGATGTATGTGAGATAGAGAATGGCATGAACTTTTTCTCGTTACCTGACCCTATAGGAAAGGTATCTTGGTTATACTGGGTTATTTGGAAAGATTTCATGTAATATTTGATTATCTGTGGGTAGCAGGATTATTTTTTCATTTGGATTAATATTTTCTTTTAAATCGATGACATTGTTCTTTTTCTGCCATTTCTCTCACAGGCACAATTTTGTAGATATATATTTTTTATACCTGGTCCCTTGTCCTTTTGTCAATTCCTTTGGTTCGAGGGAAATGGTGAAATAATAAAGGTGGCTTAGTGATTTCGATAGTGTTAGTGCTGAATTTAGGTTGCTAGAGTATTAGGGCAGTGCTGGTAAGGCCCGTCCATGGGCCTCTGGCCTGGGGTGTGGGGCACGCGTTCAGCATGGCCGTCACTTTGCCAGCCTATTTGAGATCTGTGGGTTGCTTTTTTGGGGTGGCAGAGACCACCAAAGGCAATGCATCCATTAGGTCATTTATTAGTGTTTTTTTTTTATATTTTTCCTATTTCAATCTGTAAAAGTATATGACAATAACAACAAACCAGGGTTTGCTTGGATGGAGTGCATGAAGATTTCATAAAGTACGGTAACAAGAGATTTTAAACCATATTTTGTTTGAGGTAAAAGTAAGAGAAAAAAAATTATCAAACTATGTGGTGTTTAATTTAAAGGTAATGAGAAGTAAAATTATGTACTAATATAATTAAAATATTGTTGGGGGTTTAAATATTATGCAACGATAATAAATAGGTTTCAATCAATAGCCATTCACTTGGTGTTGCTAAAAAATGATGAGGTATAGAAAAAAGTATACATAAATATTTTCAATTTTTTACTTCATCATATTAAAAAATCTTTTATATAATCTTTTATATAATCATATTCCCAAATTTTTATATGCTATGAGAACTCTGCATTTGATTATTGGTGGTGTCCCTTGATAATTAATTATGTCTGATTCCAATGATTGTTATTTTATATTATTAACTTTTGTTTGCCAAACTAGTCAAGATGTATCCAATCTGACAAAATTAAATTGCTGGAGAGAATTCTATAATCTTTTATATAAGCATATTTTCAAATCTTTTATATGCTATAAGAACTTTACATGTTAGATTATGGGCAACGCCTCTTGATAATTAATTGCGTTTGATTCCAATGTTAACTTTGGTTTGCCAAACCAGCCAAGATGCATCCTAACTGACAAAATTAAATTGCTCAAGAGAAAAACTCCCAACATCCAATAGAAGACTGAGATGAACAACAAATTCCCAACATCCAATGTTAACTTCTATTGGTGCACTTGCTCCTGTGCATGCTAGGCACCCCTTGTGCTGTAATGACATCCACTGCTCCCCCCCTCTCCCCGAGGGAAAGATCACCTTGTCCTCAAGGTGCAAAGTAAAGAGATCTTGATGAAAGGTTGTAACTATCTCCCACTTGGCGTTGGACCCCAATTGGGCCTCCCCCCAACCCCCAAAATCACCTTGTCCTCAAGGTGCAAAGTAGAGTGATCTTGATGAAAGGTTGTAACTATCTCCCACGTGGTGTTGGACGCCAGTTGGGCCTCCCATTGGACCAAAAGTTGGCGGATTGGTCGGCCGTGAACCAAAATAATATGAGAGTCTAGGATGAAATCGAATTTGAGCACAAGGTGATCATTGATGAAGTGCGTTGGCAGTGGCAAAGTGTGGAAAGGACAGTGGCAAAGTGTGGAAAGTCGGGTCACCGTGACAATGCTTTAGTTGGGAAGTTCCAACTTATACATGATAGGATTGATGCGAGCTAACATATGGAAAGCTCCATAGAAACGACGGGAGAGCTTCTGGGTCTAGCGCGGGCCGACGATGGTTTGACGGTGATGTGAAGGAACACCCAGTTGTCAACCTGGAAGCTTATCAACCTTGGCATTTGCATGGTTCCTCATGTGTTGCTATGTGCATTACAGATTGTTGTGGAGTGTTTGCAGAGTGAAGGACTGACTAAGGAGGAGCTTATCCACCTCGGCAACCAGGGAAGACCGTGTGAGATAATCTAGGAGAAAAAGAGGAATCTTGCCGAACACGACCTCATATGGGGTTATGACGATCGCCGAGTGCCAAATGGTGTTGTAATGCCACTTAACCATGACAAATATTGGAGCCACTTATGAGGGTGGCCGCCGACGAAACATTAAAGGTAGTCTTCTAAGCAGCGGTTGAGGACCTCCGTGTGTCCATTGGACTGCGGGTGGTATGCGTTGCTAATGGCGAGGATGGTGCCCTAGAGAAAGAAAAACTCCTTCAAGAATGGGGAGATGAAAATGGGGTCACGGTTGCAAACTATATTGGAAGGGAACCCATGCAGGCAAACAATGTCATACACGAAGATGGCAGCGACTTTAGGTGCAGTGAACTGTGAAGTAAGGGCTGAGGAGTGTGCATGTTTTGTCAATCCATCTACCACTATGAGAGGATCGCCATCTTGCTAAAAAAAGGTGGGAGATGAGTGATGAAGTCCAAGGACAATGAGTCTTAGATTTTCCCAGGTATCGATAATGAATGAAGGAGGCCTTGTGGGGTAGAATTGAAGGGTTTGGTGGTTTGGCAAACCGCATAGCTCTGAACATAGTCACGCACTGTCTTGCGGAGTTTAAGCACAATAAAATGTGTTGGCCAACATTGTGAATGTTCACTGGATGCCGACGTGGCCACCAATGGGCGAGGAATGAAACTCTGCAAGAAATAGAGGTTGGAGAGCCGATTCAATGGGAACAAAGACGTGCTTTTTGTATAAGAGTATGCCATCTTTGATAGAGTAAGCAGCATGATATATAGGGCTTTCTTGCACCGAATGAAAAGGAGTAGTTAGCTTTGGAATGGTGATGCAGCATTGACGAAGAGCATCCCATAGGGCAGTCAAAGGCAGAGAGATAGCCGTCATGGCTTGGAGGGTGAGGTTAGGGTTCCATCAGAGGGCATCAACTGCCCATCGAGACACCCATGCCTATATAAAATATTAAAATCAAACCTGAGTAGTTTGGTCAGCCATCGTTGTTGTTCCGGTGTTTGGACAGTTTGGTGAAGCATAGTGTGAAGAGTCTGGTGATCAGTAATCACCATGAAGCGTTTATCAAGAAGGTACTGGCGCCACTTTCGGATTTCCTTCATAATAAAAAACATCTCTCAACTATAAGTGGAAGATGAGTACATGAGAGGAGAGAGTTGTTTACTGAAGTAGGAGATGGGCCGAACTTTCTGGGAGCGAACAACACCTACTCTGGTTCCCGACGAGTCGGTGTGAACTTCAAATGGAATGGAGAAATTCAGGAAACTATAGGATTGGGGTCGTGATCATGATCTCCTTGAGTTTTTGGAAGGCTGTCGTAGCTTCAGGAGACCAAATAAAAGCATCTTTACACAAGAGATGGTCAAGGGTGTTGCTAATGTGGCATAGTGTTACACAAAATGTCGGTAGTATCCGGTCAACCAGTGGAAGCCATGCAATTCACAAAGCGAGTTAAGTAACAGCCAGTCATGGATTAGGGAGAGTGTGGATGGGTCAACAGAGACCCTTTAACCAAAAACATGGTGATCTAGGTATCCAATTTCAACATTTCTGAATTCTCATTTCTGTTTCTAGACAATGTGAATGTAGCAAGGAAAAAGCAGCATGCAAATGTTCGAAATGGGTCACCCAGTTCAGGCTATAGATGAGGATGTCATTGAAAAATACCAAGACGAAACGCTAAAGTACTCCCTTGAAAACAGAATTCATTAAGGCTTAGAAGGTCGAGGAGTGTTGGACAACTCGAAGGGCATCACCCGAAACCTGTAATGGTCCTCGTGGTTTCGAAATGTGGTTTTCTCAATATCAGGAGATGAATTTGTAACTGGTGATAGCCACACAGAGATCGAGCTTGGAGAAAATCTGGGCGCCCATGATGTCCTCAAAAAGCTTTTCCACAGTCGGTATAGGAAACCGATGTTTCACTATGACAGCGTTGAGTGCTCGGTAGTCAACACAAAATCACCATGTTCCATTGCGTTTCTTAACCAGCAACACCGGTGCCAAGTATGGAAAAAGGCCGAATGACACCATCAGCGATCATCTCACTCACCAATCCTCGATCTTCACCTTCTAGAAGTGTTGGTAGAGGTACGGCTTTACATTAATCGGAGAAGTGTTGGGAAAGAGGGGAATCTAGTGATGAAAGCTCCTGGGTGGTGGTAGGCTAGTTGGCATAGAGAATAGGTCTTCATATGATGCTAGGAGGGTACGTAATGAAGATAAGAAGGATGAAGGAGCCTTCTTAGAAAACTTGGGCTCGGATTGCGGTGCTGACTTTTCAATGGCTAGGTGCCAAAATTGGGCTATTGACGGAGCGTAGGAGTGCTTTGGGAGCTTGGAGGGACTGATTTAATTAGCTTTAGCTGAGTCAAGCCATGCATCTAGTTGGTTTCTCCATGATGGCAGAATTCTATCCAAAGGTCACTGTAGTAAAAAGCATGGGACTTAGCCCAAGTGCTATTGGACACCCAGAACGAGATCCACACCATAGATTGGTAAAAGTAGCAGGTCAATCATGAACGAAGAGTCTCTAAGCTTGACAGGGGCTTGATGGCATGTACCCCCATAATTGATGGAGTCACCATTATTGATCATCACCCACAGATGTGGAGTGGGTTAGATAGTGAGTCCTAGGTGACTGGTGAGGCGGGATTGGATGAAGTTATTTATGGAGTCACTGTCAATGAGGGCGATAACTTTATGTGTGTTAATAGAGTCGGAGAACTTTAATGTCGAAGGGACGAGTTGCCCCGTGAGGGCGTGAAGAGAGATATAAGGCTTTGGATTTTCCCCTTTGTTGTTAGCAACAAGGTTAGCATCCTCAAAAGGGGGGTCACACTTCGCAATAGTTGGGAGTTGGATAGGTTCCATTGGAAGTTCATCATCAGCATCCACCATAAGGTAAAGAAACTGAAGAGGGCTGCCATTGTGGTTTGGTATGAACTTTGTGTCGTAGTTGAAACATAATCCATTCTCACGCCGAGCTGCCATCTCCGTGGGTGTTAACCGCTTGATGGGCAAAGGGTTCGTGGGGGGCTCGCCAAAGGGAGGAAGATGGGGCACAGGCGGCGGTCGAGGTAGTGAGAAATGACCCTAGTATCCAACTGCGCATTCCGCATTACACTTGTCCTCCACGAGCTTTGCCATGACGATGGCTTCAAGGACGGTCATCGGTGATTGCTTTTACTATAGAATTTTCTTTGTTTTGTTGGGTTAATCTATGCTTATAATGGTTGAATTAGTGCACGAGAGTGACTTTTTGTTTTTCTTTTTTGATTGCATGATTGAGATCAAGAGATAAAATTGTGTGAGATCATACATAGCTTAAAGGATTTGAGGGTGGCCACTAGAGATAGAGCGCTTGATATCCTTCTGTATAGGATTGTGTAGCCAGAGCTCCAATTCTTAGGGATTTCCTAGAGCTCTATGCAATCGTGTGGAAGTAAGACAGGAAGAGATTTAATCTTACTAACAATGGGATTAGGTATTAGGGCGACTTGAGAAAGCATCTAGTATACTTTTGATTTCCCTCGGTCCAATAAGGCTTATGTATTCTGTTTTACATTGCAATTGATTTAATTTTTAAAATCCCAAGTGAAGTTTTTCCGGACACCATATTCTCATTCTGATCTCTTTATCCTTAGTTCTCAGTTCCTTAACCTTTCTAGCCATTGATTTAGCTATCTTTCACACTATTGAGTTTTGTTTTGACTTAGACAATGAGAGTTGAGTTATTACTGGTATTTTCAAATCCCTTAGATATGAACCTTGCTTCTAAAGCATTGTATTACGCGATAGGGTACACATTCTTGCGTGCGACTCACTGAACCGTCATCAACTGGTAAGAAGTTGGCCAGCTGAAAGCTGAAATGATGACTTTGAACATAGATTCATCAGGGCATAACAATCATTTCTAAACTCATTATAGTTGCATGAAGATAGTATACGTATCCAATTCAAACTACCAAATTCTTACACAATAAACAAGAGAATATTTCTTTAACTTTTCAATCAAGAAAATCTTATAAACGAAAGAAAAAAGCACATAACTACCAAAATCTTATAAGGGTAAAACATGAACTTTTCAATCAAGAACCAATCAAGACCTCATTAAATCCTTAAAAGGAATCAAATAGAACATCAAGTTTCAATAGAAACCCACACACACTAAATGAAAAGCTGCTAGCATTGCTAAATCAAAAGATTCTTTAACCAATGTGTTAGTCTTTCTTTCTCAGAAACCTCAATATTCAAAGTTTCTAAGTGAATACATGAAGCAAAACCAATTGCAGGTAAAGTAGGTTAATTATTGACCTTGCAAGGCAATTAGAAGACATATTACTAGGCCCATCTGATTTCACAAGTCAATAAGAAAACAACAGAGCCATGGCATCTACTCATATACTTTGGAAAATTTGATGAAAGAATGGTGAATTGCATGAATTTGAAAATCCTTTAATGACCAAATTGATCATATAAATTCTAATATATCTTACTGATGAACTAAATGTGTCTAGATAATTAACTAGCAATAGATTAATAGAGCCTTATGAAAAACATATATGGCAACCTGATAAAGGAAGATAAGCATGAAGCTGCCTTAGACAATCAGTAAATGAACTCTTTTCTCACTATCTTAAAATTTTGAACAGAAATACTTTCATTAATCTAGTAATGCTAATTATTCACTTTAATTTTTTGGTTTATGATCATAGCTTATTATGGTCAATAACAAGGATTTGCAATGTCCATGTGGACATCTAATCAAACCATCAAACATCTTGGGATCTTTAATGAGGAACATGTAAACTTGAGATAGAAAAGCTGTGAGCTTCCTAAATCTGTACACATTTCTCATGCATCACAATCTTGGTCGGATCTGAGTTTGCAAAACATTCCATTATAGTATTTGTGGCTATCTCCATTGTGTCTTGGATGTGCCAATCTATGTGTTAGTTGATTGAATGATAGCATTAGCTATTGATTCAACTGCTATATATAATCTATTAATGTTATCATGACAATCAGACCCTTTAACTTTATTTGACCTTGAAGAACTTGGAGCGTGAAATTGTGATTATTGATTTATAGCCATTGGTAATGCTTCATCTTTCATTGTCATGTACATCTACAATTTCATTTTCACATGAAATTATCTAAGTTTGTTGTGTCCTGGGAAACTATCAAATCAATTTCATCAATGGCATATCTTTCGGTTTTTGCACTCTTGTTGTTGTTGTTGTTGTTCTTCTTCTTCTTCTTCTTCTTCTTCTTCTTCTTCTTCTCATTTTTGATGCGGTTTCAACATGTTGCCTAGTCGCCTATCCTGTCCATCAATATGAACCATTTTCTCATATTTCCTAACACTTTTATCCATTCAATAGCTTCTTGTTTGACTCATGCATGAAACAATTTTAAGAATATGACATCCACTACTATGTATATTCCATTGTAATATTATTAACAGAAAACTAACCTCAATTAGGTGTTGCTACACTTAAGATTTAGCATGCCACTTTTCTGAATGCATTCCAAGTGAATTCAGTCATGCCACATACATGTGTCATTTCCATAACGGACATTTGAACTTGATTGTCTGTTTGGCATATTTTAAGCTATATCAACAACAATACAAGATTGCTAATGAAAATGATTAAAAATTAAACAACAATCAAGCATTAACAAATGAAAAAGTAGAGAATCAACCATGATCAAATTATAACAAAACACAAATTAGACATTTTTCAATAATAAAGTATTTCAAATTGTTTGATTGAATAAAGAAATTACATGAGAATCCATTTGGCTATATATAAAAAAAACATGCAATAAAACCCACAACTAAACACTCTAAGAACTTAAATCATTAAATATAATTAATCCACATTTCAACCACTATTGCATCTCTAATAATTTTCCCTTGAATAGTTTGTTCATTATTTTTCCTTGCCTCCTCATGATGTTCCTCTTGTACTTTGTTCCCAAGTTCATTATCAAATTGTGCAAGTACCATAACATTTGACTCTACATTCCACACCTATTAAATAATTATGCTGCAAAAATTATTTCTTTTTGTGTTTCCAAACCATAGCGTGGCGCCATCGAGCTTTCTATTATAGAGAAGCACATTTTAAGAATCCAAATCCACATTTAATAGTATTATATAAAGATGCATGACGAAAATTAAATAATTCACATGCATTTTAAGGTAGATTCCTTGAATACTCCTTTAAGTGATATGGTTCCCCTCGATAGGGTGTAATAAGCCCATTTCTAAACACGAATCCAATATCAATAAGATAATATTTTCCTAAAGATACTATGAACTTTGTTATAACGTTGTATGTATATCTAAGGTGTTTTGTATTATATTACATTACATTAACAACTACCTATAGAATTTTAAGTGGAAATTAGGGCCTTTATAACCAGCTCCTATATTTGCTATTGCATCAATCATACGTTGGAAGTATACATAATTAATTGCATTAAAAGGAATTAAGGCATCAATCACCCATTTGGAGATTGCAAAATCACATCTATCAATAACTTCTGTACTTTGTAGCAACACTTTTAAGTGTTGGTTATGCCCCTTTTGTTGTTCTTGGCATTAAATAATCCCCAATGCCCATATATTTTTATTCTTTATTTGTTGAGCTTATTTTGTCATGACATCCTCCTTTAGAAGTCCCTTTCCTCTTGCATCCAGGGGCAGTGCTTGATGGAATTTCTTGAACTTTATCATAATGTGAGTAAAGCTGCTTCTCACTGTCTCTAACACTTGGACCATATGGATGATACAAATCTTGCCCATCTAACAATTCTAGTGTCTATCTTCTTTTTTGATGCTTTTTTGCATTTCATAATGGACATCAGGCCGCACCTTCTTGCATCCTTATACTTCACCCTTATTCCTAGTCAAATGTTGTTTGAATCCATTAATTCCTCTCCTTCAAACACTTTGTCACAATATGAACACATTATCTTTCCTTTTGTTGCTTCAGCAATATTAATGACTCTACAATATCCCCAAGCAGCATCTGTCTTTCCCCTTTTTGAACTTGTGTTCAGGGAAGAATCTTGCGTGGATTGTGGTGTAGCATTTAAAGTAGGTTTATCACAACTTTGTGGTGTACTACTTGAACCATCCTAAAAACTCATAAGATAAAAGTGTGCATTTCATATTATAAACTTTATGATCAAAATTTAACAAGGATATGTCTATTGCCATATCCCACAGTATAATAACTTTTGACAAATCATAACCAGCACAATTATGAATTTATGATCAAGAAAAAAATGTTTAAAAGACATTTAAGCAAATAAAATCAATCTCAATTACTTTCAGTCTTAATGTTTATTTTGATTGAAACATTCACCTTTTTAAAAACTTTCTATTCATTAATCTCTTTTTAGTTATGGTAGCCTTGGGCCTTGCAAATCAAATGACTATCCAACTATCCATAAATAATCCAAACCCAAGACAATATTGACCATACCACTGACAAAAATTAAAAAAAAGCAATTAAGTTAAGTTTCTGACTTTCTTTTTTTGTAACTATGTTTTTCAATGGGTAACATCCTCTATTAATTGTTGCTATAACAACCCATGACTCCTTCACATAAGGCCATAGTTTCTTTAATCCATATCATCATCCCATTCCCTCAGTTGTTTTTAGAATTTGGTGATGGTTAATTCGGCGTTGGTTAATTAGAGTTCAACTTTGAATAATCATCTTGTTTGGAATATATAGTACCCAATTAGCATTGCCATTCCTTTAGCCTTTGAGTAACCATTCACAACTTCACATAAAACCACAACTTACATTAATCAAATTACAAGAAAGAACAACATATCAAAGACTTTGAAGTTTGAACTTATATATTTAGTTCACTAGAATCAAACCATCAAAACAGAAACTACAAAATTGAAAGAAAAAAAATAAAGGCCTATTCTTAGATGGAACAAATAACTAACAAAATGAAACCTTTGCTGTCCGACAAAAGGAGCAACAACTAAGTGAAAGCAGCAACACCGGTATTTGTAGGCGGATGGAGCAACGGTCACCCGACAGGATGGAATGTGGCAGTTTGGCTATTGCACGAGAGTGGCCTAGCTTTGAGCTTTGAAGAAATCTTCTCAAATTAGATTTAGGGATTGATTTAGCTTGTAGGAATTTAGCTTTTTCAATTTTCATCTTGATAAAATTACATATATACCCTTAAACTTATTAGGAAAAGTAAAAAATCAAAGGATGAAAAGGTCATTTAGAAAAAGCATTGGCCTAGCTGGGTTATCGAAATCTGGCTGGTTCACCGGGTTTGACCGGGTCAAAGCAGGTCAAGCTGGGCCAAAGCGGGTTGATTGCATAACCTATTTAATTAGAGACCAGAACATGAATAAGCACCGAGTCACCGGGTCAACCGATCTAACCACCGGGTGGGTCAAGGTCTGATAACTATGGTCTAAACATCATTATCAAGATACAATTTTAACAAACAAATCTATTTGAAGCTGATAAATTAGTTGGTCAAATGTGGTGGACTTAGATGGTATTGTTCATGTATGCACTATTGATATGATATTTACTTCAAGTAAAAATCACACAGCAAGCATATTGATGACATAGATGAGATAACCTTGAATCAGTCTTCAAGAAGTTATTCTCCAAGTTGAACCAAAAGTCACCAAAAAATCCCATAAACAAAGCTCTTGAGCATCTATTTATATGATCCCGGAACAGTTAAGGCGGCCACTAAACACAAGGGGTGTTTAGTGAGTGCTTATGTAGTTAAGGTTCTTTAAATGACATCTTTGAGTATAAACACCCTTGGAAATCCACATCCACAAAACCAAAACACGAACATGACCCTAGAAAACAATTCAGGAATGTGTTACACAAGCATGTATCCATTTTGAACTCGGAAATGTCTCCATGTTGAAGAATACAGCTGTGTTCCTTAGGTGGGTTTAGTTCATTCACTTTACTTTCTCTACCAAACCAGCACAAAACTTACTCTAATAGATTCCTTTTGCACTGACACCTATAAAAGAACCCTAGATCATGAAAATACTAAGATTGACATCAAAACTTATCAAAATCTCGAGGATCAAATAAAATGCTATGGAAATAATATAAAAATAATTACTCATCTAGCACTTGTCAATTATGACTACTGAAGGCCCACAGTATAAGAGAACTCAAATCAAAAGCTTTCCATTAATGTGATGTAAATCAATAAAGATGAAGATGAAGGAGAAGAGGAAGAAGAAGAATAAAGAGGTGGTTTGAATAGAAGAAACGATCGGCTAAGATGAAACTTAAGAGTTAAGAAAAATTTGGAGTTGAGGAATACAAAGTACTTATTTGCCCTTCCTTAAGAAAACTTCAATGAAAAGTTTTAGAGAAATTGGAATATTTCCTTGCTATCTTAACTTCAAACAAAAGCACAAGGAGGTCACTCCACAAAGGTCACCTATGAGCTGGTTCAATCATGACTCAAAAATGTTATTTTGGTAAAATGAAAAGATGAAATTTACTATGCATTAAACTATGTAAAGCTTCACACAATTCAAACCCTTGATCTTAACCCTAATTTTGTCCCATTTCAAGATAAAAAACTGGGTATAAAAGGAGTTCTTCGACAAATACATCTTGGAGGTAGGGAGGAAGCCTATTTTAACTGTAATGGTGACTATAAGGACAAATTTGATGTAAAGGTTTGCAATGAAGAGGGCCGTAGTGAAAAAGTGCACATGACTTTATGCTCTATAATTAAAAGAGAACCAGCCAAAACCATAAAAGAGTCCAATAAGTGTTAGGCTAGACATGCAAGATGGCCAATGGACCAAGTTTCTAGTGGACCAGCAAATTAGTATTTGGTTCACTTAAAGTTCAAAAGTTGTCCATGCAACCATGTAGCTATAGTAATGTTCTCCATTGAAGAAAGGTGTAAACAGTATGGCAACCCATGTTACCACAAGCACATACAATTGAATATATATATATATATATATATATATATATATATATATATATATATATATATATATATATATATATATATGGAGCCCATCCTATCTTCCTTGATGAACAAGCCTCTAGGCAAACCACATAATAGTAGGAGGAAGGAAACAAATGAAGAAGCTTCAAATTTGGAAAATAAGGGCACAATATCAAGACATAGATTAACAACTAATTGCCTAATTTGAGTGTAAAGATTACAAATTTAATTTCAAGGAAAGTCTAATGATCATTGTATTTTATTAATTGCCATGTACTAACATATTTCTTGCCAATTTAGGTTAGAAGAGTTGTGGGTAAAAATCAAAGACAAGCTTCATCATCATGGAATGTAGAGGTTATGTATTATTTTTTTTTTAATTCATGCAATAGACAAATAAGATAGACAATGTTACAAATTTTATTATCAAAGTTCCAACTCATAGAGACAAGTTAAATTTCTATATGGAAAGAAAATGTAGAAGTGGGTACAATTGAAAAGGTGAAAATCTAATTAACTATTTCTAACTACAAAAGTAGTAGACTGGGACAATAAAATGTATGTTGTACTTTATACATTGGCAAACCCAAACATATTGCTTTACATTCTAGGTTAATATGGTTGGTGGAAAAAATCAAAGGCAATTTTCAACATCAAAAGTATGAAGAGGTCATCTCTTCTTTTAATTTATGTAATTAACAACTGAGATGGAAAATATATTAATCTCTGTTCCTAGGAATTCACTAAACAAAGTCAAACTGAAGATCTTCGTAGAAGAGAAAGAGTAGAAGTGGGTAAAATTGAAGAGGTTGGAATTTGATTAATGTCTTAGACTGCAAACATAGTTGGTAAAAAAAAATGTAATGTATTGGTTTACATTTTAAGGTAGAGGAACTGTCGGGTAAAACTAAAGTAGACAGGAAGTAGATACAATTAAAAAAGTAAACAGTATTCTTCGATATTCTTTAATTTATTTAATGTAGGCATAACCATTTGTAGTGCACTAACATATTCTTTTCATAGATTCAATCAAACTAGCACAAATAGGCCATAATCTCAAACACTTCGATTTACTCTTAGGTAGATGCCTAATGTTGGCGAATTAACCTTGAACCCCTAATTTTATTTTAATGATTTTTTGTCTTGATTTAAGAATGTATTTATCTAGGGTTCTAGTGAAGTTGTCTACGCACAACAAAGTTGTGTCACTAAAGTTGTTATTGCTAATTCACATGTGTAACAGCTGAGACAATAAGGTAAGCAAGTGGTGAGAAAAATCTCAAGCTGGAAATGCTGCCCAAAGGAAAAGAAAACTACATCAATGTGAGGGGAAATGCTCATAAACAGAACAAGAACATACTATCAAGAAGTGGAAAAGAAAGTAAATGCTTATGAGGAGAGTGGTCAAGATGTGCGGACATTGTCTACGATTTTTACTATGACGTTAAGGGTGTGAAAATGCAGTTGTCTTGCTATTTTGGAAACACATACAAGTAATTCTAGTTCAATGTAAACAATTTGGAAACAAATAAGAAGGTATTGTTTTCTTCTTTTTCTTTTTCTTGGTGCAAGTGTTTCATTTGATTAATGTCATTGTGTTGTCTAAATTTTATATACAATTGAACTTTATAACTTTAAGGGTTTTCAAAAATTTGTATGATGCACAACACTTAAAACATGTTATATTATGATAATACAGATTGATTGGCAATGGAATACCATTTTTATATGTAAAAAAATAGATTGTATTATGATCATATAGATTCATTTATAGTGGAATGATTATATTTACAACCAGCATGTTGTATTATTATTATTCAAATTCTTTTGAAATGGGATTGTAATTTTACATAAACAATATCTGTTACAGATACAAAAGAAATAACACTTTGATAGGAAAAATCAGACTCATTTAATAGAATTTGGAGGTATAATGTAGTTTGACATATACAATGGAATTCCAAAGCAATCTGTAATCTTCAATCTCTTGATACTTGGATCTACATGGAGGAAGCTTAATAGTTTAGTTCCAACATGCATCCGGAAAGAATATGAGGCATTTGCTACTGTTCAACCTCTCTTACAATATCTCACTACAGTTAGATCTCAACGTATTTTGTATTTTGTTTCATGGTCCATACTAGTTTAGATTGGATGATTACAAATGATTCAAGCCATTGACATCTCACATATATTCCAACTTATTTGGAAATGTCCCTACTATAGGAGGAATTTATACTCATTGGGTTTAACTGCAAATAACTCTTAAGCTCAATTCCCTTCTGAGTTGGATTGGCTTACATGTCTAAAACTCCCAGACAAAGAAGTGGATGGAGAACTTCTTTACAGTTTTGTAGAAATGAATCATATCCCATCAAAACTAACCTAAATTAAACAAGAGAACCCAAACTTGCTTAAAAATCTTAAAATCACAGACAATGCATTTATACTCACTAGATTTGTTTGCAAACAATCTCTTAGGTCTAAAATTGATTAGAAAACGAGAAGTTTTACGCCACCGAAATCAATTCACCTTTCCAAACACAGAAGACAAAACAATAACCAAACCTTATAATTAAAACCATAAACAAAGAAATAAAAATTAGCAAGCTTTGACAAGCAATTAATGGAACAAAACAACACGTTCTATCACATAGAATGAATCTAAATTAAGGAAGACTAAAAAAAATGAGAATGTCACCATGAAATGAATATATAAAAGAAAAATCAGTGGCAGGTAAATATTATAAAAATGCGAGCCATGGACATGCATGATGAAGGCCAGCCACTGGGCAAGGTGTTATAAGCCATGTCCATGTTCTGGAGAAGAGAAATGATAGTGACATAGAGACCGTCTGTGAATTCTATGAATGAAGCAAAGAGTGGAAGACAGTGAATAGAGATTAGGGTCAAGGGTCTTCAAGGAGGGTTACTTATTGACATGGCATGGTTGATGTGGAAAAATGCCTTTAATGGCATTAGCATGTACAATTGATCCAATCAACTATGACTTTAAAGTTGGGGCAAACCCAATTGAAACGTTTCTTAATTTGATGAGTCAAATATGAGGGCATGAATTGTTAAGCGCGATTAACCATATAATTTACCCCTTTTAATAAGATCATCAAAGAAAAGGTATGAATTATCATGATATGCACTTACCATTGCTAACTCATGCTCTTCATTAAGATATTTTGATTACCTCTCCTACTGCTTCCTTTTCTAATTTATTCTTCAAATATTTTGTCTTTTGTGGTTGGGGATTGAGTTTAGTTGAAATGGTTGATTTTCACACCATTTTGCAAGTTTCAAGCTATCACTAGCAAGGCAAGATGACGAGACAATGCTCTTTGAATTTTCATGTGAAGAGTAGTATATTATGGGCTTTAAAGTTGTCTAGTTCCTTTCTTGTTTCATGATTATGGAGACACCCAAAGTTGTAGAGATTCATTAATAAAATTATCCCAACCAAATAATTTTATTTTTTATTTCTTCACTAACAACATCTATCATCGATAGGTTGGAGTGTTCATCTAATTTGACTAACCCATGATTTGCACAATAAATTTGAATCAAATTAATACTTTTGTTCAAATTCCATTTGCATATAATAAAATATGTATAATACAACCAAATAAAACCAAACAAAAACATGAGTTTCCATCCCAATTTTAGAAGCCAACGAATTGTTTATATGATTTTTAATTTTCTTTTGCAAAAAAATTGAATGAAAATAACATACATGTTTAGTAGAAAATAGTTCTTTTTATTTAACATAAATAATTATTGTACATGAAGATGGACCCATTATTAAATTTAAATAGAAACAATCTAAACGCTTTTTAATACAATAAGAAATTTGCTTTTATTAAATTATAAATATCATCTAATAAAAATATATTCATATCGAGCCAAAAAAATATAAATAATAAAGATAATAAAAATGATGGTACTATGATGATGATAGAATTATCTTAATAGGGAGATAAATTTTAATAACTATTATATTAGAAAAACCCTAAAATTGGTTCACTATGGTTTGAAATAAAGGTTCAGTTCAGTTCAATTTGAGATGGGTTTATGAAAAACAGAAGAATTACATGTTAGCATTGTTTGCATAAGGTTGTTAGTTTTCAATACTACAAACATTTTTCTAATTTACGAAGTTGATTTATTTGTTGGGTTCGTTGACCATATTTTAATACAAAGTGCTCTGATACCTAGTTATACTGATTATTCTAATATAAAAATGTTTCTATGTTACTTATTTTAAATACCAATGTAATCTCATACATGAGTCATAGTACTTATTATAACATTGCTCTTATGTTGTCATTTTTTTTAGTTATATGAATTGGATTAATTACTGATTTTATTTATTTGAGATATTTTTTATTTGAATTTAACTAAATATTTTATTTGAAATATCTAGTTATGTAAGTATGATTAAATATTATTGATGTCAATATTGCTTT
The DNA here is from genome assembly GCA_902712375.1 of Dioscorea dumetorum. NCBI lineage: Eukaryota > Viridiplantae > Streptophyta > Magnoliopsida > Dioscoreales > Dioscoreaceae > Dioscorea > Dioscorea dumetorum. The sequence continues at coordinate 957,877 of CACTHL010000615.1, forward strand.
GTATTTGATCTTATTTTGAAGGTAAATTAGTGCAAAGTTAAACTTGAGTCAAGTTTAAACAAACGAAGCAAAATTACTTCTAAGCTAAATGCCTAATTAACTAATATAACTTTACACTCTCTATTTAATTTTCAGACAACTCTCCTATACTATCCAAGCATCTCAACTGAAAATCCATTTGGATAAAGTAGGAGTAGATTAAAAAAAGTCAGTAATTAAAAAGTCAATTTATTATTCGTATTTACTAAAATCTAAAAATATATATTGCTGTGATTTGACCCTTATTGGGTATAAGTTGAACGTTATAATGAGTGTTTTGATAATGATTGCTCAATGAAACCCATAAATTTTACAAGGTTTAAAATTAAATTTCAGTTTAATTTTTTTAAACATTACCTTTAACATTTCAAAACACAATTCTCATTTATTCCAGAAATTCACGAAAGTCTATAAACAAATGCTACATATATGTGGCAATTTTTACTTGTTTGTTTTTATACTTTTCTACCCAATTTACACCAATAAAATATATCATTATTATAGGTTGAATGACCCAAAAAAAAAAAATCAATCCATATATATAGCCCCTAAGATTTTTTTAATAGTCATTAAATTAATATATTTGTAAAAAAATATTTAAAAATTTAAACTCATTTTGTTCATTACATCTTAGTCCTAAAAAATTATAATGGTGATTCACTCAATCTTTTTTTTACGTATGTACCTATAAAAAAACTAATTTTATTCATTACATTTAAATAAAAATTAATATTGCGAAAAGTAGATAGGAATTTACTTTTGAAAATTTGTTAAAAAAGATGTTATGCATATATACTCCTTAAAATTGGATTTTTTTTTTCAATTTTTTTCCGTATATAACTTTTTGCCTCGTATACTCCAATAAAATAGTATATTAAATGACTAAAAACTTTTGCATAAATATCTCTTAGAATTTCTAATTGTCATTCCATTAATAACTTTGCATATAACCTCCCCACAAAAAGCACACTTTATTTAGACAAAATTACTTACAAGTCCTTAGAAAGTTTCATTTTTCCTGATCAGTTACTCTGACTTTCTAATATTCTCTTTGGTCCCACTTTTACAATACTGTTTTCATTGCAGCCTCGGTGTCAATTCCGTCAGTTAGAACCGTGTGAGTTGCCGAAAATGCCTTCTTGAGTTTAAACAAATGACGAAGATCTTTTCTCTAGCCAAGTTAAGCTTGGCGTACAGAAGCGATCCTGAAGAGACTTCCATGTCAGAAGATTTTCCGTTTTCTCTCCTTTTCCATGTCTGTCCTGTTCTTCTAAATCTTATTCATTTCCTTACGTGGTTCTTGGTGAGGCCTGGACTGGTTTGTTATTATTTTTTTTTTCTTTTTTTTTTTTACTCCTTACGTTTTTTATCATCTTTAATTATATAATAGGAGTGGAAACTTACGAGCTTTTCAAAATCTCCTGTAGTTGTTCATCATCAATGGAAACTTTCTGTGTTGTGGCGCGGTGCAAAGGAGAAGGACGTTTGCTTCAATTCATCGTCTTGGGTTCATGGGAGACAGTCATGGGTGAGATATGTTACCATTGGGCACAGGACGTTTATCATGTTAGAGTGAAGTTTGTGACTCCGGACTCATACAAAATGCTTTGCCCTATTGAGTTGGATGTGGACTTTCAACGCATGTGTTATATATATTGCACTTTCAACAAGACTGTCATCGACATCACCATTGAGGACATGAGTGGTTCCGGACTCATACAAAATGTTGTTTACTTTTTCTTTTGCCTGTTATAAAAAGCTTTCCTGTTTATTACTCTGCTTTCCTGTATATTATGTTACTTTTTTGTGTATTACTTGCCTGAGTATTATGTTACTTTCCTGTGTATTATGTTAATTTTCCAATGTATTATGTTACTTTCCTGTGTATTACACTGTACTTCTGTGTTGAATATAATCTTTTTGTGTTTAGTTTTCTCGTCTTCTCTGTATTTTATGTTGTTTGTTGACTGTTTTTCACTTGTAATATGCATCGCTTAACATGGAGTCATTCCTTGAAAACATGAATGCCGATCTGGATACGTTTCTCTCCCAACAACCTCCCTCGAGAGCGCTTAGTATTGCTAGTTGGCCAATGTGTTACTTGTCGTTGCAGTGTATGGCCTATTTGGGTACCCCATAGGAATGGCGGTAATTCCTATGGAATTTAATATTACGTAGGAATTTATAATATGGGTTGTTTGAACATTGTTTTTATAGTATAAAATTACTATGGAATCATATGATTCCATAGTAATTTTATAAAGAGATGGGGACCATTTTTTTTTCCTTTGTTTTTGGGGTTGGGCGTTTGGTGCGATAGAAGAAGAGAAAAAGCACTACTATTGGGGTAAATTCCACATATTTCGTAGTAATTGCATGTGCATTGATGAATTCTTGCATGTATATAATAATTGAGATGTTTTTCATGCATGAGCATTATATGTCTCAAGTTTTATTGTTCATTTTGTGTGTTTCTGTGGTCTTTCTTGCAATTAGGGTTGTGAAGAAGCTTTGTGAGAATTAAGGCAAAAATAGGTCATGATGGTGCCAAGTGGAGTTTTTTTGTGCAAACATAAAGATCAAGACACAAACCGGGGTCAAATAAGAGGGTATGTGCCAACTTCTAAAGGGTTCAAGACAATATTGTAGAATGACACAAAGGCAGTCATACTCTCTTGTTCTGGTTTGTTCGAAGATTTCAAAAGCTCTCCAAGAGTATTTTGACATCAAGAAATGCCACTTGACCTACCACACGAGCATGTGTCAATCCGTGTGGCCTCAGAAGAAGAAACGAGCGAAATCGGGGCCCTATATATGCATTTTTGTAGAGGCGTTTGCAAGGTTTTGGGGCGTTTCTTCAGCGATTTCAACACTGATTCCTTCCGAGGATAGCTATTAGGGGAGACATCGACGACTTCGATTCGGCGAGGTGTGCCCTAGGCTTGATGGAGGGATCTTTGGAGAAGAAGGAGTAGCCCTCATACACCATCAGCACGGAGCTTAAGAGGGTTATCTTTATGGTTTATTTGCATTTATTTTCGATTGTATTATTGTCTTTGTATTGCTCCATAGAGAGCTAAACCCCGAGTAGGTACTTAGACATGTAAACCCTAGGATTTCTATGTTTCATTGACTCTTATTTCCGAGTGTGTGCTTATTTGATTTCCCTTAGAATGACACTAGGGTTGAGAATCTAATCTAATCATCCTTTTGACGAGTGACCATCACCATTAGGATTAGATTTACCAAGGTTGAAGAGGGTTGAGAGGGTGAGTCAAGAGGTAGCGGAACGTCCTTTTTCTCCTCCAGTGTGATTTATCCTACCTCCATATTTCAAGAGCTTTTAGCAATCACAAAGAGGGTTAGGCGTCGAGAGTCACTCTCCGCCGGGACTTATTTATGATTAGGGATCTCTCGCCTGGACTAAAAGGTTTGATCTAGAATTGGGAATAGGGTTTATCACTTGGAATCCCTAGAACTTAGTGCAATCATACGTGGTGTGAGGCGTCGAGAGTTTCCTTTCCGCCGGGACCTCGTAGGGGACTAGTCAAGGTTGACCTTAGATTTGGGGCCTTGTGTTTTTGGATTTCCACGACTCATTGAATCTCGATATAAGAAGAGTAATTTGAGTTTTGCACTTGAAACTAGGATCCTAGGGGGAGCGTTGTCCGAGTACCCCATTTACACCTTGATATTTTCCTCCACTCTAGCTATTATTTTTAACCCTTTATTTCTGTTTAATTACTTTCTTTTGATTTCTACAACAATTGGTTTCTTCTCGACTAATTAGCAAAGTGTTTTTGTTACTAACGTCTGCTCCCTGTGGATTCGACTACTCACCCTTTGGGTACTTTATTACTTCGACACCCGTGACTTGTAGAACACACACGCAAGGGTGTGTCATGCATATCCAACCCACCATTCCGTGGAAATTTTTCCTGTAGTAAATTCCATAAAAATCATCTTCGAGTTTTATTGAAAAAATTTCCTATGGAAAAATTTATTATGCATCCAAACAAGCCCTTATTCTAATGTATTATTTTGTTATTACTTTGTATTATTATAATTTGAGCGTAACGTTCATTGTTCCTGTGTATCATTTGTCACCCCTCTGTAATAGTTGATATTCCAGTGTTTTTTTTCCAATTCTAGTGGTTTTTTCCATTCCTGTTTATTAATCATTTTCCTGTGTATTCTCATTCGTGTGTATTATATGACGTTCCTGTGTATTATTTTCCTTCTGGTGTAGTATGTGCTCTTGCTATGTACTAGTTGATGTTCCTATGTATTATTTGGTTGTTTATGTGTATTGTGTCCTTTTGAAGTGTAACAAGTGTCATTCCTATGTATTATTCGTAGTTTGAATAAAAACAGTTTTGTATAAATGTCACCCAGCTAATGGTCCCTGCAAGTCCGAGGCTTCCTTCACATCTGTACTAGGTATGACTTTTTTCCGCATACCATCGAGCAGTACTCATGCGACGTAGCGGAGTTACTGGTACAGGACGTCCGATAATGGTATATCCAGCTTCTACCCCTATATTATTTGCTTCATGTAGCGCACGAGGAAAACCGCGCAGTCAATGGTTCTAGAGCCTTGTTGGCGGCAGCAGCGTATATGCTTCAATAGGATGTTTTTAAATACATTCTTCCTCGTGTGAATCTCGAGGGCCAGTGTAAAGAGCTCCCGCTGAAATGTGGGAAATGTTGGCTATCAGTGGAACATGTCAAAAAGATAAGGGTAACATGGCAGACAAAATGCTTGAGTCACTTACCATGGCGACGGCATCAGAATCATAAGTGCGTGACTTAAGGGATGAGTAGTGGAGATACTTCATTTGCTCAATGTCAAAGACGAGCAGATGGCAGTGACTGTTGTACACGGTTGGCATGAGTATTACTTCCGCAGATGTGTACAGCTGCATAGTGTCTTTTATCATACACAACCCCAGCTCAACCGCGAATTTCATTTTTTGCATTGCAAGTGCAAGTGACCGCGTGACAACCACGCGCTTCGGGAACGCTGCAATGTCAGCAATCCGCTTTCACAAATTATGAATATGAGTACGTGGATGACATCATCAGAGACTTGCTCTTTGCTTTCTAGGAGGATGTAGAGGCTTCCACGCATTGTGAACCCATACTTATCTCTCCAAACAATGCTCCTGTTGACATAAATACATAGGAATGTAATATATTAGACAAGACTCGACAGTACTACATAGGAAGGACAGATAATACACAAGAAAGTGATAATACATAGGAAGCACTGATAACACACAGGAAGTGTGAGATAATACAATGGAAGTATGGATAATACACAAGAAGTGCGGATATTATACAGAAAGTGCACAAATAATAAAGAGGAATAACACTTACCCATCCACGTGTGTATTCAAGCATAAGGAGATGGCTGCCTGTTCCATTTGGTTTAGCACCCCAAAGCCTGGATATTTTTTCTTCTTCGGGAGGAACCCTGTGTTGGGCTTCTTCTGAATCTCGATTTTAGCTGCGGTCACTACTGTACAATTGTATGGTACTAGTGCAAGCGGGTTGTCTTTTGGTTCATCCCTTTAGAACTCCGATAGGGACTTCAACAACATGTCAATGGCGATCAATGCCTTCTCTTCCGCTTCTAACGTTTCTCTTGAGCGGAAATCCTCTCGTGCGGATGTTTTCTTCGGCGGGGCCCTTTTCTGTGTTTCCTTCCTTGGTGGGGTCTTCCTTTGAGTGGAGACCCTCTTCTGTGGAATCCTTTTTGGAGGAGCCTTTCCTAGACTCACTTTAATTTCATCCAGTGTAGTCATGTGTCGTGTTCTACGTCTTGGGGGGGAGGGTGTCCGCTCTTCATCTTCAGCGGTTGATGGCACCCGGAATTGCATCAGCTAATGGAGCCTCAGGGGCAGTGCAGTCACCAATGGAAGTTTGAGGGGAAGCAGTACAAGGGATTTCGAAGGAGGGGCAACCTCTGCTTGAGGAATCTCCACATCCGAGACAGAGAGTGCGACACCCTCAAGGGCAAGACTCCCCTCATCGCAGGAGGGCTCTACAATGTGTTATGCATGGCGGCTTCTCTGAGCCCAAGCCAACCTCTTAAACCTCCAACTCCGACGTGGGGAAAGGACTTGATGATGGAGGAAGAGGGGGCAGCCATCGGTTCAACGCCAATGTCGAACCCTAAAGATGGTGATTGTGAGGCGGCCCTTTGCCGCCTCCTCGCATCCTCGACGTTGTATATGTCTATGCAAGCATGCAATTCTTCAACTTCCACAGTAGACATTGTACCATCCATGCATGTCATTATCACCCTACGAGAACATCGACTAGGTTGGAAGACAGACAGTGATTGACTTCGGTGGGGTAGTTGGGTGATGAATGCGACTGAGCTCGCTTCCTCGCTTCCTCGTGGGTTGGTTTTGCGGGCCGTTTTAGCTTGACCTCCCTTTTGGTAGCTCCCTCACTACTCTGCGGCTGGGTGTCTTTACCACCACTGCCAACCAATGTAACCTCCGTATTATCGGTTGCCACAAGTGCAAAGAACTGTGAGGAGAATACGCAAAATTTACAAAATTGTCAGCATCTCGTTCATATATATTCCAATACATACACAGAGATAGGGACAAGGACAAGTGAACTATGTCGTGTAGAGAAGGTATTGTAATACAGAGGAAGTGCAGATGCTGCACAGGAAGTCTATATTACATAGAACGACAGAATATTACACAAAAAGCAATATATTACACGAGAAGCGATATATTACACAGGAAGGTAGGTTATTACACATGAAGATAAAGTACTACACAGGAAGAGACGATTTAACAAAAAACTTCACCTCTTTGCATTCGAGAGATATGAGAAGAGGAACGATGGATGTTGACTCTATAAAACTCATCTTCGCGTAGCACATTATCCGCGGTGCCTGTCCCGTCCTCACCTTCTTCACACTGCCCGTCACCTCGTAGAACCAAATGACCAGGGCAATGGCGCAATCTTTCAAGTACTTGGTTGCGGTTTGCTTCCCCTCACATAGAAGCTGGACATGTGCGGCTGTCGCATGTACATCGTCCATCAGCCAAACGTGAACAGCCTGCGCTCATCCATAATGTCCGAGGTTCGCTAAGTCATCAGCGTACCGTGCTGCGAATGTTGGCGTGTTGAGGGACGTGTTGGGCAAAAGTACAGTTGTCATAAAGAAGACAACAAGGAGCTTCACAAACATCTCCTCCCCATCTTCGATGCGAATGGGCTTTAGCAAATTTTTTTTTAACGCATCATGATGGTGGTTGTGCATCTTGCCCAAGAAATTATGCTCAAACTGGGATCTGTCTGATCGTTCTTGCAAGAGACGGTGTCTCCATTGCGGTGGGGGCCAAGGATGAGGGCAACGTCTGCTGCCCTGAAAGACAGATAGCTTTCACATATCTTAAAAAGCTGCTTGCTATCGTTGTACACCTGCATGAGAAAGCCCATAACCCCGCTCCTACATCACTGGCATGCGATCTATCAAATGCAAGAAAGGAGTGGAGCGGAGAATCTCCCAGTGCCGGATATTTATTAGCTTTCTAACAGCAGACAATGTCTCCAAGACTAGGGCCAAGTAGCACCTCGCATTCACTAGTACGGTCGCCATCGTTTGTTATTACTAAAAGAATGCATATAATCAGTAAATTGATGATAGTTCGAAACCGTGTAATACACACCAAGCAAAAACAATACACAGAACACAACAAACAACGTCAAGAAATACATAGGAAATAGGTACTAATACACTGGAAACAAAGAACAACTACATAAAGTAAAAAACAATACACAAAACACAATAAATATTGTCAAGTAATACACAAGAACTATGAAATAATACACAGAAAATAAAGAACGACCACCTAAAGCGAACATAATACATAACACAACAAACAATGTTAAGTAATACACACAAAGTATATAATAATACATAGAAAACAAAGAACTACCACAGAAAGCAAAAACAAAACACAGCAAACAGCTTGGAATAATACATAGAATCGGGCAATAATACATAGGAACCAAAACACGATCTTGCAAACACTAACAAGTAGACAAGACACTTGAATGGCCGCGGATAGTTATTTTCTCACCTTTGGGCTGGATTGTCACTGTAGGGAAGTTGCCAGTGAGCGTTGAAAGGAAGCAAAGAAGTCGAAGGCGCTTGGAATTGCGAAGGAAGACAAATGCGGGAGAAAGCGATCTTGAGAGGCTTCATCGTAATAAGAAGAAGGCGAAAGGGTGAGTGAATACGAGGGTATCTGGCACACATTCCAAGATTTCGAGCGGTCGACCTTCCAATTGTTTCTAATGCAAATGTAGAGGATATTCTCGTCATTTCGCAGAGCTGGAGTTCTGATTATTGGAGGAGGGGTATAATGGTAATTTTTCAGCCATGTAACGGAATCTCCACCACCGTCAGTTGCTTTTGGACTGAAATACAAACAAACAATAAAAGTGGGATCTTTTGGGAATACCAAAACTTTGAGGGATTTAGAGGAAATATGCAAACTATTGGAGGCTATTTGTTACTTTCCTGTTTTATTTATTAGATCTAAATCTTAACAATTTCTACTTGCAATTTATCCAATCTTTTTTGCATGTACGCCATAAAAAAAATTTAAACTCATTTGATTCATTACAAGCTAAATAAAATCAACTTTACTATAGCTAGTTTAAGATTTTAAATAAAGTTATTTTTTATTATAAAAATCAATATTTACATAGTTTATAACATACTTTAAGGAGTTGAAATAGCATTTGGTTTTACCTAGGGGTATATATGTGATTAGATATATTTTCAAGGATGTATTGGAAAAGAAAAAGTACAAATAACATATATCCACATAAGTTCTTGGGTGATTAAAAAAAGCATTTCCTTGAAATTTTAATTCATTAGTGACATCAAAAAATAAAAAATAAAATTGAACATATACTAAACCTCAGAACCTCAGATGTATGCCTAAAATAAAATCTTTCTAAAATGATCTTTTGTGTTTGGGTAAAAAATCATTTTACAACACTTAAAAAGACCTATAAAATCTTTCTAATTATGGAGATGTAAAATTTCCTATCTTAAATGACAAAAGAGTTTTCAACTATTGAAACCATTTTGGAGGTTGGAAAAACAACCATGAATAGTGCCCATGACATGCAAATAAATACATATATATAACATGAACAGTATTAAATAAGGAAAGAAAGAAAAACAGGCCTATAATTTGAATTTAAGTTATAATACAAGCCAACAAAACATAACAAAAGATGAACTCGAGATCAACATTACAGAAGAAATGACCTATTATCCTATGCACACAAAGCAAGAAAAAAAAACTTCTAATTTCATAACTACCAAAGATTAAACCAAAAAAAGGCTAAATCTCGTTCCTTCGATTTCCCCTAATAACGTTAGAAAAGCTCACTACAAAAATATTAGAAGAGTAAAAATTCTCCCCTTTTCCTAGACAATCAAATCTAATTTTGTATGGGATTGGACTTGCTGGATGGCACCTTCCTCATGCTTTCACTCACCATTTTCTCATTCATCTTCACTTTATCTCTAACCTTCAAAACCTTCAAAGGTTTCAACAACCTTCTTGGATGTGAAATCTCTTCAGTGGTCTTTATTTCGAGGAAATTAGAAGAAGATGAAGAGAAAACAAGAAAGTGCAAGAGAAGTAAAGCAAAAAGAGTAAACAAAGGTCTTGCAATGGATTTCATGGTAGTGGCTTTGGCCAAGTTAAAAGTTCCAGAGATGATGCTTAACAAAAGGGTTATGAGGTCTCTTATAAGATCTTGCTTAGAAGACCACTTTACTGCATTTTCAATAAAGACAAGATTGCGAATATATAAGTGCTGTCCGGCCACCTTCTTCATCACAAATATTATATAGGTGATTGAATCAATGAAACAAGATAATTAAAAGATATATTTTTTGAAAAAAAGAAGCCACATGATTTCTACCCTTGTAACGTTAGTCCCACTGTGAAAGGTGGCGGTGTAGGACTTTCCAAGGATTATGACATAGTGATAGTAAAAATCCCCGGTTGTGGATTCAGACTTGTTGTTTGAATCCCGCGTCACTGTGTGAGTGTGCACAGGTTCGATATTCAATTCCGGGCCGGTGTTTATGTCCTTAATAGCGCTGGTCATATTTAAAAAAAATAAAAATAAAAACAAATAATGACTAACTTGAAAGTTTGCTAGACGTAAGCAAGCACTTAATTTTTATTTAGATGTATTCCAAATAAAGAGTTTTGTCATGAAAGAAGAAGAGAATCTTATTCACATATTTATGTCAATATTTATATCTTAATAAAATGCAAAATCACAAGCCCATTCAGATATGAATGTTTTAAATATAACCTACATATAACATTGAAGACGGCTAGAAAGATGCAGACTCAACTAATAAAATTAGATGTATAACACCACTTTTTTCTGATTTAAGATATGAAAAGTAAAATAAAATGAAGCAGCATATAAATAGCCGGAATTAATTGATCTCTTCTTTTATAAGGCAAATGTAAAAACTCATATATACGTGTATGCCAACATCTGTTTAATTACAATGTATGTAATTATTTTGTTTTATTTCATAAATAATTTTGGCTTCTTTCCCCAAGTAATAAGAGCCAAACATCACATTCATTTGTTTTTTAACATTAAAATTTTATTTTGAAATAAACTAGCTAATATTAGATGAGATGAGTAAGTTAAGCAATTATATAGTAAAACAGTAATTAACAGGTTTGGCACTCTCTCAAAATATGGAAATAAAAAAACCCAATATATTTATATTTACTTAAAAAATTGTGAAGAATTTTTTATATGCATAAATCTTCAGATTTCTGCAATCATGTTGCTATACCGATGTGGCTGATCATGTGGTGCTCATTTGACTATTCCATTCCTCTGAACTCCGCAACAATCTTTAGAGACTAATTTATAAGAGTCATGTGATAAGGGCCCCTTAGACCTAGAAAGTCACTTGCCCTTTGATATTTCAATAATAACTAGCTCTAGATCTATAGATGATTAATCTTAATTAAGCTTAAGCTTAGCTGTGAAAACCAGCTTTTCATGCCTTCAAATCAAATACTTAACATAAAAAGAGAAAGGTACCATGTCCTTGATTCCATTGCCATATAGATTCCAAATCTATGCCATTTCCCATTCAAAGTTTTAGCATAAGGATGCAACCAAATCGCTTTATATATATATATATATAGATCTGTGTGTGTGTATAATATATAGATCAAAGTTTGTAAATGATTAGCTAAAATTACCATTTTCAATTAATTTAGATACTAATAAAGCATGGTTTCTACAAGTTGTAGGCTTAATAATTGAAATCACATGGTATCAACCCTGATTTACATAATAATAAATTATCTAAGTTAGAGGCTTGCCCTCTATTATTTTGTAATAAAACAGTGACACCCTTTATAGTCTGGTGAATAGAGTGAACATATAATAAACTACAGATAAAATAGATTTAATAAGTGAGAGCTCTCACATAATAGAGGAGATAGTTTTAAAAAAATGGAAAAAATAAGGACAAAATAAGTACTTGGATTTTATATAGATTTAGAATAATCATGAGTTGAGGTTTTGAATGTGCTTGCATAAAATTATGCATAATAAATTACTTTGGATTGCATAAACTTATGATTATTATAGCAAAATAATAATTTATTTTAATATAATAAATAAGGAAAATTACTGTTCACCCTTCGGGAATTTCAAAACTGGCCAAAAACCCCCTCCTATTTTTGCACACCCCGGACAGCCCCTCCGTTATAGTTTGGTTCCCTTCTACCCCCCGTCCGTCACATGAAATGGGTCAGTGTTACGAAAATCCATTTTTGCCCCTGCAAATAGTGGGAAAAAAACCCGCCCGATCACATCATGTCATGTCTGGCTTTTATGCATACATATGTGAGTTTTTTCCCCCTTTATGGTTTCTTGTTCGCTTAGAGAGCTTAGAAGGCGAATTACATAATTTTGTTCTTGTTCTCCTTTTCCTTCTGCTAAGTCGATATTATGGACAGTTTTTGTGCCATTGCTAGATACAACGGGGAGGGACGAGTGCTGACGTTCACCGCGTCAACTGAATGGGCGTCAGTGTTAGGTGAGATTTGTGAGCGCTGGGGTCTCGATGTTTGTCGCGCGAGGGTGAAGTTCATCACACCCGATGGACATAATACGGTTTGCCCAATAGAGAACGAGGTGGACTTCCAGCGCATGTGTCATGTGTTCTCCATCCTCAAAGGCGGTGTAGTCGATATGGTTGTCGAGACGGATGACGTGCCACGGCAGCCTTCTGAAAACGAGTTATTGTCGTGGTAATGCGTTGCTCTAAAACAATTATGCAGTTGTATGTCAGTTAGTGTTTAACACTACCATTATCTGTATTAAAGAATGAATTATCCGTTTAAATTGGGCGTCTCCGATTAATTTATCATGTTTCTGTGTAAACTATCATACACCGTTTGCATTATTACATCTCTGTTTAACTATGCCTGTTAACGTGTAAATATTAACTTAGGCGTTTAAATAAGTGGACTTTATGCTTAAATTCTGATCGTTTGCGTTTGAACTGAAGTGCTGGCAGGAATTCGGAATCTGGGAGCGCTTCTGTCCCACCACATGGCGACCCGGATGGTGTCGCATGCCTGCCATCGTCGTCAGATCGACATGAAGTGTTGTCGTTGGACGTCGGACAACGTTTTGATGGCGTTGAACATTTCCGAGATACACTTCGCAATTTTGCTATCAGTCGGAATTTTGATTTCAAATTCGTGAAGAACGAAAAATACCGGGTCACTGTGGAATGCGCGGCCGGTGGATGTCAATGGCGCGTTCACGCATCAAAGGAATATAATAGAAATACCTTCAGAATCAAGACAACGGACCCGACGCACACCTGCGGTGGTGGAATTGGGTCGGGGTCACACCCGAAAGCGTCCAAAAAATGGGTCAGCGCACGAGTGATTCAGAAGCTGAAGGACCGGCCCTTGTACAAGGCCATCGACATTCAGAAGGACATGTTGCGGGAGCATGGTGTCCACATTCCATACAAGCAGGCTTGGCTGGGAAAAGAGCATGCCCGGGTGATCCTCGACGGCAGCGACATCTCCAGCTACGATCTGTTGCTTTGGTACGTCCATAAGGTGGCTGAGACAAACCCCGGCAGCATCGCGTTTGTGGAAAGAGACGGTGAGCGTTTTAAACGTGCGTTCTTCTCTTTCAGCGCGTGCATTTTGGGGTTCAAGCGGGCATGCAGGCCGCTGCTGTTTGTGGATGGTACTCACCTCCTCGGAAAGTATCGGGGTACTCTCTTGGGTGCCACAGGGAAGGATGGGAACAATGGCTTCTTCCACGTCGCCTTCGCTATTGTCGACAACGAGACCGACGCCAATTGGACGTGGTTCATTTCCAAGTTAGGTGATGCTTTATACGACGAAGGAGACTACCAAGAGACAATTACATTCGTTTCGGATAGGTCAAAGGGCCTTGTGAACGCTGTTGCGAGAGTTTTCCCTTCATCCCCGCACGCGTACTGCCTTCGGCACTTGGAGGCCAATTTTATGAAAGCCAATGGCAGACTTGGGAAGGCATTGAGGGAGGAGTGCTGGTCCATATGTTTTCGTATCGCGTGGGCGACGACGGCTAAAGAATTCGATGACACCGTCAATGAACTGCGGGTCGTATCGTCCGAAGCGTTTCAGTGGTTGATTCACAAATCCGACATGTCACACTGGTCGAATTATCTGTTCAAAGGTGACCGATGGGGCGAGATGTATTCGAATGTAGCTGAGTCGTTCAATGCGTGGATCAAAGAAGCTCGACACCTACCGGTGACGAAAATGGTCGACGCTATAAGGTACTCGAAGGTTAAATACATGTAACGCTTAAGCTTACCCGTTACACTTTAATGTTCGTTATCGGTGTTTAACATGCACTGTCCGCAGTTTGATATCGTCGTCGGTGTTTAACATTCACATTAACCCTTTAGTCCGGTAGAATCCTGTATAAGATAACAAATGTAAATATCATTGTCTCGGTTTAAATACCATCGTATATGTTTTTCTTCTTCGATCTTTAGTTTATTACTGTTCTGTTTACTCCGATGTAGTGGTGTTTAAATATTCATATATTCGCGTAAATTTCTTTAAGATTTCCGATATTCGTTGTGCAGGTACAAGCTGATGCGCATGTTATGCACTCGCCGTGAGCAAGCGAACAAATGGGATACTTTCTTATGCCCGGACATACGTTCAAAGGTTGAGACGCTTGTGCAGGATAGCCGAAGTCTTCACGTTGCTCGCTGTCTCGCTGATCGTTACGAAGTGATTGACCAGTGCAGTAACTCTGTAGACCTTGCCAGTAGAACTTGCTCATGTCGCAGATGGCAAGTTTATGGCATCCCGTGCAAACACGCTTGCGCTGCGATATTGGTGACGGACAACAATGTTCATCGTTTTATTAGCGATCACTTCACCGTCGACACTTACAAGTTGGCGTATAAGGAAGCTATATTTCCCATACCCGACAATGAGAGGCCCACGGACAACAATCGAGATCTGCTTTTGCGGCCGCCTGTGACGAGAAGGCAACCTGGTCGTCCTAGACGAAGGAGGATCGAGTCGCAAGCGTTTGATGTCCGCGAGTTACATTGCAGCCGCTGCCACGCGTCCGGTCACAATCGTAGAACTTGCAATGAAAGTGTCGCCGATTAGGCTTCGTAAAAAGATAATCTTTAAAGAGCACACATTTATTTGGTTATGACGCCCTGATATTTAAACATAGAATAAACGAATTTCGTTGTACCCACTGAAGTTTTAATCGAATAAACCTAATGTTAAATGGTGACACATTTAAAGAGTCACACACAAATTGAAGGGTACGCAGTGGATGTTAAACGGGAAATATCGGTAATAAACGGTAACCAATAACGCTAAACAGGCACATCGCTTGTTGTCATTCTTTTGTAATTGAACTTCCGGAAAGAATGTAAGATAGTGACGCATAAACAGAGACGTCATATTTAAACAGATACGGCGGCGAGTTTTACACATCTTCGGCGGAATGTTTAACGGAGACGTTGTATGGTAACACAAATTGAAGCGTACGCAGTGAATGTTAAACGGGAATGTAAGATAGTCCGAATTAATGACGACAAGACGTCATTAGAGTGAAATCCCAGTACCAATGCTAATTCATTACCATCTCTTTCCCAATTACATTTGAATTCAAAATCCACACGTAAGCATCAATGCACGGAGTACGTTAGGCAAACTTGCGACCCCTAAACTTCTATTTAAACAATAAACGGAAATCAAAGGCACATCCACATATTACACACAAAGAAAGAAGTATGTACAAGTCCCTCCTCAACGAGCTCTGCCAGAGAACCCGCCGGCCGTCGCCGGAGTACTCAACCGTTAGGGAGGGCCCCGACCACATCCCCGCCTTCTTGGGCACGGTGTCGGTTGATGGGACCACTTACTACAGCCCTTACCCCGCGAAAACATCGAAGGACGCCCAGAACACTGCGGCCGAGGTGGCGTACAATGACCTCCGTATTCCATACCCTGGGAGGATGAATACGCGTCCCGCTGCTACCGCCGATCGACTATGTGGAGGTAAGTCATACCGTAAGACTTCTGCGTCCATGTTACGGGAAATTTATTTATTTTCTAAATTGTTAAAAGCCTTCATTGCAGGGCCTCGCACCGCAACGCCTTCAGATGCAGCGCCTTCACTCAACCGCGAGCACTCCAACAGCGAAGAGTTGGAGTGCTTTCTGAGGACATGCTCGTCGAGCTTGCGGAGAAGGAAGTCGTCCTCTCCGAAAAACTCGACCGACTAAGAACCCGCACGGCCCAAGTGAAGAAGCTCATCCAGGGACTGAAAGCGATATGATAATGTTTTTTTCAGTTTTTAGATGTATAAATTAGTATGCCTACGCTGGTTGTAATAGAACTCCGGTCCAACTAAAAATTTTGTGAAGGAAAGAAATTTGTTCCCCTGTTACGTTTTGATCTTTAAACCGATACGTGTATATTTCAACATCGGCACTAAATTATAAACGTCGACGCCCGTAAAAGGGTGGGCCACAATATTTGAAAAGCGCGAGTGTTTGTAAATAGCGAGAATAGTTTTCACACAGAGTCCTCGATGTGTGAAGAAGACAATTCAAACATAAACATCGAATGTTAAGTGAAGACGCACGCTAATAAGCGGTGTCATGCAATGTTAAACGGGGAGAACCCTCATTCTCGTTCGTCGATAGTTAACCGCAGATATCGATAGTTAAACGGTAAAGTGTAAGGGTAAGTGATGCCGGTTATATTTAAACAATGATGGCGAGTTTCATAGATTAAATACCTCATTGATGTTTACAAAATAGGTTCAAAACCATAAAATTTGCATTGGAAAATGCTGAAACGTCGCATGCATAAATGGAGTTGAATTTAGGCTAGTTACGGTATAACGTAGTCAGATAAACTAGGCAATGTGAATTTATTATTAATTACTCCAATTTAATGTTGAAATGCGGGTCAGTAAAGCGTGAACGTAACCGATGCCGTTTACTATATTCCATTTATTTCACCGAAAACCAATGCCTTTTTTTTTACAAATAGTTATGGTTGTATGTAAGCATCAAGCCGAAACAAGATACAGACGCAGATATTATCCACATCCCACAACAATGTTTAAGTTACATCTAGCAGACTTTTGCCAGATGACACGCCGGCCCTCGCCGGAGTACACCACTCTCCGTGAAGGCCCCGACACCAACCCCGTCTTCCTGGCCACGGTGACGGTCGACGGGACCCCTTTCTCCGGTTCTTCATCTGCGGAAAGCGCCGAGGAGGCGCAGAACATTGCTGCCGAGGTGGCGTTCAAGCAGCTGTGCCCTTCAGGCAGCGTGGAGATTACCAAGGCCCTGGTTGCTGACGATGACGTATCTGTCGCAGGTACTGCATACTGTAAGACTTCTCAGTTGAGTGTAAAAAACAAAAAAAGAGCCACCTTCCATACGTAAACCTTCAACTCTTCATTGCAGGACCTTCACGAGCCGTCGGGGATTACACCAATGGTGAAGAGTTGGATTGGGTTTTCGAACACCTGGTCCGTTCACTAAACGCAAAACTTGAAGGAATAAAATATCGAAAGGCACGTGTGGAAAAGCTGCTCCAAGATTTGAATGTCAAGAAAAGGGGGGAGTGAGATTATGTTCGAGTTGATGTCGTTTGTAAATTGCGCCATCTAAATGGAGTTCTCTATATTTAAACGGAGTCGTCTGAATCCAAACGTAGTCATTAATATTTAAACAGATTAATCTATATTTAAACATACAAACCTAAACGGTCATTTTTATTACTCACGGCGTGACTCATTAGCCAATATTAATTACTTTCACCATTAATTATGAAAACTAAAATCAGTCGCACATCTATTTCAAATTCATGTAATTTCCGTTGCGAGAAGCGTAAGTTGCGGATAGTTGTGAAGCAATTATTGTCACATCGAATCGAATAGCAAACGGAGACTCGTATAATTACACGGGAACTCTAAAGAATGAACAGCACGAACTATAATTGAACAGAGCCAACGAAGTTTAAACGGAGAGCAAATCATTTTGGCAGGCCTTTATATTTGAAAGTTAACACAGACTGCTAACCAGATACTATTACCTTTAGCGCACAACTAATATGTTTATGTTAGGATGATGAGTTACATGATAATGAATTACGCAAACTTATTTTATTGTCGATGACTGATATGTGACAATAGCGACATGAAACTTTTTTTTACCGCAACGTTAAACGTTAACAATAGCGACAAGTTAAACGACGGATTCGAAAGTTAAACGTTATTCTTAATGTGAATGGTAAGTCTTAAAGTTAAACAGATACGTAAACGGGGGATATACATTCTGAGTAATGCATGCATTCGACGAAGTGTTGTGAGATAGCATTGGGAAAGTGTGCATTGGTTAACCCGGCGGTGGACGTTACTGTTATCTGTTACGATTAAATTCGCTGTTTTGGAATTCAAACGTCGAATAGTTATTGGCATCAGACTCGAGAAATAGTGCAAACGTCCGTTGAATACATTTGTATTTAAAGAAGAATCGGAAACAAGAAACGCACCCAGATATTACTCGCAGATCTAACAGTATGTATGTGCCAATTCTCAACGCGTACTGCCAGAAGACGCACCGCTCCACGCCGGCGTACTCCACAACCAGGGAAGGCGCCCCGGGCGCCTCCGCTTTCGTGGCAACGGTCACGGTGGATGGGACCACGTTTTCCAGCCACAGAACCGAGAGAACAGAAGAGGCAGCCCAGAACGTTGCTGCCCTGGTGGTGTTCTACGAGCTATGTCCCGCGCAGCTTAGGACGAACGGTGCGTCCCCCACTGAAAAAAATAAAAATTCCGTACTTGAGGACCCATAGCGCGGTTCATGAAGACAATTAAAAATTTACATATAATAGGGACTCTCACCTTTAAAAACAAACAGCGCAAGTAGAATGGGGTCTCACCCGTCGAAGAATAGCCGCCATATTAAACAGGGACTGTAATATTAAACATGTAACGACAAAAGCTAAACAGAGAATACCTTGTTTAACTGCTAGCTCTGCATTTTAAACGTAGACAACAACACGTAATGGGTGACATACATTGAGAAAAGAATTCCGTGCTTACGGACCCATAGCGCAGTTGATGGAGACATTTAAAAGTTATGTATAATAGGGTCGCTCACCTTTAAAAGCAGACAACGGAAGTAGATTACGGTCTCTTTCATTTAACGACAGCCTCCATGTTTTAAACAGGGACATAGGGAGTTAAACGCTTACCACTAATATCTAAACAAGGAGTATGTGATCAACCCGATCCCCCTGGTGTTAAACGGTAACGGTGTATATTGCACGGAGATCCGTATTGTTAAAGTGTAACACAATGTTTTAATAGTGACAGCATCATTTTTTTACAGAAGTACTTAATTTTATAAAGCAGCGAGGACCCTCAATCGGTACCATGGAATTTTAAGCAAAAAATGATTGAATATGAAAGAATAACGAACATTATTAGATGTACATTGAAATTTCTGCCATGTCGTTGGCAAAGAATGAATTGAATCAATTGAAATGAATTTCGACAAAACTGTTTTACTTCCCCACAGCTGGACCCTCCCCGCGTTGCTTGATGCCGGATGCTCGTCCTTCCTTAAGTATGTGGGCAGCGTACTTCAATCGCAGATAGGGGACGTCCGTGTGCGCTATCCGCAGCTTTTCGCCGCGGAGCAATTGCTCGATAAACCGCATCACGTAGACGGCGCAGTCGACAGCGCCTTTCTTTTGACGCGGTGGGTCGTCATCATGAACAAGCGGGTACTGTGCCGTCGCCGTCGTGCCGTACTCCATTTCGAGACAGGTGTCGAATAGTTCCCGCTGTCGCATTATACAAACCGATGTTAGAATAGAAAGCATCTATGTCACTCTGATAATCGAAATCTATATCGCAGAGAGCTTACCATTGCTACCGCGTCTCTGTTGTACTCTTCACTTGGGCATGAGGTGTAATGCCTGTACTCTTTCTTGTTATTGTCGAGCACCACGACATGGAAGTGGCCATTCAAGATTATGGGAAGGATGATGATGTCAACGTCATTGACGACCTTGGTGGCATCTCCGATCATAGCCAAAGTCGTCTCATGTGCATCTTCCACCTTCGACATAAACAACGCCAGTGGTCGAGTGATGGAGGCGCGCTTCTTATGAGGATATGGCTTTCTGTTAAGTGTGTCTTGTACGATGCACACGAAGGTGTCCAACACATCATCTGTCACCATCTCTTTCCCGTCGATCAGAACGAATAGGTTGGCCCGGGTGGTGCTGACATAATCATTCCTCCAGACGACGGAACTGCGGTTAAACGGCAACACATGCGATTGATTAATAACACGTAGACGTTAAGTGGAAACAACACATACGTAAATGATAATGTATATGGGTAAACAGTAATATCGTTAGTTAAACGATACATTACTAGGTTATATGGTAACGACTGTAATTAAACGGAAACGCAACAACGTAAATGGGATAATCTCTATATAAACATTAACATCTACACTATCATACTTACTCGTCCATGGGGAAGTTGAGGAAAATCTTGATCAGCTCCTTCTCGAATACGTCGAGGCGCGATTGACCAGCGTATTTTTTCTTCGCTGGAACGAAGTCTTTCCGCACTTCTTCATACTGCTGGTTGGCGAAGGTGACCGATTTCTTTTTTTTCTCGGCGACGTTCCCTTCGCCCCCGGCAACAGCTTTATTGGGATCATTCGTAGATGCTTCTTGCTGTTGCGGGATCGCGCCCACACTGGATGTGGCAATGTGGGTCGGCCGTTCCTCCGTGGGAAGGAGCTCCTCCACAATAGAGGCAACGGTCTTCTCAACCGCGGCCAAGGCAGTCTCATCAAGGGGAAGCACACCCTCGGGTGGTTCTTCATCTTCAAAATTAGTGGCCACCACCCTGGATGCGCCGTTGTCGGCCGCGGCTGCCGGCTCCACCGCGACGGGGATTTCGGAGTCTTCCGCAAACGCGGCATTGCCAACGGGGTCTACAATCTCTGCCACCGGGGCGGTGAAGTTATCAACTGCAACGGTCTTAACAACCGCATCAGCCGCCGGTGGTGCTGCCATTGTTTCATCCTCGGCCGGTGGTGGACACACAGGCGGTATACTTTTCGTCGCCTTTTGTGCAAGCCTCTTCATACGTGGCCTCGTCATACGTGGCCGTCTTGGAATGGCCTTCACGACGAAGTCGTCGTCCTCAATTTCCAACGGCTCATCCGTCCCGGGCAGGTCACGTATTTGTCCCGACGGTGCAGCCCTTTCAAACGAATCAAACCTTGCCTCCAATGCCTCAACCCGAGCGACAATCTGGGGGAAAGCGTTCATCATCACCTGGCATGCCCGCATAAAGGATGTAGTCACGTCGTCGGCTGATGACGTCGGTTGGGCTACCGCGGTCGGGGGGACTCTGGGGATCCGGGTGACTCTCGTTGTCGCGGCCGGTGCGGGTGTTGCCAATTGGCGGGGTAGGTGAGGGCCTATCCGACGCCGAGGGTTGCGTGTTGGGCTGGAAGGGGGGAACCACGTCGGCGCGAACGGGCGGAAGGGGCCGGCATCTCCGCTTACGGTCGTGCAAGTGGTTCCCGCGCAACACGGCATCCATCCGCCAATTGGCCCCAACAAAAGTCTCCTCCACACGGCATTCGCCGGGACCGGCTCGGGAAACTAACATATATAAAGAAAACAATCTCGGACAAATCATTCAATTTGATCCAAAACAAACGTATTTAAACATTTGACATATATACGTAAACGATATGGCATATATTTAAACGGAGTATAACAAGGTTAAGCGAAGACACCAAGCGTTAAACACAAACTACATTTCCTACACGGATAAGCCTATCGTTAAACATTAAGCGCTCTTTGTAAACACATTAACACCGATTTATTACCTCTTTTCCTTCGAGAGCCGACCAACCTGGTTTCTATCGTCGCGTGCTTCCGGTAAGTACTTTCGCAAGAGCACAAAGCACCCTTGGGGTCTTGCCGAAACGGGCTTTCTTGCCGGTTCCGGTCACCTCGTAAAACCGGATGGTCGGCGCGATCGAGCAACCCTTAATGTACCCCGTGTTTACCTTCCCCCTCGCATCCGGCTTGCACTCGAGCGGCGGCTTGTGGAACGTCCTCCATAAGCCATTTGTGCGTCGCTCGCGCCCATGCGTACCGCCCCATGCCGGGTAGATCGTCGACATAATCAACGATCCAAGTGGGCACCGAGCATGAGGTATTCGGGAAGAGGATTGTCCCCATGAGGTACGCCATCAAGAGTTTCACAAAATCCTCCTCTCCCCCTCTCGTCCAACAAGACACTCAAGAGTGCGCCTAATGGCGTCCCCGTGTGTCTCGAAGCTTTTCGAAAAATATCTCCCTTCGAAAGCCGACGGTGTCTTCTTCTTCTTAAACGGGACGGCGTCTCCGTCGCAGCGCAGACCCATAACGAGAGTCACATCCTCGGGCTCGAAGCCGAGCAGGCTCGCCCGATCCCGAATTTATTGGTGCGGCCATCGTACCTCTGCGAAGCGAATCGAGAAGGGCCCTCTCTTGGAATACGGCTTCCACCTCGGTGAATGCCGCAAACGGTGTCCTTTGGATGATCTCCCAATGTCGAGAGGTCATGTGGACTTTCAATTCGGCCAAGGTCTCCACCACCGGTGTCAAGTAGCATCTCCCGTTGACTAGGTTTACCGCCATAATCACAACACTGCAAAAATGACAACACTTGTTAAACAGATACATCAAACGCTACACAGAGACAAATGTTTTACACGAAAAGCTCAACACTTAAACAGAGAGATGCACCGTTAAACGGAGACAAACTCTTTTAAACACGAACTCATTTCATCACACGGAAATCTCTTTTACAAACTGCAACCATATCAAATAGAAGGGGAAACGCACATTGTAAGCATTACACAAGCAACAACAACCGATATCTCTTTCAATGATCGTGTGCACAACCGAAAACCCTAAACCCTAAAACCCTAACCCTAAACCAAAACCCAAAACCCAAAACCCTAAACCCTAGCAACCCCAGCCGAGAAATTCCCCCGCACACTAGAACCACGCAAAACAAAACCGAGGAATATCTCTGTGTAACAGAGTACTTCATATAAAAGCCTTGCTTTAGACACAGCTTCTGCCATACCTTGAGCTGCAAACTGATGGAAGTGCAGGATACTTGCGCACGGTGGACTGAAGTTACAGAGGATGTCGAAGCCGAGGGAGCTTCGGAGAGGGAAAAGCTGAAGAAAGTTAAGCAAAGAAGAAAAACGAACACTGCTCTCTGCCTCTCTTGGGATTCCCATTACGAAAAACCCTCCACTTCCTCTCTAACCGGCTTAATGATTGCACCACGATTTCCCATGCAAGGTAGGGGCAATTCCGTCCGTGAATTTGAAAAGTAACTCCGTTAACCACCGTTTCATTCTTTGGGGGTTTGAAAATCATTGTCTTTAAAAGGAAGGGGTTTTTATGGATTTGGAAATTAAAGGGGTGTTTTTGGCCATTTCCTAAACTTTGGGGGTGTTTTTCGCCATTACCAGTAATAAATAAGATGGAGCTTTTTACAAATGATTGGTCAATCGAAAATATGCGCCTTGGAGTCATGTCGGTAAAGAGACACCAGACCATATATTGAATCACAAAGGATTTATTTTATTTTATTTCATTTTATTATTTTATTATTTTTTTATTCTTTTATTTTTATTTTATTTTTATTTTATCGATTCTTCCATTCCTAATAGAGGTAAGCCTCCATTATTAATTACCCCATATTAAAATCTTGGGAACCTCCTATTAAGGGCTTTGAGTACAAGTAAAGACATCAAATATAGCAAACTATAAATTTTATTATTTATTTATTTCATATATATATATATATATCTTGTTGTCTGTGCTTTGTCACTGCGCCACATGCCTTGTGCGTTCTTGAGATATTTATCTCATTGCTAGGTAATTTGTTTATACAGTGGTAAATATAATGAAGAGGTAAAGATGTAATATGCATGGTTTGAGAATTGAAAATAAGGAGCATATGCGTGATCTATTTAAGCTTGGGGCAATATGGTGAACGGTTCGGATTTGATCATCAGGAGATAGGATTGGAGGGTTATGATTTCACCATCAAGTAGAAATAGCTTAAGTTCAAGACCATATATAAGGTTAATGGTTCAGATTTGATCATTAGGAGTTTGGTTTAGATTTGATTGGAAGGCTATGATTTCATCATCATACAAAAATGGCTTAAATTTGAGGCAATTTAAGATGAAGGGTTTAAATTTGATTGGAGGGCTGTGATTTCATCATTAAGCAAAAATGGCTTAAGTTCTAGGCAATCTAAGATGAAGAGTTAAATTTGATTGGAAGGTTGTGATTTCATCATCAAGGAAAAAAGACTTAAGATCGAAGCAATCTAAGATGAAGGGTTTAGATTTGATTGGAGGGTTGTGATTTCATCATCAAACAAAAATGACTTAAGTTCAAGGCAATCTAAGATGAAGGGTTTAGATTTGATTGGAAGGGTTGTGATTTCATCATCATCATCATTAGTACCAGAAATGTCTTCTTCGGTTTGTATGGCATTCACATTTTCAGTAGAGTTCCTAGATGGTTGAACAACAGATAGAGCTGAACTTTGCCCACTATGTTTTCAGTGTGTGCAGCATCCAGAGATGGTAATGGATTGGGTATAGGGTTTGCTCAAAACTAGTTCAGACATTTGTTGAATCTGTGACTTTGGATTTCCAGGAGAACATTTAATTTTCTCATATGAAGTTTTCACACAAGTAGCATTTTTTTTCACAGCCTTAACTCCAATAGTATCTGAAATAGGCTCATCTAAGTCTTCATCAACCATCATAAGCTCAGGACATTCTTCATCAGAATCACCATGAACAATAGCATAAGTGTTTTTAATGGATCATCACCAATACAGCCTCATTACTCAGACGAACCATAAGGTCATCATGATCATCATCACTTTCCATTCTGTAATTTGAACTCCATAAGGTTTGCCCATCAGCGCCAGAGAGAGAGAGAGAGAGAGAGAGAGAGAGAGAGAGGGCGTGTTCATTTCGGCGTAAGTGGGAGGAAGTGTCACTTCTCTGAAGTGGTGGAAAATGGTGGAAGTGATATAACTTCTACCACTTCCTGTGTTCATTTCGCAGAAAGTGTTTATTCCATGAAGTGCTCATTTTCACTGATGGTGTTCATTTCGGTGTAAGTGGTGTCACTTCTGAAGGGTCTTTGGAAGTGGGGGGAAGTGAGCACTCACTTCTCCCACTTCGGTGTAAAAAATGCTGAAGTGATTTATAGTTAAAACTCACTTCAGTCTGAAGTGGGGGAAGTGACCACTTCCCCACTTCAGAGGAAAAGAACATCAGAAGTGGAGGAAGTCAGTCCACTTCCCTCCACTTCCTCCCACTTACACCCAAATGAACGCGCCCTTACCGAAACTGCCGACGGAGGAGGGATATTCCACCCTCGCTGTAGTCGGCATCAGCGATGAACGAGCTGCGATGTATAATGATGAGCAGCGACGACATAACGCCTTTTTTTTATCTATATATCGGAGATGGGCGAGGGATATTCCATCCTCGCCAACCTCGGTAGCGGCGATGATATGCGACAATAGTGATATATATATATATATATATATATATAGGAGAGAGGAAGATAAAGTATAAGAACCTCCTCATTCTTCTTCTTCTTCTTCTTCTCCTCTGTTTTTCCTCACTTTTTTTTCTTTTCAAATTCTTCTACTTTTTTTTTCTTTGGTTGGTCCCTCACCCCTTTTTCTATCTTTTTTAAAACCAGGAGATACCGGGCGGTTCCATCATCTCACCAGTAAGGGATATGATCAAATCCTCCCTTTTTTTATCGACATATATTTTTTTATTTATTTATTTATTATTATTTCTTTTATTATTTTATTATTTTATTATTTATTATTTATTGATTTTTTTAATATATATATCTTGTTATCTTAAACGAATAATATATTTTATTCATTTATAAATATGTATATCTGCTAGTGATGCGTACTCTAGGGTAATCTGGAGGTACCTCGAGATTTGTGTTCTTGACTGATCTGGAGATTTGAATAATTTTTAGATCGCCTCGAGATCCGTGCTCTTCACTGATTT
The DNA here is from genome assembly GCA_902712375.1 of Dioscorea dumetorum. Taxonomy (NCBI): domain Eukaryota; kingdom Viridiplantae; phylum Streptophyta; class Magnoliopsida; order Dioscoreales; family Dioscoreaceae; genus Dioscorea; species Dioscorea dumetorum. Next base: position 983,738 of record CACTHL010000615.1, read on the forward strand.
AGGGATTTGAATAATTTTTTAGATCACCTCAAGATCCGTGCTCTTTGCTGATCTTACAATTTAAATATTTTAGATTTTCTCGAGATCCGTGCTCTTGGCTGATCAAGGGATTTGAATAATTTTTAGATCGCCTCAAGATCTGTGCTCTTGGCAGATCTTATAATTTAAATATTTTAGATCACCTTGAGATCCGTGCTCTATGCTAATCTTGCAATTTTAATATTTTAGATTGCCTCGAGATCTATGCTCTTGACTGATCTTGAGATTTGAATATTTTTTTTTAGATCACTTAGTATTTACAAATGTTTTTTTTATATATGTCCAAATAATATCCATTTGTTTATCTTAATATCATATACTAATTCCATTACAATTGGATGCATGTAATTAAGATAAACCTATTTTGATTAGGATATTGAATTTTTTTTAAGATAAACTTATTTTGATTAAAATTAGGATATCAGAAAATTTTATATAAACAAATGCGCCCTTCATACTTCTCTCATGAAAACTTTAGTTAGATTGAGTGAGAGAAGTAGGAATTTCAAATATTTTATTTGTTATGGCGAATAATTCTCAAAAAGAGCCTTTTTTGGGAAATTAACGAAAATTGCAGTGAATCCCCACATTGTCAAGTTTTTACTCGACATAATCCTATTTTTGGCATAGGATCTGAGCCAGTCATTAACTATGAAGGAGAAGAGTATTCAGAGTGGGTGAAGCGTCCTTCGGCTCGCTTAGTCACTGCGAAGCTTACTCTGAACCACTGGTACGAAGATAGCAAGATCAATGCAATTTACTTAAAGCTTGAAGGAAGTGCACAAGATTCAAATGACTTCCAAACTCTTGGGCATAAGATCATTAATCACCATCCGGGATGGAAATGTAGGGTTCCTATCATAAAAGACTCGGTTGATTTTCTTGATTATGCTTATTGGGCCAGACATATCATTAATAGTTATTCCAATGAATTATCCCATGTGGAGCTAGTGGGAGGGAAAATATCTTCAATTGTGCGATATAACATAGATCTTAATTTTTTTAAATCATTATTCATTTTCTGCATGGGGAGGTAGGAATTTCTTTGTTGGATATTAAGATACTTGGAGGGCTTCTTATTTGTGGCGACATGTATGACGAATTTGTCCCTACTAATGACATATTTCACAAGAGAGGAATTTTTGACTTTTCAGTTTTGAGAAACCTTTTTGATATCTATCAATGGCTCGCAAGACAAGATTTTTCTCAACATAACAAAGGCGTGTCATTTGATAATTGGATAGACTTTATTAAAAAAGAAAAAAAATTTGATTCAAGATCTGATCCTCCTCCAAAACCCTCTCCTTATACTGATTTAGCCGAGCAACTATAATGTGATTAGACCATGAGTTTTTATGATGGCTTCAATATTGTGTATAAGAAAAAAATTGCTTTTGCTCCCGCGGTCTTAGCAAGCATATATGTGGGATTGAATGCAATGGTCAATAATAGAAAGTGTCCTGGATTTCCTACTAAACTTTTTCCGTTTCATTTTTTATATGCATGGGCCGGATATCACTTCCCTAGAATATCTCTTCAAAGGAGAATTCATTATAACACACTTACTATTCCAGGACTTTCAGAGATACCGGGAATGCTATATTATATGAATGCGTCTCCTACCGCATTTAATTGTCCTCTGGCTATGATAAAATTTATCAGACATGAAGAAAGTTTTGTATGGCGTCCATTTCCTTTTCTACATCATAATGGTGAGAGAATAAGAGATTCTATCTATCCTACCGGACCAACAGTTTTAGATGCTTACAGTATGGAGTATGTGATTTATCTTCGTTGTGGGGTTCTTCCACTACGTTGCGCTTGGGATATTTATGCGGAACCTTATAATTCTCATAGATTTGGACGTGAATTTGGTCACGACCAATAGTTTCCTAAATTTGTTGATGTCCCTTTAAATCCTTCTTCAATTGGAATTCTCGCGGGCTATTGGATTCATTTTTCTTGTAAAAAAACTTCCAGTTTATTTTATATCCCAGAGCATGATAGGAGTGGTAAACTCTTATTAATTTATGCACAAAAGTGGTTCAAAAGTGTTCAGGCTTTTGTCAATCAAAGCCTTACAAGCATCAAACAAGTAGGGAACGAGATCAATCATCAAGAAGATCACAATTTATCAATGAAAGTATTTTCATTAATATTCCTAGCCAGATCTCCAAATGCAATCACTCTACTATTGATCCGCCTACTTTCGTGAAAAGACAACAAACTCATGGCATGTTCACATATGTAATTTATAAGCATTTTGTTAAAACTGTATAGCTTTTTTTAGTGTTATAGATTTGATGACTACTATATATATATATTAAAGTCTGCTAACCTTTTTCTTATCCCTTCGCCGGCTCTCTTGGCATGCAGTTGAGGTTTTCATCTTGTCACCTTTTTTTACAATACTTGATATATAAAATTCTTTTACTCAACATCCTTTGACCGCCCTTCTTCATCTTTCGCCGCCATTCTTTTCCCCACTTTCTCCCTTTTTTTTTAAATTATTATTATTTTTAAATTATATATATATACCATCCTTTTGCCGCCCTAGTTCACCGCGCTTCTTTTTTATTATTATTTTCTAAAATATTGCATTTAAATACTTTTTTTAATTTCTTTTCTAGAATATGGATCGATGATGCTCAATTAGAAAGTGTCATACCAGCCCAAAATCTTCCGACTGGTATGTTATTACATATATATGTATATATAGACATATATATTATTTTTTACATCATGTTCATCAAGCTTCTTTTCTAGGTCAGCCAAGCCTGCGAGATGTTGCTATGGTGACTGAAGAAGTTAATCCAAATCCTCCACAAGGTATCATCAACTTATTGCATGCATTATATTTATATATATGTTGTCCTTATCTGCATTTTACATATTTCAGACCACATACCAATTATTTTAGAAGATGAACCGCAACATCCTTCCCCATTGATCAGAAAAGGTATTATTTACTTATTTATTTTTTTGTTCATTCAACATGAAATTGATATGTCACTTTTTTCTGAAATTTAGACATTCATGATGACGAAAGTACGCCATCCTTGAGACATACTCCTTCTGAAGAATTCATTAGAACCAGCCCAACCATTACAGAAAAGTTGGAAGATAGTGATTCAAACGTCAAAATTACATCGTCAATAAAACCAAATGAAGGTAATTTTATTTCTTTATCATTATTATTTTTAATTTTATTTTTATATAATTTTTATTTTTTTATTTAAAAAAATTCTGAAAACTAGTCCCTCAAGAAAACAACAACACTTCCACTTCAACACAACCTTTGGAAGGATCAGAGCATACCAATACCAATATTGATATTGGCATGAGTTTTTCTCCATTACCTCCACAAGGTAAAAAAAATTGTATTATTATTTTTTTATAATAAAATGATAATATATTTTTTTTTATCTCCGTAGGTTTGGAAAATCCTCTATTTTTCCTACGGGATAGGTTAGTCGTAAGTATTAAGTCTCTCAATCAACACAACTATCAAAACATTGTTGATGATGTTAAAGCCAAAAATAAAATTCTGAGACTTTTTGGCATTAACTTGACCAATCTTGAACATGTTCTAAGACAGGTACACCAGTGCGCATCCTATGTTAAAGAGGTTTCGGAAGATCCTGTGGTTCAAACTCATATACAAAAGCTACAAGCCAAGGATTGTGTGCTAAATACAACATTAGCACTTGAAAATCTTAACGAGGATAGGGTAGATCTGATCAATGACATAAATATGAAGACAGATAAACTTCAAAAGCTTGAAGCAGAACAACATCAACTTCAAAATAGAGTTCTTGAAATTTCAAGTGAGATAAAGATTGTGCACGAAGAAATAACAACTTCGACAAATTCCTTAAAACTCTCTACCACTACGCAAGCCAACTTGCAAACCACACTGGATCGGAGCAAAGCATAACCTGCTAAAGCTGGGGAAGACAATTCTGATGATGCACGTATCACTTTTTACACAACAATGCTTGAGGAACTCGAAATAGCAAAGGAGTCTTACGCTCGAGTTTTGAAGTACTGAAGAACTCTATTTATTTATTATTTATTTTATTTGTTCAGCTAGTTTATCTGTACTCTGCTAGCTAGTTTTGAGTATATATTTCTTTTGATGGTTGATTTTGAGACATTTGCTATGAACCTAGGAGTCTTCTTTAATATGACTTGGTTTTGCTCGATTTCTTATTCATATATGTTTTGATGATTGGTTTGAAAAATTATTCGTTTGGCAATAGCAATGTGATTACATCACTTCTCTCTCTCTCTTTTTTTTATTGTTGAATAAAAATGAAACCTTGAGATAACATGCCACGCATATCATTATAAATAAGTATACAAAATATGATGTTTTGCCTCGGGAAGTATGCAGAATCGTACATGACCGGTCTACCTTTTTATAAGCCACCAGACGTTCCGTCATAGACAAACATTTTACATTATGCGTAATAATTTTTTAGAAAATGACCATTGATAGGTGGCATAGGTCTTTCTCCATTAGCATCGATGAGTTGGTATGCGCCTCCTTTGTAGACAATTTTCACAACATAAGGACCTTCCCAATTTGCTTTGAACTTGCCCCCTATCTTCTTGTTGGTGATGATAGGTCTTCTGAGGACAAGAACCATCTCTCCTTTTGTAAATGTTCGAAATCTAGCCAACTTATTATAAGCTTGTGAGATCTTCGCTTTGTAAACCTCAAGATTTTGTTGTACTTCTAATCTTTATTCATCCAGATAGTCCAACTCATCTAGGCGAAGTCGAAAATTATCTTCATTTGATATTTCATTCTGCAATGCCATCCTTAATGATGGTATTTGAATTTCAAGGGGTAAGACTGCTTCGGTTCCAAATACTAAAGAGTATGGTGTGCACTGTGTTGGAGTCCTGTATATGGTACGATATACCTATAACATCTCGAGAAGTCTATCATGCCAATCCCTTTTAGTTTTAGACACAGTCTTCTTTAATAATTTTGAAAGGGATTTATTGAATGCTTTTGCCTGCCCATTTGCTCTCGCATTATAGATGGAAGTATATCTCCAATTTATCTTGTGATGTTGTGCGAATCTCCTAATTTTAAATCTTCTGATAGCAGGACCGTTATCTGATATAACTTTTCTTGGAGTTCCAAACCTATAAAAGATGTTTTCCCTGAAGAATTTGATGATGTTTTCGGTTTTACTTCTCTTAATGGGATAGCCGTTGCTATCTAGATAAATAGTCTGTGGCAGCCAATATAAATCGGTGTCCCAAAGATGATGGATGTTCAATGGGACCGATCACATCTTTTCCCCATAACTCAAAAGGCCATGAAGAGATTATGGGATGCAAGGGATTTGGATGTTGGTGAATAAAATCCCCATGAATTTGACATAGATGGCATTTTTTAGCATATTCAATGCAATCTTTGACCATGGTTGGCCAATAATATCCCATGCGTTTAATCTTAAGTCGCATTTTGGGTCCATATTGGTGTGCACCACATATCCTAGAGTGCACATCATGCATGACTTCTTTTGCTTCTTCATATGAAATACATCGCAGGAGTAGTGGATCATATGACTTGCGATATAGCGTATCATTAATGAGGGTGAATCTTAAAGCTCTTCGTTTTATTTGAAGGCTTTCTGATTTGTCCTCAAGCAATTTATCATATTTCAAATATTCCATGAATGGTTGCCTCCAATCCTCCTCTGGCATCCCGAGAGTAAAGGCTTCCATGCTGTCTTCAATATGTTCTTCTTCAACATTGCTGAGACTTGTACTTATGGATCTTCTATTCTTTATAATGATTTGAATTTCGTCATGATTTGGATTTGCCAACTCCTTTGCTATTCTTGCCAAAGAATTAGCTTCTCCATTTTCTGCTCTTAAAACTCTGCTCAACGTCACTTGGGGAATTTTCTTCATCAACATTTTGACCTTCTTATAGTATTTAAGAAGTTCAGCTTTGTATACTTTGTATTCTCCTTCGATTTGCTTGATGATGAGTTGTGAGTCGCCACATATATGGATATATCAAATTTCCATCTTGATTGCTAAGAGCTTCATACTTTGCTTCATTGTTTGTGCATGGCTCGGTAAGGGACAATGCATATCTAAGGACTCCCCCTTCTGGTGTCATGAACACAAGTCCTATCCCAGCTTTGATTTGAGGAAGCTCATACTGAAATACCGGCTTTATGGATGATGCTCCATCAAAGTACAGTTGCCATTTTGCTTCTTTTATTGCAAGTATCTCTTCATCGGGGAGATCATAGTTAAGGGGTGAATTATCGGGGAGTGGATGTGCACCAAGCAATCGGCTAGTGCTTGCCCCTTGATAGCCTTTTGTGGAGTGTAGGTTATATCAAACTCCATTAAGATCAACGCCCACTTTGCAAGACTTCCTGCGAGTAATGGTCTTATCATGAGATATTTGAGAGGGTCAATTTTTGATATGAGAATAATTTTATGCGCAAGAAGGTAGTGTCTCAATTTCTTTACCGCAAACACAAATGCCAAGCAATGTTTCTCAACGAGTGTATATTTACTTTAAGCTCCTATCAACATTCGGCTGAGGTAATATAATGCATTTTCTTTACCCTCTTCATTGTTTTGAGCTAACATAGCTCCCAATGACCCTTCCAAAGCAGCAGTATATAGAATTAGTATCTTTCCCGAGATTGGAGGCGCTAGCACCGGTGGACTCAGTAAATACTGCTTAATATCTTCAAAAGATTTTTGACATTCGGCATCCCACTTAAAGCGTGTATTTTTCTTGACCAACTTGAAAAATGGTTTGCATCTTCCTGATAAGGTGGAAATGAATCTTCTAATATAGGCCAAATGCCCTTGAAAAGACCTCAACTGTTTTAATGTCTGTGGAGGAGGCATTTCCAAGATTGCCTTGATCTTAGAAGGGTCTATTTTTATCCCTCGATGTCTCATGATAAAACCTAGAAACTTCCCTGATAGGACTCCAAAAACACATTTCATTGGGTTCATTTCTCAGAGACGTATGAAAACAGTTCTCAGATCTTCAAGATGTTTGTCTTTTGAACTTATTTTCACAACTAAATCATCCACATAGTATTCGACAACTTTATGAATCAGATCATCAAATATTCTTTTCATTGCTCTTTACTATGTTGCCCTCACATTTTTCAAGCCAAAAGGTATTACTTTATAGCAATATATGCCCATGGGTGTTTGGAAAGCGGTATGTTTTTCATCATCAGGGTGCATCTTAATTTGATTATCCTGAATATCTATTCATAAAAGAAAACATTTCATACCCTGAGGTATTATCGATCATGATCTCCATCACTTGTAAAGGAAAATCATCTTTGGGACATGCTTTGTTCAAATCTCTGAAATCAAGGCATATATTGTTTTTATCAACTGGGTATTTTTTTCTTTACAGGTACTATACTGCCAACCCAATATGGGTATTTTTCTTCCTTGATAAAATTTGCTTTTATCAACTTTTTTGTTTCTTCTATCACTTTCACTTCTAAATCGAATTTCATATTTCTTGGTGCTTGCTTGATTGGAGTAAAATTGGAATCAATAGCCAATCTGTGAACAACTATTTCATTGTCAAACCCTGGCATTTCATTATCACTCCAGGCAAAACAATTAACATAATCTTTTAAAAGAGCTTTAAAAGATTCTTTTTGTTCTTCTATCAGTTGTGAACTTAAGAAAGTTGGCCTCGAATCTTCATCACTTCCTAAGTTGATTTCAACTAACTCATCAACTGTTGCTTGACCCCTGTCTTCTAATTCAGGTGGTGCATTTTTTATCTTCACATCTTCTTCTTCCTTAGATTCCATCATGTAACATTAGTGGCTAGAAGATTCAGAGTAACCCACCCCTCGTTTGTCTGAATGAGTATGGTTCCATAATTGATGAAAATTTTGATATGACTTCCTTGACCAGTTTATTTTGCCCCCAAACTCTTCAACCATCCTCTTGAGTTTATTAGGGTACTGGCTTGGGAAATTTGTATGTTGGATTTCATTATTCTTTTCTTGTTCACTATATATAATATCATCATTTGAAATTTTGTTATCTTTAACTTTGTAAAAGAGGATACCTCTTTTCTTTTCCTTTTGAACTGGCACATAGAATGTTTTTAACTGCTCAATTGGATCAACCTCCAAATCATCTAGGGATTTGCAGAGACCATCTGGAACCCTTGTGATATGCAATGTGCTTTCTTGGGTAGACCCTTTGATTTGATTTGTATCACTTTCATCATCCGAAGATTCAGTATCACTGTCATAGTGAGGTAATATTGATTCTTCTTTTTTTGATGCTGGATTAGCATCAGATAGTTTCGTTGAAGATATTTTTGTTAAGTTTAGTGTTTTGCCCCATTTAGAAACACCAAGATAATATTTGGCATCCTCATAATGTACTTCATGGACACCAAAAGGTTGAATTTCACCATCAATTTTGCATTCTTCTCCATCCACCATATATTTCATGCACTGATGAAGGGTTGAAGGGACCATCCGGTTTTCAGGGATCTAAGGCCTACCCAATAATGCTTTATATGAGGCATCAGCATTAATTACATTGAACTTCACATCAGATGTGATCTTTCCAAACTTGATTGGGAGAGTGATAGATCCCAATGCTTTCTGGCTATGCTAATTAAAGCCTTGAATAATGATCCGTTCTGGAGATAGATGGCATACTTCCAGGGCTAATGCCCGAAGAGTATTGAGAGTCATTAAGTTTAAAGAAGACCCTGGATCAACAAGAATCCGATTGATCTTTATCCCATCATAAGACATTGTCACATACAATGATCTATTATGCTCTATAGTTCCAAGCAATAAATCTTAGTCGGTGAATGATACCGAAAGTGTATGTGTCGCATACAAAGCTTCTGTCATATTAACCTCAGCAAAGTAAGCTTGGTATTCCTCATGGTTTTGTAAGGCATTTATTAAAGATTCCCTAACTTCTGTCGACATCATCAATGCATCATACGTGCTAAGTAGAGCCGGGACTTTCTTTAAGTGTGCCAAGATATCATAATATGGTTTTTTCAATGGTTTCTTTGGCAAGACATTTTCTTCTTCTACCATCTTCCCTTTATTTTTGTCATTAGAGCCAGAAGCTTGCAGTGATTGAAGTAATTTGCCAATTCTGAGCTGCATTTCATGTACATGGTAGGATACTTCCTCATCTTCATCTGTGTTTATATAAAAAAAAATAAATCTGATTTTAATAAAATTAAAATCCTAATTATGTTAGGATATAAAAAAAAATCATTAGGTTAGGATAAAAAAACTTAAATAGATATCTAGATTTAAAAAACATTGGGATAGGATTAAATAAAATCCATAATTTAATATTGAAAATTTTGAATAAATAATAAAATAAAATCTAAATTATTATCATTATCCTATTCTCATGGTGGTTGAGGATTTTTCGGAGAGAAGAAAACGAAAAAAATCCTGGAGAAAAAGGGGAGAAGAGAGAACAGAAAAAAATTCACTAGAGAGAGGAGAAAAAACAAATTGACAAAAAAAAGAAGAGAGAAGAAGAAAAATTACGAAGAGAAGAGAAGGATAAGAAAAAAAAGAGAAAAAGGGAGTTAAAAAAAAAATCCTAAAAAACAAATCCCTGAAGGAAAAGCAAAACACGAGTGAGTGACCGTCAATGTCGAAGAGCATAGGGAAAAAAGGAGACAACAATGACGGAATCAGAAGAGAAGCATAAAAAAAGATTAAGAAAAAGAAGAGAGAAAGAAGAAAGTCAAGACAAAAACGAGGTAAATTATTATCTTATTTTCAAAAGAAAATTTTAATTATTTGCATAATAAATTTTTGGGAAAATTACTGTTCATCCCTCAGGAATTTCAAAACTGGCCAAAAGGCCCCTCCTACTTTTGCACACCCCGGACAGCCCCTGCGTTATAGTTTGGTTCCCTTCTACCCTCCGTCTGTAACATTAAATGGGTCCGTGTTATGAAAATCCATTTTTGCCAATGAAAATGGTGGGAAAAAACCCCGCCCGATCACATCATGTCATGTTTGACCTTTATGCATACATTTGTGAGTTTTTCCCCTTGATGGTTTCTTGTTCTCATAGAAAGTTTAGAAGACGAATTACATATTTTTTTTTTGTTCTTCTTCTCTTTTTGCTTCTGCTCATTTGGTTTTTTCGATTTGAATTCTTCCGGTCTCCCGAAATTATGGACAGCTTTTGTGCCATTACTAGATACAACGGGGATAGACGAGTGCTGAAGTTCACCTCGCTGACTGAATGGGAGTCAGTGTTAGCTGAGATATGTGAGCGATGGGGTCTCGATGTTTCTCACGTGAGGGTAAAGTTCATCACATCCGATGGACATAATACGGTTTGCCCAATAGAGAACGATGTCGACTTCCAGCGCATGTGTCATGTTTTCTCTATCCTCAAAGGCGGTATAGTCGATATGGTTGTCAAGACGGATGACGTGCATCGCAGCCTACTGAAAACGAGATATTGTCATGGTAATGCGTTACTCTCAAACAATTATGCAGTTGTATGTTAGTTATTGTTTAATAATTCCATTATCTGTATGAAAGAATGAATTCTCCGTTTAAAATTCGAGTCTCCGGTTAATTTATTATGTTTCTATGTATTACCGTTTACATAATTGCGTCTTTGTTTAACTATGTCTGTTAACGTTTAACTATTGACGTTATCGTTTAAAACTGTGGAGCTTGTGCTTAAATTCTGATCGTTTTTGTTTGAACTGAAGTGTTGGCAGGAATTCGGAATCTGGGAGCACTTCTGTCCCACCACATGGCGACCTGGATGGTCTCGCATGCCTACCTTCCTGGTCAGATCAACATGAAGTGTTGTCGTTAGACGTCAAACAAGGTTTTGATGGCGTTGAACATTTCCGAGATACACTTTGCAATTTTGCTATCAGTCGGAATTTTGACTTCAAATTCGTGAAGAACAAAAAATACCGGGTCACTGTAGAATGCGCGGCCAGTGGATGTCAATAGCACGTTCACGCATCAAAGGAATATAATAGAAATACCTTCAGAATCAAGACAATGGACCTGTCGCACACTTGCGGTGGTGGAATTGGCTCGGTGTCACACCCGAAATAGTCCAAAAAATGGGTCAGGGCACGAGTGATTCAGAAGCTCAAGGACCGGCCCTTGTACAAGGCGTTCGACATTCTGAAGGCAATGTTGCGGGAGCATGGTGTCCACATTCCATACAAGCAGGCTTGGCTGGGAAAAGAACATGCCCGGGTGATCCTCGACGGTAGGGACATCTCCAACTACAATCTGTTGCTTTGGTACATCGATAAGGTGGCTGAGACAAACCCCGGCAGCATCGCGTTTGTGGAAAGAGACGATGAGCGTTTTAAACGTGCGTTCTTCTCTTTCAGCGCGTGCATTTTGGGGTTAAAGAGGGCATGCAGGTCGCTGCTATTTCTCGATGGTACCCACCTCATTGGAAAGTGTCGGGGTACTCTCTTGGATGCCACAGGCAAGGATGGGAACAATGGCTTCTTCCACGTCGCCTTCGCTATTTTCGACAACGAGACCGATGCCAATTGGACGTGGTTCATTTCCAAGTTAGGTGATGGTTTATACGACGAAGGAGACTACCAAGATACAATTACATTCGTGTTGGACAGGTCGAAGGGCCTTGTGAACGCTATTGCGAGAGTTTTCCCTTTATCCCCACACACGTACTGCCTTCGGTACTTGGAGGCCAATTTTATGAAAGCCAATGTCAGACTTGGGAAGGCATTGAGGGAGGAGTGCTGGTCGATATGCTTTTATATAGCGTGGGCATCAACGGCTAAAGAATTCGATGACACCGTCAATGAACTGCAGGCCGCATCACTCGAAGACTATCAGTGGTTGATTAACAAGTCTGACAAGTTACACTGGTTGAATTATCTATTCAAAGGTGACCGCTGGGGCGAGATGTATTCAAATGTCGCTGAGTCGTTCAATGCGTGGATCAAAGAAGGTCGACACCTATCGGTGACGAAAATGGTCAATGCTATAAGGTACTCGAATGTTAAATACATGTAACGCTTAAGATTTCCCTATACCCTTTAATGATAGTTATTTGTGTTTAAAATGCACTGTCTACATTTTGATATCGTTGTCTGTGTTTAACATTCGCGGTCACCGTTTAGTCTAGTAGAATCCTGTGTAACCTAACATATGTAAATATCATTATCTCGGTTTAAATATCATTATCTATGTTTATCTTCTTCGATCTTTAGTTTATTATTCTTCTTCTGTTTACGCCGATATGGTTGTGTTTAAATATTCATATATTCACGTATATTTCTCTAAGATTTCTGATATTCGTTATGCAGGTTCAAGTTGATGCGCATGTTATGCACTCGCTGTAGCAAGCGAACAAATGGGAGACTTACTTATGCCCGGACATATATTCAAAGGTTGAGACCCTTGTTCAGGATAGCTGATGTCTTCACATTGTTCGCTGTGTCGCTGATCGTTACGAAGTGATTGACCAGTGCAGTAACTCTGTAGACCTTGCTAGTACAACTTGCTCATGTCGCAGATGGAAAGTTTATGGCATCCCGTGCAAACACGCTTGCGTTGCAATAATGCAGATGGACACCAATGTTCATCGTTTTATTAGCGATCACTTCACCGTCGACACTTACAAGCTGGCGTATAAGAAAGCTATATTTCCCATACCCAACAATGAGAGGCCCCCGGACAACAATCGCGATCTGCGTTTGCGGCCACCTGTGACGAGAAGGCAACCTGGGCGTCCTAGACGAAGGAGGATCGAGTCGCAAGCGTTTGATGTCCGCGAGTTACATTGCAGCCGCTGCCTCGCGTCAGGTCACAATCGTAGAACTTGCAATGAAACTGTCACCGAGTAGGCTTCGTAAAAGGATAATCTTTAAAGATCACAAATTTATTTGGTTATGAAGCCCTGATATTTAAACAGAGAATAAACGAATTTCGTTGTCTGCGTTGAATATTTAATTGAAATAACCTAATGTTAATCAGGAACGGTTACACCCTCAATCAAACGCACTTAACGGTGACACATTTAAACAGTGACACACTCAATCAAGCGTACGCAATGAATGTTAAAGGGATACTCTTGGTAATAAATGGTAACCAATAAAGTTAAATAGACACATCGCACGTTCTCATTCTTTGGTATTTCAACTTCGGGAACAAATGTAAACAGTGACGTATAAACTTAAGGGATGCCCGTTATATTTAAACAGATACGGCGGTGAGTTTTACACATCTTGGGTGAAATGTTAAACAGAGGCGTGGTATGGTACACATAGTGGTTAAAATGTTACACAGAATGATTGATATTTGCACAGTACAGTGTAACCTTAAGCAAACAAAGTCGACTATATAATAATACATACCCTCGTAGAACTCTAGTGAATATTCGTGGAAAAATTTGCCATGGCATTGGTGAAGAATGAATTGACTCTAAATTAATGGCGAGAAAACGTAATTAGAGTGACCATTCAGTGCGAATACGAATTCATTACTATTTAGTACATTTAAATTTGAATTCAATTTCTACACATAGGCGTCAATGCACAGAGAAAGTTAGGCGAACATGCGACCCCTAGATTTCTACTTAAACAATAACCAGAAACCAGAGGCACATCCACATATTATACACAGACAAAGAAATATGTACAAGTCCCTTCTCAACGAGCTCTGCCAGAGAACACGCCGGACGTCGCCGGAGTACTCAACCGTCAGAGAGGGCCCCGACCACATCCCCGCCTTCGTGGGCACGGTGGCGGTGGATGGGACCATTTACTGCAGTCCTTACCCTGCGAAAACAGCGACGGACGCCTAGAACTCTACGGCCGAGGTGGCGTACAATGACCTCTGTCATCCATACCCTGGGAGGATAAATACGCCTTCCGCTGCTGCCGACGATCGATCATATGGAGGTAAGTCATACCGTAGGATTTCTATGTGCATGTTTAAAAAATTTAATAATTTTCTAAATTGTTCAATCCTTCATTGCAGGGCCTTCCAAAGCAGCGCCTTCACGCGCTCGTGAGCACTCCATCAACGAAGAGTTGGAGTCGTTTCTGGAAGACATGTTCGTCGAGCTTGCCAAGAAGGAAGTAGTCCTCTCCGTAAAACTCGACGGAATAAGAACCCGCAAGGCCCATGTCGAGAAGCTGCTCCAGGGCCTGAAGGCGAAATGAAGGTGGACGTGGCAATTTTTTATAAATAATATTGTTTCCAGTTTGTAGATGTATAATTTAGTATATCTACACTGGTTGTAATAGAACTTTGTTTGAACGAAAAATTTTTGAAGGGAAAGAAATTTGTTACGCTGTAATGTTTCGATCTTTAAACAGAGACGTGTATATTTGAACATCGGCACTAAATTATAAACATGGACGTTTGTAAAGGGGTGACGACAATATTTAAAAAGCGCGACTGTTTGTAAACAGTGAAAGTAGTATTTAAACAAAGTCATCGATATTTAAACAAGACAACCCAAACGTCCACAGCGAATGTTAAAGGGAGACGCATGGTAATAAACTGAGACACGTATTGTTAAACTGAGAGACCGGTCGTTCTCGCTCTTTGATAGTTAAACGCGGGGACCGATTGTTAAAAGGTAACGCGTAGTGGCACGTGATGATGGTTATATTTAAACGGTGACGAGGAGTTTCACACAATGAGCATTATAGATTGAAGACCGTCATTGATGTTTACAAAATAGAAGACTATACAGTGTGTAAATGAAGGGTTCGATAGTTAAACGGAAATTCTTAATGTTAAGAGGTGACACACAAAGTTAAATTGAGGCAAAACATTTTGAATAATCCATGCATTCGACGGAGTCTAGTAAGTTAGCATTGGGAAAGTGTGCATTGATTAACCCGTCAATGTAATTTACTGTTATCTCATACAATTAAATTTGGTTTTCGAATTCAAACGTCAAATTTATTGGCACCAGACTCGAGAAATAGTTCAAACTTCCGATAAATAGATTTATATTTAAAGAAGACTCGGAAACAAGAGACGCACCCAGATATTATACACAGACCCAACAAAATGTTTGTGCAATTCTCAACGCGTACTGCCAGAAGACGCACCGTTCTACGCGGGTGTACTCCACCGCCAGGGAAGGCCCCCACGACACCCCCGCTTTCTTGGCCACAGTCACTGTGGATGGGACCATTTATTCCAGCAATAGACCCGAGAAAACCGAGGAGGCAACCTAGAACATTGCTGCCCTGGTGGCATTCTATGAGCTCTGTCCTTCGTACCTTAGGACGAGGGGTACGTCTCCCGCTGCTACCGATGGTATCGCAACTGGAGGTACTGCATATCGTACGGTTTATCTATGCGTGTTTAGAAATATTTCTCTAAATCGTTCAGGTCTTCATTGCAGGGCCGATGACCTATCCCCGGGAGTGGTTTTTGGAAGATTTGGTCGGGGATCTGGCGGAAAAAGCAGCATCTCTCTCCACAGAACTCGATGTGGAGAGGCTGCTTTGGTACCCCAAAATGTATAAAATGACGAAATGGCAGTTACTGTCCTGTTTAGTGATGTTTTCAGTTATCAAATAAGAACCCTGATGTGTATTAGGGTCACTATATTGTAATAGAACTTTGCTTAATTATGAGACGTTCTCTCATTCAGAAATTTTATGTTCGTTGTCACTCTTTGATAAATGTTAAACGTGGAAGATGCATGTTAAACGGACACGCTGAACTTTAAATGGCAAGCCATATATCTTAATCAAATGCCAACCCATTCCTACACATGACATGTACGGGTTTAAATGGCAACAGTCGCAAGTAAACAGATAAACAGAGAATCTTAATATTAAAAGGGAACGGTAACATTAAACTTGTAACGACAACAGATAAACAGAGAATGCCTTTTTTACCTGATAATTCTATATTTTAAGCGGAGACAACAACACGTAATGGGTGACATACTTTAAAATAAAAATTCCGTGCTTACGGATCCATAGCGCAGTTGATAAAGACATTTGAAAAGTTATATAGAATAGGGTCTCTTACCTTTAACAACAGACGACGAAAGTATAATAAGGTCTCTTACCTTTAGCAACAGTTGCCATATGTTAAACAGGGACATAGAGAGTTAAACGTCCACCATTAATATCTAAACAGAGACTATGTGATCAACCAGGTACCCCTAGTGTTAAACGGGAAAAGTGAATATTGCACCGAGATCCGTATTGTTAAAGTGTAACACAATGTTTTAATAGTGACAGCGTCATTTTTACAGATATACTTCATTTTATAAAGTAGCGATGACCCTTAAACGGTACCATGGAATGTTAAGCAAAAAATGATTGAATCTGAAACAATAACTAACAATACTAAATTTACATTGACATTTCTGCCATGTCGCTGGCAAAGAATGAATTGAATCAATTTAATTGAAAACAATATCGACAAAACTGTTTTACATTTGATAAATAATGCCGGTGGTTAAGAATCTTACTTCCCCACAGCTGGAGGCATCCCTCGCTGCTTGATGGCAGATGCGCGTCCTTCCTTAAGTATGTGGGCAGCATACTTTAATCTCAGATAGGGGACGTTCGTGTGCGGTATTCGTACCTTTTTACCGCGGAGTAATAGCTCAATAAACCGCATCACGTAGACGGCGCAGTCGACACTGCCCTTTTTTTGTCGTGGTGTTTCGTCATCGTGAACAAGCGGGTACTGTGCGGTCACCGTCGCGCCGTACTCCATTTCGAGACAGTTGTCGAATACTTCCTACTGTCTAAGTGTACAACTCGAGGTTATAATAGCAAGCATCTATGGCACTCTGACAATCGAAATCTATATCGCAGAGAACTTACCATTGCAACCGGGTCTCAATCGTACTCTTCACTTTGGCATGATGTGTAATGCCTGTACTCTTTCTTGTTATTGTCAAGCACCACGACGTGGAAGTGACCATTCAAGATTATGGGAAGGATGGTGATGTCAACGTTATTGACGACTTTGGTGGCATCTCCGATCATAGCTAAAGTCGTCTCATGTGTGTCTTCCACCTTTGACATAAACAATGCAGTGGTCGAGTGATGGAGGCGTGCTTCTTATGAGGATATGGTATTCTAGTAAGTGAGTTTTGTACGATGCACACGAAGGCGTCCAACACATCATCTGTCACCATCTCTTTCCCGTCGATCAGCACGAATAGGTTGGCCCGCGTGGTGCTGACATAATCATTCCTCCAGATGACGGAACTGCGGTTAAATGGCAACAGATGTGATTGACTAATAACACGTAGACATTAAGTGGGAACAACACAAACATAAATGATAATGTATATTGTTAAACAGTAACGTGGTAAGTTAAACGGTAAATCACTGTTTTAAATGGTAACTGCTATATTTAAATGGAAATGCAACAACGTAAATGGGATGATCTATATATAAACACTAACATCTACACTATCATACTTACTCGTCCATGGGGAAGTTGAGGAAGATCTTGATCAACTCCTTCTCGAATACGTCGAGGCACGATTGACCAGCGTATCTTTTCTTCGTAGGAACGAAGTTTTTCCGAACATCTTGATATTGATGGTTGGCAAGGGTCACCGCTTACGTTTTGTTCTCGGTGACGTTCCCTTGCCCCCCCGTCAACAGCTTTATTGGGATCATCCTTAGATGCTTCTTGCTGTTGCGGGATCGCGCTTACACTGGATGCGGCACTGTCGGCAGGCCGTTCCTCCGTGGGCAGGAGTTCCTTCACAAGAGAGGCAACGGTCTTGTCAACCGCGGCCAAGGCAACCTCATCAAGGGGAGGCACACCCTCGGATGGTTCTTCTTCTTCAGGGATAGTGGCCACCACCCTCGATGCGCCATTGTCAGCCACGGCCGCCGGCTCCACCGGGACGATCTCCTTCACCGTGACGGTCACATCATCAACTGCAACGGTCTCAATAACAGCATCAGCCGCTGGTGGTGCTGCTATTGTTTCATCGTGGGCCGGTGGTGGACACAGAGGCGGCATTATTGTCTTCGCCTTTTGTGCAAGCCTCTTCAAACGTGGTCGTCTTGGAATGGCCTTCCCGACGAAGTCGTCGTTGCCAAATTTTGACGCCTACTCCGTCCCGGACACTCCATGTATTTGTCCCGACAGTGCAGCCGATTGAAACCTTGCATGTCTCAACCCGAGCGACAAGCTGGGGGAAAGCGTTCATCATCACCTGGCACGCCTGCAAAAAGGCTGTAGTGACGTCGTCGCCTAAGGCCGTCGGTGGGGCTGCAGCGGTCGAGGGGACTGTCGTTGTCTCGGTCGGGGCGGGTGTTGCCATTAGGCGGCGTAGGTGAGGGTCTATCCGACCCCGAGGGTTGCATGTTGGACTGGAAGTGCGGGAACGACGTCGTCGAGAACGGACGGAAGGGGCTTTCGTCTCCTCTTGCTGTCGTGCAAGTGGTTCCCACGCAAAGGCATCCCTCCGCCAGTTGGCCCGAACAAAAGTCTCCTCCTCAGCATTCGCTGGGACCAGCTCAGGAAACTAACATATATAAAGAAAACAATCTCAGTCAAATCATTCAATTTAATCCAAAACAAATGTATTTAAACATTTGACATATATACGTAAACGATATGGCACACATTTAAACGGAGTATAAAAGGTTAAACGAAGTCACTAAGCGTTAAACACAAACTACAGTCCTTAAATGGTGAAGACTACAATTAAACATAAACTGCTCTTTTTAAACACATTGTTCCTGATTTATTACCTCTTTTCCTTCGAGAGCTGACCAACTGGTTTCTATCGTCGCATGCTTCCGGTAAGCACTTTCACAGTAGCACAGTACCCTTGGAGTCTTGCCGAAACTGACTTTCTTGCCGGTTCCGGTCACCTCGTAAAACCATATGGTCAGCGCGATCGAGCAACCCTTAATGTACCTTGTGTTTACCTTCCCCCCCCCCTCGCATCTGGCTTGCACTCGAGCGGCAGCTTGTGGAACGTCCTCCATAAGCCATTTGTGCGTCGCCTGCACCCATGCGTACCGCCCCATGCCACGTAGATAGTCGGCATAATCAACGATCCAAGTGGGCACCGAGCATGAGGTATTCGGGAAGAGGATTATCCTCATGAGGTACGCCATCAAGAGTTTCACAAAATCCTCCTCTTCCCCCCTCTGTCCAACAAGACGCTGAAGAGTGCTCCTCATGGTGTCTCTGTGTCTCTCATAGCTTTTCGATAAATATCTCACTTCGAAAGCTGACGGTGTCTTCTTCTTCTTAAAGAGGACCGCGTCTCAGGCCTGAAGCTAAGGAGGCTCGCCACGATCCTGAATTTATTGGTGCGGCCATCGTACCTCTACATAAGAGAATCAAGAATGGCCCCTCTCTTGGAATACAGCTTCCACCTCAATGAATGCCGCAAACGGTTTCCTTCGGATGATCTCCCAATGTCGAGAGGTCATGTGGACTTTCAATTTGGCCAAGGTCTCCACCACTGGTGTCAAGTAGCATCTCCCATTGACCAGGTTTACCGCCATAATCACAAGACTGCAACAATGACAACACTTGTTAAACAGATACCTCAACTGTTACACAGAGACAAAAGATTTTACACGGAAAGCTCAATGTTCAAACAGAGATATGCACCGTTAAACGGAGACGAAAGGTTTTAAACAACAACTCATTTCTTACACGGAAACCTCATTTTGCAAACTGCAACCATATCAAATGGAAGGGGAAACGCACATTGTAAGCATTACACAAACAACAACAACAACCGAAAACTCTTTCAATGATTGTGGGTACAGCCGAAAACCCTAAACCCTAAACCAAAACCCTGACCGAGAAATCTGCCTGCAGACTAGAAAAATCCAAGCCGAGAAATTCCCCCGCATACTTCAGTGTCTTCCGATAAAAACATAACCACGTAAAACAAAACCGACAAATATCTCTGTGTAACAGAGTAGTTCATATAAAAGCCTTACTTCAAACACAACTTCTGCAATACCTTGAGCTGCAAACTGATGAAAGTACCGGATACTTGCGCACGAGTGATTCAGGTGAACTGAAGTTACAGAGGATGTCGCAGCAGAGAGAGCTTCGGAAAGGGAAAAGCTGAAGAAAGTTAAGCAAAGAAGAAAAGCGAATACGGCTCTCTTGGGATTCCCCTACGAAAAACCCTCCACTTCCTCTCTAACCGGCGAAATGATTGCAGCAAGACTTCCCATGCAAGATAGGGGCAATTCCGTCTGTGAAATTGAAAAATAACTCCGTTAATCACCGTTTCATTCTTTGGGGGTTTGAAAATCATTGTGTTTAAAAGGAAGGGGTTTTTAGGGATTTGAAAATTAACGGGGTGTTTTTGGCCATTTCGCAAATTTAAGGGGTATGTTTGGCCATTAAGCGTAATTTTTTTTCATGCTTCTTATAATAATCTGTTAAGGTCATGTTCTATGCCATGCTTTTTTCATTGTTATTTTCTTAGTTCTTTTGTGATGATTATTATTATATTATCATTATTATTTACGTGATGTTTCTTAAGGTCATGTTCTATGCCATGGTTTACGTGATGTTCCTTAAATTATTTATTATTTACTAAAAAAAAGCTCACCGTTCATGTTCAACTTGAATTTTTTTTAAAGGATTTATTATTATTGGATATATGCCATCCGTGGATTTATTATTATTATTATTATTATCATTATTATTATTTAAATTCATGGCTCATGTACAATACAATTTTTTTAATTATTATTATAAAAAATCGTGATATGTGCTTTGGTGATATTTTGTTTTTATAATTATTTTAAACCACACGGTTGATTTATTCTTTTATATTATTAGCTTTTGTTGAGTTCAATGTGTTGGAAGATAGCTTTTCCCTGTAAATGCTTCTCTAATACCTCTTGAAAACCTCTTGATGGAGTGAAAAAAGTTTTATCAAGACCACTAGCTCTTGCTGAGTTCAATGTGTTGGAAGATAGCTTTTCCCTGTGAATGCTTCTCCAATACCTCTTGAAACCCTCTTTAGTGAGTAAAAAAAGTTTTATCAAGACCATTGGCTCCTATTGAGTTCAATGTGTTGGAAGATAGCTTTTCCCTGTGAATACTTCTCCAATACCTCTTGAAACTCTCTTGAGTGAGTGAAAAAAAAATTTTATCAAGACCACTAGCTCTTGTTGAGTTTAATGTGGTGTAAGATAGTTCTCTTTATGAGAACTTCTCCACTACCTCTTAAAACTCTCGAGTGAGTAAAAAAAAAGTTTTATCAAAACCTGAGATGCTTCACAAGCACAAAATGCTGAAGTCGTCAGACACCTATACCAAAGGGAATCAAGTTCGTGATTACGACTTGAGATCCACTTTGAAACCAAGCGCGTCAAAGCGATAACGTAAAAAAAAAATTATAACTCAATGATGTGCAAGCTAATGCTCAAAGTACAGAAAGCCGAGATAAAAAAAACTCAAATGTATGACAAATGAACTCAACAGTCTCAAGACATCAGAGTCAAAGACTCAAAGAGTTTCACAAGTCAAGACTCTAAATTTCACAAGCACGAGAGCCGAAGCTTTTGAAAAATCAAATTACGTAAAGTCAAGTTTGTGATTCATCAATATAGAGAATCAACAACTTGAAATTCAAATCAAATCTAAAATGCAAAGTCAAATCCAAGATGCAAACTCCAAAGTTAAAGCCATTCTAAAAAATCAAAGTCAAAGCAGTCAAGTCAAGATTCGAGATATGAAAGAGTCAAGACTTGAAAATCTATGCAAATCGATAAATGAACTCAATAGTCTCAAGACATCAGAAGTCAAAGACTCAAAGAGTTTCACAAGTCAAGACTTGAAGAAAGTTTCATAAGCATGAAAGCCGAAGCTTTTGAAAAGTCAAATTATGTAAAATCAAGTTTGTGGTTAGTTAACCTAGAGAATCCACAACTTGACATCCAAAACAAATCCAAGATGCAAACTCAAGTGTCCAAGATACATGTCTGAAATGAATGAATAAATGAGCTCAACAATACCAAGACATCAAAAGTTAATGGATTGAAGAGTCGCACAAGTCAAAGAAGAAAAAGAAACTAAAGACTACACGCATGACATGCCGAAGTTTTTTCAAGGATCAAAATTGAAGTATATCAAGCTCATCGTTCTTAAGTTTTGTAAAGTCATAACTTGACATTTGGGTGATGCTCATTATGCAAGTTAAAGAAATTCGAAGAAGATCAAAGTTAAAGAAGTCAAAAAAATATCCAAGCACAATTTTCGGTGAAAAAGTCTGCCAAGTCAAAATCAAAGTGTAAACTTAGATTATGCTAAGTTGGGTAAAGATTAGGAAAGTGGGATAAAAAAAATAGTTCTCTTATCCTTTGTTCTAAGTTAAAATCATGTGTTCGTGTAATGTTCTTGAAGTTAATTAAAGAAATCGATTTCACTCATCTGTTACGTTATTTCTCATTCACATTTGTTTCTTAATCGGAGGTTCCTATGACATTGTCTATGGTAATTAACACTAGGGGCTTGCCTCTAGTGGAAATGGGAAACCCATTATCCCTTGAAGTAAAAAAAAAATAATCAAAATTTCATTTGTGAGCCTTTATTTTGGTCGGTTAATCATATTAAAAGCCTGTTGAGAAGAAAGGGCCTCACAAATTCTGGCACGCCAGGTGGGACATGACTTCTCCTCCCATCTTTGAAATAGTGCGAATGAGAAATAACAAAAAAAAAATTGAAAGAAAAAAAATCAAACCTCTAATTGTTGCTAATGTGATGTTTTGTTTCAGGTATTTGGAATGGCATCCATAAGCAACAACAACAAAAGTACTCCATGCACAATTTTCTTGGGGGAAGGCACTCAAGTAAAGCTGCCTTATGCTTCTGTCTGCACTGGTCCTGCCTTATGCTTCCGAGCCCACCACCATTACCATCCAAAACCCATGTTCCTCGCGTGCTTTCAAGGGGGAGGCGCCCAAATGTTATACCACCCGCTGAGATCGAAGATGATGTTTTTACTAAAAGAACATCTGTTTTTGATCGACTTATATTTTCTAAGAGGGTTGTGAATATCAAACAACAAGAAGATAAGGAAGAGCCTTCATTTACCATCACTGTCAAAGGAGAAGAAAATGGCATCTTCGAAAAACCCAAGACTATCCCAACAAAATCCTTTTCAATGGAAAGCTCAAGGCTAACCAAAAGAAAGATGCCTTCACCCCAAGAGAAGGCAAATTTCATTTCATTCCAAAATAACTTATTTAGTTCATTCATAAACTCTTTTGAACCATTGAGAATGGTGAAAGAGAACTCCACGACTGGAGAGCTTCGCCCATCTGATAATAAAATGAAAAGGGGCAGG
The DNA here is from genome assembly GCA_902712375.1 of Dioscorea dumetorum. Lineage (NCBI taxonomy): Eukaryota > Viridiplantae > Streptophyta > Magnoliopsida > Dioscoreales > Dioscoreaceae > Dioscorea > Dioscorea dumetorum. Next base: position 1,007,144 of record CACTHL010000615.1, read on the forward strand.
CCACCAAAGTCTCATCATCAAAAGGAAGGCCTCTCTACGAAAATCTATAACACCTTTACCTCATATCGGAAGATGCAGACTAAAAAAAATGACACCAAAGGAGTTTTATTTGCGCAAGAAGTTGATCTCAGAGTCGCGAGCTTCTATGTTTGATAGACTTACACTTCCAAAAAAGACTACATATAAGAAGCTTAATATGGGGCAAGGAACCCAACCCTCACCTTCCTGTTCAAAATTTCAATAGAAGCGAAAAATTGATAAAGAGATGGAAGACCTTGAAGTGCACACTGTACGAGCGATTACTGAAGGATCTGAACATCCACCTGAGCCAGAACGCCCCTTTAACAAGGTTGAGGAAGAAGACGACGATTGGCACAAGTGGTCTGCTAGAAGATGATCTCAGTCAAGCCATGGCTCAAGTTGGATTCCAGACTCCACCCAGGAGGAATGATGACTCAAGTGATGAAGATGATAACCTCGTTTTCACATCCAATAAAGATCCCATGCTTGTGAAAATAAAGAAGCAATTAGATCAGCAAGAGAAGGATCATATCTCTATGATGCAAACAGTCACATCTCTAACTGGTGTGATGACTTATTTAAGCGATCAGGTACAAAATTTATTTCAAGAAAATCCAAGGATTAATCGACAAGCACCACCAGTACAAGTCATTCAAGAGGAAGATGATGAAGAGGAAGTTCTCGGGTTGCATGAGCAAGCTGGAACATCGGCAGTGCCTGAGCCGATGATATCTCGAGAAGAAGTCCAAAAGATAGTTGCTGCACAATTAAAAGAGCCTAAAGGCAATATAGTTAAAGGTGATCGCGATAAACCATACACAAGCTTCCATGATCAAATTGCTTACCCAAAAGGATATAGCGTCCCCAGTTTAAGCAATTTCATGGCTTAGGGAATCCTGACGAGCACCTAGCTCACTTTGTGACAGCATGCAGGGATACAAGTAGCAACCATTCTCTTTTGTTACAACAATTTGCAGCTAGTTTAACTGGTGTAGCCTTTGAATGATAGGCCAATTTACAATCTGAATCTATTCAAACATGGCAGCAGATGAACGATGCCTTCAGGGTCCGATTTGGCAGGGTGACCGACAAGATTACCATTGTGGATTTGGCTAATACAAGACAAAATAAAGATGAGAAGGTGATTGACTATGTGATGAGGTGGCGTAACTTGAGCATCAAGTGTGAGCAACCACTTGATCAAGTGCAAGCAGTGGGACTATTGGTGGGGAATATCGATAATTGAATGGCTCATTTCCTTAGTTCATCGGAAATCCATACTTTTCAAGACTTGATCTCTCAAGTTAAAAAGCTGGAAAGAACAAGCTCTAAGGTGGTGTCTACAATGCAACCCAACAAGGTGGATAAGGAAAAACAATGGAAGCTAGAAGGCGTTAAGCATGTGGCTTTTACAACCGATAAGATGAAATAAACCACAACAGTGCCAAACTATAATAGGCCAAAGCCACCAGCACTTCGAAGTGGAAATGAATCGACGAAGCCTTTATGCTCTCTTCAAGAAAGGATGAATAAGAAGTATTCCTTTAGAAGAGACAAAGTGATGAAAATATTTAAAGATGCACTAAAAGTGGGTTTGCAACTACCAGAGAGTAAACGCCCGGAAGAAGCAGACAAGAAAGATCACCCAAACTTTTACCCATACCACAGAATATTGGGCCATTCAATTGAGAATTGCTATGTTTTCAAAGATTGGATTGAGTGCCAATATCAAGAAGGTAAAATTACCTTATCTAAAGGTGTGTTACTCGACCAACCAACCGAGCATGCAAATTATGTGTCAGTTGTACCAGAAGAAGAAGAACTTCAGGAGCAAGATGCAAGCAACACATCAAAGGATATACAAGCTGGTGCAAGTTCAAAAACTCTAAGGTTTATGGGAAATCTTTATCTCAAAAAAGTCAAGAAAAATGTTGAAAAAATTAGAAGAGCTTCCTGGTATCAGGTATCTTAAGAACCTAATGAAAAGCCTAAGAAGAAAAACAAGACAAATAAGAAGACAAAAAAGTAAGAAGAAGAAGAAGAAATAGAAACAAATGAAGCCTGCTGAGTTCCATCGCAAGAAGTTAATCATAGAAAAATACATTGACTCCTTGGATGATTACCAACAGAAGGAGAGAACTTTGATTATATTAAAGGATTATTTCCCTGATGAAGCTAAAGAGCTACTTGCAGAATTGGATGAGTCTCAAGATGAAGAATACATGATTGAGACCTGCAGGGTCATTACCATCTATGAAGATGATGTACAGGATGAAGATGAAGAGAATAACGATGAAGATGAACTTGAGCTCTGATTAAGGGCTTTGAGTACAAGTGAAGACATCAAATATAGCAAACTATAAATTTTATTATTTATTTATTTCATACATATATATATATATATATATATATATATATATATATATATATATATATATATATATATATATATGTATCTTGTTATCCGTGCTTTGTCACCGCGGCACATGCCTTGTGCCGTCTTGAGATATTTATCACATTGTTAGGTAATTTGTTTATACAGTGTGGTAAATATAATAAAGGGATAAGATGTAATATGGCAATGCAAATGCGTGATCTATTTAAGCTTGAGGCAATATAGTGAACATTTCGGATTTGATCATCAGGAGATAGGTTTGGAGTGTTATGATTTCATCATCAAGTAGAAATAGCTTAAGTTCAAGACCATATATAAGGTAAATGGTTCAGATTTGATCATCAGGAGTTTGGTTTAAATTTGATTGGAAGGCTATGATTACATCCTCATACAGAAATGGCTTAAATTTGAGGCAATTTAAGATGAAGGGTTTAAATTTGATTAGAGGACTGTGATTTCATCATCAAGCAAAAATGGCTTAAGTTTGAGGCAATCTAAAATGAAGGGTTTAAATTTGATTGGAGGGCTGTGATTTCATCATCAAGCAAAAATGGCTTAAGTTTGAGGCAATCTAAAATGAAGGGTTTAAATTTGATTGGAAGGCTGTGATTTCATCATCAAGAAAAAATGACTTAAGTTCGAAGCAATCTAAGATGAAGGGTTTAGATTTGATTGGAGGGCTGTGATTTCATCATCAAACAAAAATGACTAAAGTTCGAGGCAATCTAAGATGAAGGGTTTAGATTTGATTGGAGGGCTGTGATTTCATCATCAAACAAAAATGACTAAAGTTCGAGGCAATCTAAGATGAAGGGTTTAGATTTGATTGTAAGGGTTGTGATTTCATCATCATCATCATTAGTACCAGAAATGTCTTCTTCGGTTTGTATGGCATTCAAATTTTCAGTAGAGTTCCTAGATGGTTGAACAACATATAGAGCTGAACTTTGCCCACTACGTTTTCAATGCGTGCAGCATCCAGAGATGGTAATGGATTGGGTATTGGTTCTACTCAAAACTGGTTCAGACATTTGTTGAATCTGTGACTTTGGATTTCCAGGAGAACATTTAATTTTCTCATCTAAAGTTTTCACACAAGTAGCATTTTCTTTCACAGCCTTAACTCCAATAGTATCTTAAATAGGCTCATCTAAGTCCTCATCAACCATCATAAGCTCAGGACATTCTTCATCAGAATCACCATGAACAATAGCCTCAGTGTTTTTAATGGATCATCACCAATACAGCCTTAGCACTCAGACGAACCATAAGGTCATCATGATCATCATCACTTTCCATTCTATAATTTGAACTCTATACGGTTTGCCCATCGGCGCTAGAGAGAGACAGTTACCGAAACTGCCGACGGAGGAGGGATATTCCATCCTCGCTGCCGTCAGCATTAGCGATGAACAAGTGGCGACGTACAATGATGAGCAGCGACAACACAACCCCTTTTTTATTTATATATCGGAGATGGGCGAGGGATATTCCACCCTCGCCAACTTCGGTAGCGGCGATGATATGCGACAATAGTGATAATACCAACGGCTCTGGCGGCTGCAGTGACGAACGGTGACCCCCCCCCTTATATATATATATACATAGGAGAGAGGAAGATAAAGTATAAGAACCTTCTCCTTCTTCTTCTTCTCTGTTTTTCCTCACTTTTTTTCTTCTTTTCAAATTCTTCTCCTTTGTTTTTTACTCTGGTTGGTCCCTCGCCCCTTTTTTCTATCTTTTTTAAAGCCAAGAGATATCGGGCGGCTCCACCATCTCGCCAAAAAAGGATATGATCAAATCCTCCCGTTTTTTTATCCACATATATTTTTTTATTTGTTTATTTTATTTTTATTTATTTTTATTTCTTTTATTATTTCTTTGTTTATTATTTATTGATTTTTTTTAATATATATTTCTTGTTATCTTAAACGAATAATATATATTATTTATTTATAAATATGTATATCTGCCTCGTGATGCGTACTCAAGGGTAATCTGGAGATGCCTCGAGATTTGTATTCTTGACTGGTCTAGGGATTTGAATAATTTTTAGATCATGTCGAGATCCGTTCTCTTGGCTAATGTTGTAATTTAAATATTTTAGATCGTCTCAAGATCCGTGCTCTTAGCTGATCTAGGGATTTGAATAATTTTTTAGATCACCTCAAGATCTATTCTCTTGGCTGATCTTGCAATTTAAATATTTTAGGTTGCCTCGATATCCGTGCTCTTGGCTGATCTAGAGATTTGAATAATTTTTTGATCGCCTCAAGATCTGTGCTCTTAGTTGATCGTGCAATTTAAATATTTTAGATCGCCTCGAGATCCGTGCTCTCGGCTAATCTTGCAACTTGAATATCTTAGATCGGCTCGAGATCTGTGCTCTTGGTTGATCTTGAGATTTGAATATTTTTTTTAGATCACTTAGTATTTACAAATTGCTTTTATATATATATCCAAATAAGATCCATTTTGTTTATCTTAATATCATATCCTAATTCCATTACAATTGGATGTATGTAATTCAGATAAACCTATTTTGATTAGGATATTGAATTTTTTTAAGATAAACTTATTTTGATTAAAATTAGGATATCAGAAAAATTTCTATAAACAATATATATACATATATATATTGCATTTTTTGTATTAAAAAAATAGGATCTTGCTGATTGCATCATATGTTGACGGTGATAGAAAGACTATGCCTTTTCAATGACTTCAGGCTACCATAAAAAATGTTACAATCCTTTGTGTGTTTTGGACTTCAAGTGCCTCTATTAATTACTAAGAAAAAACTTTCGATTGTGATATTGCAGTTAGGTGCTAGGGTTATTCCAAATGCATTTGAAAGCTATTGAGTTATACAGTTGCACTTTGTTCTGCTAATAAAATGGATCGATTATGACATTGTTTGCCATATAGTTCCGAAAATTTCAGTGCTCTTCTTTCTTTATAACTTTAAATCTGTGCATTGATTGTTACTCATCGTTAACATTATTTTGGATATATGCTTCACTTTGAATTATCTTGAATGCATTATTCTTTTATGCTACTTATCGTCCCGTGATATTCAGAAAAATGTATTATAGCCATGTTGATGTGAAATATGCATGGCAAATGCTTGATTTTTCAGCATATTAAAATGCTTGTACTTCCTATTTACCAGGATCAGTAATATTACTAAGGAATAGTTTTCCGAAAACATTGGCAATGCAAATTTGATAGTATTAATCTTCGCAATCCCATTGCTTTACATGCTATCGCTTATATTCTCTTATAGAATAAATGCTAGATGATCCATAGTCACTTTGCTTTGAATGATGTATTTAATTATATTACAGTTATTTTAAATTTTTTTTAATCAATATAGATCTAATAAATCAAGAACAATATGGTATAATTGGAACATGTGTCTTTTGAACCAAGAAAAAATGGGACAAAAGCTGAATCTTCTTGCCTGGAAATACTGAACAAATAGAAAAAAAAATTATTACAACTAGAGGATTCACTACATGGAAAAGTTGCTCTAAAAACAGGAATTGTGCTTAATTCTGAAGAAGAAGTTTACAATCTCTATATTGAGTATGCTCGGCAAGAAGGTTTTGGCATTACAAAACGAAGCACAAGATTGGGAGAAGATGAAAAATTAAAGTGTTATACACTTGCATGTGTAAGAGGCGGCAAAAGGATATCCACTGCCAAAAATGCTTTCAACCCAAGGCTATCCACCAAATCAAATTGTTAAGCCAAGATCAATGTTATAATTGGTAATGATAAATGATGCACTATATCTCGTGTCAATTTGATGTATAATCATGCACTTAGTCCACATAAATCTCGTTTTCAAAAGTGCAATAAAAAATGGATGGATATGTAAAGAGAATGCTTGAATTAAATGATCAAGCGGGTATAGACTTGAGTAAGAATTTTCATTCTTTAGCTATTGAAGTCGTTGTTATAAAATTTAACATACACTGAGAAAGACTGTAAGAATTATATTGCAAAAGTAAGGCAGCTTAGACTCAGAGTTAGGGATGCTGAAGCACTTGAGAATTATTTCTCTCGTAAGCACCAGAGAAATGCAAATTTTTTTTATATGAGTGATATAGATGATGAAGGTCATTTGAGAAATGTATTTTGGGCAGATGCAAGATCCATAGCAGCTTACGAGGCTTTTGGTGATGTAGTATCATTTGACACAACATACTTAACAAATAAGTATGGCATGCCTTCTGCTCCTTTTGTTAGTGTAAACCATCATGGACAAACCATATTATTTGGATATGATTTGTTATCAAAGGAAAATACATAAAATTTTATTTGGTTATTTAAGACATGGTTGGAATGTATGTCCAGAAAGGCCCCAAAGACAATAATCACAGATCAATGCATGGCAATTCAAGGTGCCATTAAGGCTGTCTTTCCGAATTCTCATCACCGGCTTTGTCTCTAGCATATAATGAAGAAGGTTCCTGAGAAGCTTGGAGGATTAATCAAGTACAAGGCAATAAAGAAAATTTTGAAGAGTATCGTTTATGAGGTAGTAGATACTCAAGAATTTGAAGACATTTGGTTGAAGATGATTAAAGACTACAACATTGAAAAAAATGAGTGGCTGATTTTTTTTGTATAAAAATTGGTACCGCTGTGCTCCTGTTTATGTCAAAGGAGTTTTTTGGGTAGGAATCTCTACCAAGCAAAGAAGTGAAAGCATAAATGAGTTTTTTGATGCCTATGTTGGCCATACAACATCATTAAAGCAATTTGTAGAGCAATATAACAATGCATTGAAAACTAAGATAGAAAAAGAAAACAAGACAGATTTTGCTTCTTTTAACACATGTTTTCTAATGTTAACTGATTGTTATTTTGAGAGGCAATTACAAGAAGCTTATACAAATGAAAATTTCAAGTTGTTTCAAGATGAATTGAGAGGATTGCTATATTGTGATCTTGCACTTGTTAATTCAAATGGTCCAATATCTACATTTCCTGTGACAGACATTTTCAGAGGAAAAGCAGGCAAAATTATAAAAGAAGTGGTATTCATTGTTTATCATAATCAAATTGAATTTGACACCAAGTGCTCATGTTGTTTATTTGAGTTTAAAGGAATTATTTGTACGCATATATGCAAGGTTTTTATTAAGAGGAATGTAAAAGACATTCCATCTCAATATATTTTACCTTGCTGAAGAAAGGATATCAAGCGCAGGCATACTTATCTAATGAATTACTATGATGACACAGAAACTTGTGAGCAGAAAGTATGATACAACAGCTTATGTACTTATTTTTCTAAAATTGCTGAAATTGGAATAGAATCCATTGAGAGATATAATTTTTTAATGAAATGTGCTGATGGGGCAATAGAGAAGCTAATGGATAATACAATTTCTTGGGAGAGTCATTCAAAGCAACTTCTACCACCGGTTTTGTAGGAAGAAAATTATGAACAACACCAAATAACCTCTTCAACTATAGAATTTCGAACTCCTTTAAAAGCTCCAAGGGCCGACTTCCATCAAAAAGAAAGAAGTCAAAAGTTGAAGAAATAATTATTAGAAATAAGAGAAAGGTAATTATACTTTAAATTAATTTTTGCCACTTCTGTAAAAATGTCTTGGGTCTAACATTAATTTTTATTTTTTAAGAAAATCAAACAAAGGGAAATGAACAAACTCTAATGGCCTATTTGTTTGACTGTATTTGGTTTTACATTGTAAAACCAAATACTTTATAATGTGAAACCCATTGTTTGTTTGGGCGTAATTGTAAAATCTGTTGTAATTGGTTTTACATCACAGTGTTTTTTAGGGGTATTTGGTTTTACGCCCACATCGGGCATAAAACCAAAAACACGGGAAAAACAAAACCACATGAAATCATCCTCCGCTCACACCGACAAGAGATGGGCCATTTATCATCCTCCGCTCACACCGGCAAGAGAGAAATCGAAGTCGTCCTCCGCTCACACCTGCATCGGCTCGTCTCCTCCAAGAGATCTTATTTCAGTCTCTGTATGCGCTGTCCTTCGGTTGACTATCTTGCAAGAGAACATCTCATCTTGTGATCATAGCCAAAGCTTTGCAAGAAATCATCTTCATCCTCCTCTGTTAAGTTCTACAAATTGGATGTAATTTTGTCATGATTTTCCTGAGATTTATTTGTTCTTATAACCCTTTCTAGATCTAACTATATTTTTATTTGAAATTATGCATTATTCTTTGCAGATCTTGAGCAGTGGGATAGATCTTCACTAAACCTAAAGTTTCCTTCATATAATTTGTTTTCTAGCTCAAGGTAACTAATTTTTCCTGATTTTTTAGATATGGACACTTGTAGATCTGGCCTTTATCTTGCTTATTGGTATATTTTCATCTGATAATCCGTTTTTTATATATGTTTCTGCTGGAAATCATGTTGTATGTGTTGTTTTTTTTATTTGTTAATGTTACATAGGTACAAATTATCATATGGCTTTTCCTCCAAGTAAGTTGTCTCTCCATGTATTCAATCAAAACTAGGTTGTCTTTTAACTTTTTTAGTTATCGAAAATCATAGAGAAACAACAGTTCAAATAAACCTATTCCGTAGTATGCTATGTGTTCTTTCATTCTATTCAACCTATACGATTTATGTTGTCAATGAATTGTTTCATGAAAAGTTTTAGGTTAGCAATGATTTGTAACTTCCATTTTAAAAGATTGTAGCTACTAATATATGAGTTAAGTTATTGTTCTGTTGGCTATCTAATATATTTAATTATCCTATGTTTGTTGCAAGTGGATAAACTTGTTGAAAAGATTGGTTTTCCATCCCTTATTAAACTATTTTTTACTGAACTTAAGAAACAAGTTTAAAGCGTGGTAACAATTAGGTTTGTTCTTACGATGACAAAATAACCATATGCACATAGATAATGTATTGATTGAAACATCATTTCTGTAGTTTGATGTTGTGGATTGATGTTTAAGTGAGATCTTTGGATGAAGTACTGGATTGATAACAAGCAAAATTGTTATGACTGAATTACCTAATAGGTGATAGGAAGGATAGTAGTGACAAGAACCAGATTTTCTTAAGTCCAATGCAGTAGAGGGAGCTAAAAATGAATCTTAGGATGCAGTTTGAGGATTTAGTTGGTGAGATGTTCATATCCTAATTTATCCACCATATAAGGCGGATGTGCTTATAAATTTATATATACACCATATAAATTTGGCTCTTATGTCATTCTTGTGGGAGTGGCTCTTCCTTTCAATGTAGGGCACTTCTTCGAATGTTGGAAATTGTGCAATCTTTTGTTTCTACATGATTGGTTCCACTATTCTTTGCCTATTAAATCATTTAGTACTTATGCTTAGTGGCACTTAAATCATTTCTTAGGAGTAAGATGCATATCCTGAGATGTAATGTGGAGTAAATGTCTCTTTTAACTTAGGGAGCAACTACTGATTACAAAAATAGGTAATTCATTTTGTTTTTAGGAGCTTCATTCCAAAATTTTGGCCTTTATGATATGCATACATCTTTCCTTTACTGTGGGTACCTATGACAGTTGAATTTAAGTCAATAAGTAGTTTTTTGGGTACAATTCTTGCATATATAGTGCTCTTAAGCATGTGAAAAGTGTTCATTTAAATAAGAAACACTGTTAACACTTTCATTCAATCTTTGCAAGCCATAGTGAACTATGAATTTGTTTGTATATAATAGTACAACAACAATGAATCCTCAAAATATCTTTTATTTTTGTTCAATTTCATACTGATAAGTTAGTTATGCCTTCGTTTTAAATCTTTATATTTTTAAAAATTGTAGATGGCTACGAATGTCAGAAAGGATCAGTTATCTATTATGCATATATGGAGCTCTTCAGCATGTGAAAAGTGTTTATTTAAATAAAAAACACTAGTAACACTTTTCATTCAATCTTTGCAAGCCATAGTGAACTATGAATTTGTTTGTATATATTAGTTCAACAACAATAAATCCTCAAAATATATTTATTTTTGTTCGATTATATACTGATAAGTTAGTTACGCCTTCATTTTAAATCTTTGTATTTTTAAAAACTGTAGATGGCTACGAATGTCAGAAAGGATCAGTTATTTATTATGCAAATATTTTTATCTGCTGCCTATACCGTCACATTGCTTTTGCGTAGCAAAAGACATAGAATTTGTAGAGAACCATCAAGAAATCTGTTAGTAATTAGAGAGCAATATTTGTCAAGGCTGGTAGACGGCAATGACACCACCAGTATCAACATGGTCTGTATGAACAAGTCCACATTTTTTAACCTTTGCTCCATAATGTGACGAAAAGGGCTTATGCAAGATACGTTGCACATCACCATCGAAGAACAATTGTTGATGTTCCTACATACTATTGGACATAACCAACGCAATCGTGTCATTGCCCATAAAGTTAAAACATCTGACTTAACTTTATGTACATGGATTGCATTGGTGAACTTGTAACTACTTGTTGACAAATTGAAATGAAAACCTTATCTTTTGCTTGTGATATCCCCTTAATTATCTATTGTATTTGTTCACATAACAAGATGAATAATGCAATATATGTTTTTGATGGAAAAATAAATGATGCATCTTCTGATTTGTGCAATAATGTAAAATATTTTATAACTGTTGTTATCTTTTTATAGCATGTCTATTCTAAAATTTATGTGATTGAGTAGTTGATTTGATTACAATTCAGTTGTTCTTTTCTTGGAAATAATGCTTATGTGCTTGCCAGTTGTAGAATGGACAACATGAGAGCATCAGAGGATAGCCAAATATCAACAGTAAGAAGCCCTACCAAGAGAACTAGTGGCAACAAAAGGTGGACATCTACTGAAAGCTGCTTCTTCATACGGTTTATGGCTTCTCAAGTGGAATAAGGCTTTAAAGTTGATAAAGGTTTCAAACCCCAAGCATTCCATGCAGCAATTAAGGCAATAAAAGAGGAATTCGGCATCATAGTTACTGAATCAAATGTGTCGAACCATCTAAGGACAATTAAAAAATGATGGGCGAGAATTACAAAACTGAAAGAATTAAGTGAAATGGGTTGGGATTAAGGATTGAAATTGATAATCATGGGTGAGTCAGAGTATAAGGACTATATCAAGGTACTAATTTACTTGAAAGCAGTTCTTATTTCTGGTTTCTTTTATTTTTTGTTTATGTATAAACTCTTAACTAATTTATTCATGTGTACTAGATTCATCCACAAGATGAACAGTTTCTAAACAAGCCAATTAAAGATCATGACTTGTTGGAGATTATTTGTGGTAATGACCAGGCTCGTGGACGTCGCGCTGCTCACTTCGGGGATGAAATTGGCATGGACATGTATGATAATGAAAGTTTCCGGCACTCATTTCAAATTGGAGGTCTTGAAGACATGTCATTCAAGGAGACAAACTTTCATGCAAATATGTCAACACCTATCCACGCGCATTCGGCAAGCTCAGAATCACATGGAGCAACATCCACTCAAATAAGAAGAGGAAAAGGAAAAAGAAAATTAATCTCCGAAGTTGAAGCGATACAAGAAATGAATAACACATTTAAGGAGGCACTAGGGAATATGAATTCAACTCGTACTTTGTCCTTCACCAAAGATCTTATGAACGAGTGCATGAAATTAAAAACACACGGATATTCTGATCAGGAGATCAATAGGGCCTATGATTGGTTGATGACAGATGAAATGAGAGCTATATCTTTCTTAGCGAAGGATGAAGAACTTAGAATGTATTGGGCAGAGGGGTTTTTTGAAACAATGGCTAATCAAAGAGAAGGACATTGAGGGAAAAATTAGCGAAACTTGAAGCTAATTTGTATGCATTACTTTTTTACTAGTTGATGTCTTACTATGTTGGAATGATCTATATTTGTCAAATTATCTTATGATTATGACTGTGAGGCTTATTTAACTTTGTTTTTATTTATATTATGCATATCGAGCATCATGTGTTTGTAAGTGTCTCAGTTGTTATTGTCTTCATTGTCTTGATCCATTGACATATTGAATGGGAAGCACTAGATGGAGCATTATGAATATAGTTCCTGGCTAGAACTCAAGCTATTATTTTTATCAATATAAACAACTATTAGTAACATTTATATAGTTGCTGTGTTGTTTCTAGATTTTTTTTTTTAAATGACATATAATCTTTGGCTATTGATTCTCAGTTTACTGTCTTGCTCGTATGAGGCTTAATATGGAGTTTGGTTACAGTGTTTGATGCCCTAATTTGGTAATGTTTCTGTGTGATTATTTGCCTTGTTTAAGGAATACGTAACTTTTTTATTAACTTGGAAGCATAAAATAATATTGAACAATTTGTTCTCTCTGGATAACTGCAATAGTATTCCATAGCATGCAATGGGATTATTTATTTATTTTTTTCAAAAAGGGCTTGAATAAATATGGTTGTGGCATACCTTCTGCAGGTTAAATTGGTCACTTGGAATAAAGGGTGTTAATAAAATATATCAGTTAATTATCATGAGCTTAAATATAGATAAGAATATGTCTTGGGAGACTAAACAATTTTTCATCTTCTTGGATGTGGCAAGTGAAATGCCAAGATTTTCTTTCAACCATGGGATAAAAGCACTACGATGAAAAAGACGCCCAATTCACTTCATTTAAAAGTGCTTTGCTGTAAAAATCATAAACACTAATTTGAGTACATGCAAAGGTATACCAATTCTTTTCTTTCCTAATAATTTATGGTCTTATGTTTTAGCGGGAAATGAGATTGAATGTTGCTTGTTCTCACAACATATTATAAGAAGACTAACCGGGTCATGATATAACAGCTCATATATAGAGAAGATTTAAAGGTGGCATTATGAAATGATATATGGGGTACAAGAGGCTAATTTGTACCAATATTATTATTCAAAAATATTAGAGGAGGTATTATGAAATGTAGAAATTTAATTAATTAAATTTTGACTATCAACTCATTTAATTAAAATTTTATTCAAAATATATTTAACATCCATGATTAAATTTTATTTAATGCAAAATTATTTAATTAAAATTTAAGAAAACAACTAAAATATTATTGGGAAAAGTCATATTTGATAATATATTTAAAAATATATCAATAATTTAGAAATTAATTTAATTAAAATTTTAGTGCTTATTTTGATTATACTAATTACATTAAATAAAATAGCACATTTGAGGGTTTGGGGGTGATCTCACCATAGGTGCCCACATCTCTTAATACATCAAACCAAACACCAGATTTCATAATACAGATTTACAAATCCCTCTAAACAAACACAACATTTTGTAATATCGTACTTTCAGTTACATCCAACCAAACACCAGATTTTGTATTACTGTATTTTCAAATCCATGAATTTTCAGTTACATTGTAAATGAAAATATAATGTAATTACAATTACATCCAACCAAACACACCCTAAATGATAATTGTACTCACGAAAGTGTGGTAATGTTTGGTATTTAACATTTATGTTTGTTATGGTATTTGACATAATTTTTTAATATAATACAATTAAAATTTTGAATTAAGGTGATTTCGAATAGTCTTCCATACACATTGAATATGCATGTTGATAGCTTCAATTTGCAAAATCTAGGCATTGATAGTTCATCACAGGTAACTAAAAAGGAACCCTACATGGTATGTGATTTCAGTTGGATAATGCCTTTCTTCCAAAGTTGAAGATTTATATTTATTACTTCATTTTTTTTTTTCAGATTGTATCACAGAGGGGCACTAGTCATGTTACTTTTGCTGAGGATCATGTTACTGATCGTGTATCACGAAGAACTGCTGAAATTATTGGCCAAGAGATACTTTAAAAGGAAAGCTTTTAGAAATTTAAATTGTATTCAATTGTGATAAGTGTCTAAATGTAAGTATTGTCATATATGTATTACATACAACTAACATGTAGTTTATTAAGAATTTATGCCCTTTTTATACTTAATTACGTGCTATTTGCTTTGGAGGGTACAAGGAAGCCATGGAGAACGCGAGTATACAATGTTGGGCAAAAACAAGAAGAAAGTGGTCCATGTGCACTATAGCAGTGAACCTATTTCATGTTGCTATCCAGAGAACTGTGCAGGCAATATACAGGCTGTATGCAAGCTGTATGCAGGCAGTATAAAAGGGCGTTAGAGCATCATGAAAAGCAATTTTTGGCCACCATTCTCCACCATCATCTTCTAGGGTTTCAAGGCAAGTGGAGAAGGCAAATTTGAGGAGGAAATAAAGAGGAGAAGAGGTCGTGCTATCAAGGAGAAGATCTAGGAGCTTGCTGGTGCGGATCCCACAAGCTCTCATCACCACCTTCTAGTCTTCATCTTAGGGGAGTTTGCTAAGATCTTTATCTTGTATTTATTGTGTTTCTTGTTTTCTCCTTTATTGATGATGAACTAGACTCCCAAGGTCACCGGGCATCCGGTGAACCTTGGGATCAACTTGCTTGTATGGAGCTTGATTTGTATTTATGGTATTTGGTTTGGTTTGTGGTTCATACTTTGTGTTCTTTGATGTGTTGTTTGGCATGAGAACTCTGCGATTCAACTTCTAGATTGTGCTTAGTGTGTGATCATCGCCCTTCTCCTAAACTCACATACCATGAAAGGGATTCATGTATGAATACGCCGTGACCATCGGGTATTTAATGCCCCTCTAACCATTAGTGTTGGACCTAGGTTGAGTATCGACGCTAATTAGAGATTTTCCTAGACGTAGTGCAATCGTAGGAGCATTTGGTCGGAAGAGATTCCGAGCCAATACTCGTACCGGTTTAGGGGTCATCTCCGTGACCATCGGGGTGATCTACTGTTGGACGTCTCTTGGGCCATCCACCATTGCCTATGTAGTTTTAGCATCCATCTAGGTTTAGTAGTCCTGAGGGGATCCTAGCCTGGGACCTCGCGCTTTCATTATTATTTGCTTCCTTAAATGTGCTCATGTGATGTGCCTGAGTCCATGTGTACATAGTTATCTCTTTTCTAGTTTTAAAGCTTAATTCCTATCTTTGGTAGACTAGATAGTGTCGTCTAGGGGGAAGTAATAGCAGCTCTTGGGACCCCAGGGAATACGACCCTCTCACGCGTGCGTAAGAGGTATTACTTGATGACCCGTGCACTTACGGATCTCATCAAGTTTTTAGTGCCATTGCCGGGGAACCCAAGAATGCTAGGAAAACCTCTAGCTCACTGCTCTAGTTGTTTATTTTTACTTTTGTAAATATTTGTTTTTGTATGTGCCTTTTACCATTTTGTGCATATTTATTTATTTTCTTTCTTTCTTTCTTGTTTTCTTTGATAGCTTATTGTTTGTAATTTTGTTGTTGACACAGAGCCATGGATTTCCAAGTAAAATTGTTGGTGGAAAAAATTAACGCACTTGAAGAAAGGATGGAAAACGTTTTTGCTATGAAAGAAATCCAAAGCAATCCATACCAAAATTTCTATGACCCATATTGGGGAGGACACCAAAATTCCTCGACATATCATCCTACTCAACAATGGGAATACCCTCACCAAGGAATGCTACAAGAACCCCCCCCCCTCTCTTTTTTCAAGAACCATGGCATTATCATCCTCCAATCATTGATAGTAAGCAACTTAATCAATGGAGATTCAATACACAGCATGTGTTTGCAAGATTCATGATGAATGCGGACGCTGAATTTGAAGCAATGAATGCCAAAATTTTAAATGCTCAATCATCTCTTCAAAGCATGGAGAGCCCAATAGGAGAGTCCTCCAAGATATTGACTGAGTTGCCACCAACTACAGAAGACCTATCCTAGATTGACACTAGAAAGGAAGAGAGCAAATTTGACATTGAGGTGGAAGCGGATATTGAGGTATTGGAGGTTAAAGAAATGAATGATGTGACATCAACACCCTTTGAGCAAATAATAAAAGTTCCACCTCAAGGTGAAATGGAAGAAGAAAAAGGGGAGGATGAAATCATGGCCATGGAAACATGTCAGGAAGTAGAAGAAACTCCATCAACAACATTTGAAATTGCTAGTTGCCTCAATATTGATCATTCTATCCATCCGTCAACCATGGTCAAGTGCAAAAAGCAAATTCCGGGAATTGTATTTGAGGATGTGGGTAGGAAGCCAAAATTATCCTTGAACCCACCTATGCCGGGCGTGGACAATTCCCAACCTAAACCTTTTTCAAGGCGGCCTAAGCAAATTTTGTGGGTCATTTTTTATCATTCAAGAAAGGTTGAGAAACGAAACGTGGACAGATTGTTAAAGCTACCATTAAATCCACCTATGCCAAGCTTAAATAATTCTCGACCGAAGCTCTTTCCTTGGAGGCCTAAGCAACGTGGTGGGGTACTCAAAGGAATTCTAGCCAGTGCCAAAGAAGATGTGGGTAGGAGGTTGAAGCCATCTAAGGACCCTCCAATGCCAATGTTGAATAATGCCCGGCCCAAGCTTTTTCCATGGAGGCCAAAAAGTAACTCATGTTTGGCCCCCACTTCGACATCATCCCGGAAGGTACACTTTATTTTTCTTGGTAGTTCTTATGCCGTCTCTAGCAGGGATGAACACACCATTTTCAAGCCTCCCTAATGTAAGAAAGAGGTAAGTCGAGCTAATGACGTTAAACAATCGCTTCTTGGGAGGCAACCCAAGCATTCAGGGTGTTTACTTTCGTTTTTCATATTCTAGGTCTTAGTATTTATTTGTCTTCTCATATCTTACATGTGTTTTCATCTAGTTATGTTCATGCTCTCATTGCTCCTTATCATGGTGTAATCATTTCACTTCTTGAGAACCACATGCTTTATCGATCAATTCATGCATTAGATTGAAGTTTTAAGCCCTTCAACTATCTTTGAAGAAGTGTTTAAGACGACCGAGGGCAGGTTTATGGGGTTTTCAAGTTTTTTTTTAATTCATACGGCCTCCATACACCCGTATGGAGGCCGTCTGCACACATGAGCCCCAAAAAACCTAGACGCTGGCTTAGGGCATACGGCCCCCATACTGGGCCGTATGGGGGTCGTCTGCCCCAAACAGTGACTTTGGCCTAGGCTATACGAGCCCCCATACTGGGCCGTATGCATGAATTTTTTTAAAAAAGCCACCCCTTCACCATTTCTTTCAAAACTTTCTCATTTCTCATCCATTTTCCCTCATTCTTTCGCCGTTTTTCTTCATTTTTCATCCTCTTCACGTCTTTCCTGCTCCTAGACACCTGATTTGCATGAAAGGTTGGGAGTTTTACCATTATTTTCATCTATTCTCCAAGGTATCTCTCTCTAAACCCTAGTTTTCAAGCATGAATGTTTCTTCTTCCTTTCTCCTATTTTTCAAGTTAAATGGATGCCAATGTTATGGGAGTTTGGTTGTTTGTTGTTTTTGTGGGTTTTTGGAGCAATTTATGCTCCATTTACAAGAGAGGCACTTGAAAAAAATTTTGGGGAATTACTGTAGCAATTCTTGAATTTTTTCACACCCCCATCATGTGGAACCATTGCTTCTCTTGTATGTGACTTAATCTTGTATCATATTTGCAAACCCTTAGCCATGCTTGCAATAGAGACTTGGACACCATGATAATGATTGAACAAAGGACTTTCTTGGATTATTTCTTGCTTCATTGTTTATGTTGTGCTAGTTGTTTGTTTTGTTTATTTTTTATTGTTATTTTCTTTTTGTGTGTGTTCGATGCCTTGAGATGATGTTCCTTTCTACCTTGTAGGGTGGAATTAGGGCATCAAGCACGCCTTCTCTCTTGATCATCTACTCGAATCATTGGTGGCTACCCCTATCTCATGGACTTCAAGACTCATTGTTTGAGACTCGGGGAAGTTCACAAAACCCTCTCATTATGCTTCTATTGCCTATATTTTTTTGTGCACCACTGATTTAGGCACATTGAGGACAATGTGCATCTTTGACTAGGGGGGGAGGAAGATCTTCGTGAACTTTGGAATTATTTTAAATTGCATGCAAAATTTACCTATGATAGCTATGATCATCTTATTGAGAATCTCCTGGCTTGAAAGAATGATAGATATGAGTTGTAATTTATTTTTGCATTTAATTGAAAGTCCTGTTTTTATCTCTAGTGTTCCCCGCACACTTTATTACTAGACTTCTTTCTCGCACACTCTGACTAACCCATCATGTTGATACTAGCCTTAGTCTGTTAAGGTCTACTTTCAATGGGCCTTTAAGAACTTTTGATTCTTTTGAGCTTTATCCTTAGTAACATCATGACATGTAGATTATACCTGGAGACATGAGATAGGCTGTAAATAGAAATAAGTCAAAGACAGTATTCCACTGCTCACACTAGCTAACTAGCTTAGGGTATAGGCTCCTAACCAGAGTGCACTTTCAGCCAACAGCTAGTGAAGCATGAATGTGTTTATGTAGATATGTAATAAATCAAGTAGATGGGTACTCGTGTGCCTAAACAACATGTGTACCCAGTCGAAAGATAATGTACAGTCTATGTTAGTCTTTATATATATATATATACACACACACACTAGGGTAAGGAGGGCGAGATAGGAGGTTCACACACTCACAGGAGCACTCTAGATGGAACATGACTATCTTTATTTGGTTTCTTTTGATACAACTCAATATCTTGAATTCTCTTCACTTTGTACTTGTAAAATTCTCTACTTTCGAGTTTGAGGTTTTACATTTAGCCACTTATCATCTTTCCCTTAGTCTTTATGTTTTGTTTTCTTGAGGACAAGCAAACGCTTAGGTGTGGGGATATTATGATAAGTGTCTAAATGTAAGTATTTTCGTATATGTATTATATACAACTAGCATATAGTTTATTAAGGATCTATGTCTTTTTATACTTAATCGGGTGCTATTTGCTTTGGAGGGTACAAGGAAGCCATGGAGAACACAAGTATACAATGTTGGGCGAAAAGAAAAAGAAAACGGTCCATGTGCACTATAGCAGTGAACCCATTTCATGTTGCTATCCAGAGAACTGTGCAGGCAGTATGCAGGCCATATGCAGGCGGTATAAATCACAAAGTTGTGGATCTGATGCCCTATACGACACCCACACGGCCCATATATGGGGCCATATGGTTCCTGGGTATAAAAGGGCGTTGGGGCATCATGAAAGGGGACTTTTGGTCATCTTCTCCACCATCATCTTCTAGGGTTTCAAGGCAAGTGGAGAGGGTAGATCTGAGGAGGAAATAAAGGAGAGAAGAGGTCGTGCTATCAAGGAGAAGATCTAGGAGCTTGCCGGCGCGGATCCCACAAGCTCTCATCACCACCTTCTAGGCTTCATCTTAGGGGAGTTTGCTAAGATCTTTATCTTGTATTTATTGTGTTTCTTACTTTCTCCTTTGTTGATGATGAATTAGACTCCCAAGGTCACCGGGCATCCAATGAACCTTGGGATGAACTTGCTTGTATGGAGCTTGATTTGTATTTATGGTATTTGGTTTGGTTTGTGGTTCATGCTTTGTGTTCTTTGATGTGTTGTTTGGCATGAGAACTATGCGATTCAACTTCTAGATTGTGCTTGGTGCGTGACCATCGCCCTTGTCCTACACTCACATAGCATGGAAGGAATTCATGCCCCTCCAACCATTAGGGTTGGACCTAGGTTGAGTATCGACCCTAATTAGAGATTTTCTTAGGCGTAGTGCAATCGTAGGAGGATTTGGTCGAAAGAGATTCCGAGCCAATACTCGTACCGGGTTAGGGGTCATCGCCGTGAAAATCGGGGTGATCTACTGTTGGACGTCTCTTGGCCCATCCACCATTGCCTGTGCAATTTTAGCATTCATCTAGGTTTAGTAGTCCTGAGGGGATCCTAGCCCGGGACCTCGCGCTTTCATTATTATTTGCTTCCTTAAATGTGCTCATGTGATGTGCCCGAGTCCATGTGTACATAGTTATCTCTTTTCTAGTTTTAAAGCTTAATTCCTACCTTGGGTAGACTAGATAGTGTCGTCTAGGGGAAAATAATAACAGATTTTGGGACCCCAGGGAATATGACCCTCTCACACGTGCGTGAGAGGTATTACTTGACGACCCGTGCACTTGAAGATCTCATCAAATTGTAACAATGATCCATCTTCCACATCAATGTACTCAATTGTATATTAACATTTTCCATTATAGTTTGTTTAACACTCTTTACCAGCTTTTAGAAATTTAAATACTTAATCATGCATTGTTATTCTTGCAGGATATTATATATACACCTGAAGCAGTGGAGGAAAGTTCAAAGAGCTTCTTGTGATGTTTAAAAAGCTAGACTAAAACACTTCAATCTTCAGACTGTGAAACAATTTTTAAAAGGGCTTGCTTTTTACAAGTTTTGTGTGCTTTTTACTGTACTTTTCTATTATATATTTTGATAACCTTTACAGATATCAAGTGTGTGTATGTATGCCTACAATGAAATGGCTATTTGAACAAAGGGTTTTGTTCACCCTGTTCTATTGTTATATTTGTTAGAGATGGGCTATAATCCTCAACAATGTCATTCATTGTAAGAGAAGAGTGTACATATATAGAGAAATATAGTACCATATACGGTACTGTACGTATATACATATAAGAGTATATATATGCATCTAACACCCCCCCTCAAACTCAAGGCGGATCGTATGTCTTGAGTTTGGATAATAGAAAGAGATGCTGGTCGCGCATTTGGGATTTGGTGAAGAAATCAGCCACCTGGACCTCTGTGGGAAGATAGTGAAGAGACACAGACTGAGTGCGTACATGATATCTGGTGAAGTGGGCATCCACACCAATGTGTTTGGTCAGCTCATGCTTAACCGGATAAGTAGCAATCTGTAGAGCTCCAGTGCTATCACAATGAACAGGAGAGGGAGCAGATATCAGTACACCAAAATCGTGAAGAATAAAACGAAGCCAGAGTATCTCCTGAACAGTAGAAGCCAAAGCACGGACCTCAGCCTCATCACTGGACTTAGCAACGATCGCCTGTTTCTTGGTCTTCCAAACAATAAGCGAAGATCCAAGAAAAACACAGTAGCCAGTAACAGAAACTCGATCATCAGGGGAACTGGCCCATGTAGCATCAGAATATTCCTGTAGCTGAAGTGTGGATAGGCGAGTATAGAAAAAACTACGAGATACAGTACCCCGAAGATATCGTAAGACCCGAAGAAGATGAGCATAATGAGTATTAGTAGGAGCAGCGACAAACTGACTGAGGATATGAACGGCGTGAGAAATATCAGGTCGAGTAACAGTTAAATAGACCAGACTGCCAGCCAGATGTCGATAGCGTGAAGGATCAGATAAAGGCACACCATTAGAAGCCCAGAGCTGCAAATGTAACTCTATCGGTATAGCAGCTGTACGGGTATCAGTCAAACCAGAGCGAGTGAGGAGATCTAGAGTATAACGCTACTCAGAGAGACGACAACCATCAGAATGAGAAGAGATCTCAATACCCAGGAAGTAGCGAAGCTGACCCAAATCGGTCATGAAGAAGGTGTCACGAAGTCTCTATTTCACAAAGGTAATGTGAGCAGAGTCATCCCCAGTGAGAATCATATCACCCACATAGAGAAGAAGAATGGTACAACCGCGAGAGGATGTATGAAAAAAAATTGGGGGATCATGAATGCTGGGAGCAAAACCAGTAGCCTCAATGACAATGGTGAATTTCTCAAACCAAGCCCGGGGGGCCTGTTTGAGACCATAAAGTGCACGACGGAGGCGACAAACAGAACCCTGGGGCACCTGAATGCCGGGAGGAGGAGTCATGTAGACCTCCTCCTTTAAATCCCCTTGAAGAAAAGCATTCTTCACATCAAGCTGATGAAGGGACCATCCACGAGCAGCTGCAACAACAATCAAGGTGCGAACAGTGTGCATATGGGCTACTGGAGCAAACGTCTACTCATAATCACGGCCATGTTCCTGTTGGAAACCACGAGCAACAAGGCGCGCTTTATAGCTCTCAAGAGACCCATCAGAACGGGTTTTTACCCGGTAAATCCAACGACAGGTGATGGGGACTGCATGGGAAGGGAGATGAACTATATCCCATGTGTGAGTCCGTGATAAGGCATCCAGCTCTTCTGCCATGGCATGCTGCCACTCAGGTGACTGAACTGCCTCCTTATAGGTTCCTGGCTCATGAACAAGTGAGACACTGATGCTAGTAGAAGCATAACGTTCAGGGGGATGTAAAGAAGAGCGATCACGTAAAGAGTAAGGGTGAGAGGGTACCTCAGAGGTGGAATCAGTAGTATGAGAAGCATTGGAGCAGGCCGGTCAAGGGGGAGATGCAGCAGGTTCTCGACGATGATAATATAAACGAACAGGTGGATGAGCCGGAGGGAGAGATGAAGAATGAGAAGGTGAAGGAATAGGATAAGAGTTGGATATAATCTCTGGAGAGGGTGAAGGAGGGCAAGGAGAAGATACTTAGGGAGAGTCCTCAGCATAAGAGGAAGGAAAAAGAAAAGATAGAGGAGCTGTGGGAGAGGAAGACTCAGTAGAAGGAGGAGAGGCATAGAAGGGTGTGGACTCATCAAAGACGAGTAACTGGATCATAACAACGATAGCCTTTATGTTCAAGGCTATATCCCAAGAAGACACAGGGAATGGACTGGGTAGTGAGTTTTGTTCGTTGTCGACTTGAAAGCAAAACAAAACACTTACAACCAAAGATACGAAGATGATCATAACGGGGAGGAGTGCGATATAAACATTCACCGGGACTATGATGGTGAAGGTGAGAGGAGGGTTGTAGGTTAATAAGATAAACGGCAGTATTAACTGCATCTGCCCAAAAATGAGGAGGAAGAAAAGCACTAAGGAGTAGAGTGCGAGTTGTTTCTAAGATGTGGCGATGCTTACGCTCAGCAACTCCATTTTGTGGATGAGTGCCAGGACACGAAAATTGAGGTAAGGTGCCCTCAGAGGCCAAAAAATTACGAAAAGCTTCAGAAGTGTACTCACCCCCAGAATCAGATCTAAAAGTTTTGATAGGGGTAGAAAACTGGGTGTGAACCATAGTAGTAAAGGAACGATAAATAGATAATAACTGACTACGATGATGCATGAAATATATCCAAGTAAAACGAGTGTAATCATCAATAAAAATAACATAATATCGATTGCCTCCTTTTGACACAAAAGGGGCGGGACCCCAAATATCCGAATGGATAAGTTCAAAAGGGGCATTAGTTTGAGACTGGCTTAACGGATAAGGACGCTGTAGCTGTTTACCGAGCTTATAGCCAATACAAACTACATTAGACGAAGGAGATACAACTCCTAAAACACCATGACGAAGAAGAGATGACATGCGAGATGGACACAAATGATCAAGACGATGATGCCACATATGGTAAGGAAGAGTAGCAGAATAACAGTGAGATACCCGGTCGATGGAAGAAGGAAGCCGAAGAGAATCCAAAGCATACACTCCTTTATGACGACGGCCAGCTCCAATCACTGTCCCACTGTGATCCTGCAATCATAATCAGTTATCTGACCTACAGACATAAGATTTACGGATAGGTGAGGAACATGGGAGACTGATGGTACGGAAAATTGACTAGAGGAAAAGTGACCAGTAGAAGAAACTGGAAGAAGGGTGCCGTCAGCAATACGGACATGAGTGACATAAGAAGGAGAGTGAGAATTATGAAGATGTGAGGCATCATGTGTCATATGAAAAGAAGCACCAGAGTCAAGAAGCCAGAGTGGGCAGGAACTATCTGGAGGAGGTTGAGTAACCTGAGCAGAGCTGGCATGACCAGAGGAGGAGTCAACCAGATTGGACTGCTGAAACTATCGAAACATCGCCAAAATCTGCTGATCTGTAGGCGATAAAGGAGTAGAAGTCTGAACAGAATGGGCCTGAGAATGTGGAGGTGTGGGAAGAAGAGGAGGAACCTGTGAAGAAGTGGCAGTGCGCGGAAATCCACGTTGCTTCTTTCTACAGTTACGCTCGAGATGGCCCGTAATGCCACAGTAATGACAAGTCACTGTATGTTTCGGCCGGAGAGAGGGGCGAGAGGGCTGTGTAGAAATAGTGGATGTCGTTGGAGATGCAGATATAGGGCGAGTGGCAACAAGGGCATTGCCCACCTGAGATGGAAGTGCGAAGACGAGTCTACTCAGCACGAACAAAAACAAAGGCCTCATCCAAAGTGTAAGCAGATGGAGCATGAAGGAGCTGAGCCCGGGTCGATTCGAACTCAGGTCGAAGGCATATAATGAACTCATACATCCGTTGAGTCACGTCATGATTGCGACGACGTTGGCAGGACTCAGAACAAGCCAGAATCTGAGCAGAATGAGTGGCACAATAGGGAGGAGTGAGAGCATCAATCTGACGCCAGATACCACAATACCGACTGTAAAAGCGATCAACATTATCTTCTCCTTGCTGAAGATTGGCAAGAGCCTGATACAAGGTATATAGCTGTGCCTGACTGGAACCACAATAGCGATGTTCCAAATAGTCCCACATCTCCCGGGAGTGGGAAGATCGGCAATCTGGGTACGAATCTCAAGAGTGACTGTCTGGCAGATAATCATCTTGGCGGTCGAATCATCAGCTGCCCATTTCTGTAATTTCTGTTCAAAGGCTGTGATAATTGCAGAAGTCTCCAGAGATGAGCCTGGGATGTCAGAAACTGCTGGAGCAACAGGAGCAGTAGAAGTACCGTCAACATGGCGAAGAACACGAATACCGTCGAGAATTCATTTGACGGTGAGTCGCCAGGGAATATAGTTGGTGCCGTCAAGGATCACATCAGTATGTTGTAGATTTCGGTGACGAACATCTGAAATAACTCCACTAAGTCCATAAACATCCATATATATATATATGAATATTCTGTTTTTTTTTTTTACAAAAAGTTAAAGCATGTCAAAGTAAATACAATGAGAAGAATACAAAAAGGGGGGGCAACTTTTTAGAATAGGTTTCAGAATTGGTCGGTTTTCGGATCCAACGCCGAAGCTGGAGAAGAGCTACAATCGGCCGGGAAAAAGGGAGAGAAGGAGAGGCAAGGCTGTCGGTGAAGGAGAGTCCGCCGGTTGAGGGGGAAGGCTGGCGAGTAGAGTGGAAGGGAGCAGGCAGAGGGGGAGGTTGGCGGCCGGGGGAGGGGAGAAAGAGAAGGCGGGGAAGGGAAAGAGAAGCCTGGCAAAGGGGGAGGCTGGCGGCCGGGGGAGGGGGGGAGGGGGGCGTAGGCTGGCTGACGGTGGCGGTGGAGGTGGTGTCTGGGGAAGGGAAAGAGAAGAGTGGAGGTGCTGGTGAAGAAGAGGAAGACGGTGGTGGTGGAGGTGGTGCTGAGGTCCGGCACAGCTCCGGCGAGAGACTAGCCATGTTTCTCTGATACCATGTTAGAGATGGGCTGTAATCCTTAGCAATGTCATTCATTGTAAGAGAAGAATGTACATATATAGAGAAATATAGTACCATATACGGTACTGTACGTATATACATATAAGAGCATATATATACATCTAACAATATTACTAATCTTTCTCCTTTGAACATGAAATAACAATACACCAAGATGGTTGCAAGGGGATATATGTACTAAATTGCTACTCATTTGTACCTTTTCTTTTTCTTTTTCATTTCAATCAATATTTTCATGTGGAAATATTATCACAACTTTTGTTGCTTAATATAAACCTCTCTATTTTCATATGGAAATATTTTCATGTTTAACTTAGCATATGGCAATGAATGCTGCGAACCTAAATTTAAGCCTTGATCAAATAGGTATGTTTAAATGCTGAACATGCTCCCTGGAAAAGCTTTACATTTATCTATACACTAATACCCAGGAAATCTGTTCACATTAACTTTTTCAAGAAGCACCAATACCACCATCAATCAATACCTCACAGAACAAATCCTTTTTATTTGAAAAAAAAGGGGCCTTCATCACACAAATAAAGGGAATGCCTCCAAAATACATTAGCGTTGTTGACACAAAAACTATAAGAACTTAACCAATGCTCCAAAGCATTGTCTGGGCACATTTATTAGGTTACACAGAACGAATGCCCGACTAGGAACCACAACATCAAAAAAGGGTGAAAAACACTTGTATTTGGAATAGAATGCCACTGAGTGCATGAACTAAAGATGCCTTACTCAAAAATCATTTAAATTGAATAAATAACACCAATTGCACCCTCATACCACATAAAGGAGAATTTACTTGGTTAAATTACAGGAATGGATGGCCATTTAACCATAAAAGCAATATCTTTACATGCAAGATGTCCAAAGAGAAAATCCAACTAAGAGACATAATTAGGATTGCATGCACATCTGATTGAACTGAAAGAAAACTATCACAAGAAATCATTCCACTATGAATGTCTGCACCAAATTTGATTAACATGGAGGGAGAGGGAGAGGGATAGCGCGGCCGAAGAGGAGGCCATCGGAGTCACCGGAGGAGGAGGAGCAGCGGTGGACTATGGCAGCGAGGACGGGGCCCGGGATGGAGATCTTATCGAATGGTGGGACGTCGTCGGCCATGGAGAGAGAGTATCACTAGATAAGGAGAGAAGAAGAGGGGTGGGGACTCAACGCTGGTTTAACTATGTTATATACATCAGGTGATAGCATCTCTTTGCAAACTCTCCCACCCACTATGAAAAGCATCTTATAGGTGTGTTAAATAAAATGCACATTTACTTTAAAGAAAATGCCATTTAAAAAAATAGAAAGTACAACCAAAGTGCATCAATATGCAAAAAAAAAACCAATGAGAAAAATAATAAGATTAAAATTAAAATCATAAGCTCTCAGAGATTTAGGAGGTGTTTGTTTCATCGGGTTTGAGGGTGAAGTGGCTCGTCTTGACTCTTGACCAAGTTCCTATCGTTTGTTTCGTCGAAGTGGGTTGCCGAAGGCGTCATGTGACACTTCGAACAGTCGCAAACTGATGAAATGCAGGATACTTGCGCACGAATGATTCAGAAGCTCAATGAAATGGAAAAACTAAAATTACATAGGATGTCCATGCAGAGACAACTTCGGAAAGGAAAAGCTGAAGAGACGCAGTCGAGAAAAAAACGTATACGGCTCCAGTGAAAGATGCCTCTTGGGATTACCCTAAGAAAAATGCCCAACTTTTCAAAAATTCCAGTGCCACGACTTCCCATGCAAGCAAGGGGCAATTTCATCCATAAAATTCAAAAATAACTCCGTTAACCACCGTTAAATTTTTTGGGTGTTTGGAAAACATTGTGTTTGAAAGAAATGGGTTTTTAGGGATTTCAAAATTAAAGAGGTGTTTTTGCCATTTTACAAACTTAGTCGGTTTTTTTTGGCAATTTCTAGTTTTCTTTATGCTATTTATTTTATTTAATTATTTGTTATCAAAAAATAGTAATGAGTTGTTTATTTCATTTATTTTAAACTAAAATTATTAATGACAGCTCTTCTCAATAATTTTAATTTGTGATGAACTCCAAAAGGCATAGGTCACATTTAATTATGATTGACTGGTTTGTTAAACTTGCGATGCCTTTTACGAGATGTAAACATTATTGCAAAAAATGTGTCGCACTTATGACGCAAACAAATTAGAATTGTATTGGTTAAGTAAATTATTTGTTAATAAATTAGTCTTATCGTTACTGCTATCCTTTCAACTTTGACATCTATTTGAAAATAGGGTAAATAAAGAAGAATTGTATTATATTTACCAATAAATCAAAACAAACTTTTTTTGGGAGAAATATATTTTTTTTATTGTTTAATTTTTTGCGACACATTTTGCGACAAAACTAGGTTGTTGCAAATAATGTGTTGCAAAATGTGTCGCAAATCAAATTATATGTTTTATTTATAATAATTACTATTGGACCTGAAATTGTGCGACACATTTTGCGACATGCACAAATGATCTTTTTTCCGACACATTTTGATATTTAATGTGATGTTTTTGTTTTTTTGTCGCAAATTGTTGCAAAATGTGTCACAAATTTGCGACACTTTGATGTGTCGCAAATATGTGTCGCAAATAAGGTTTTTTCCTGTAGTGAAAATACAGACGATACTTTTTTCTATGTATCAAGCAACTTATAGTTCAACTGCTAGATTACCCAGATAATACTTCAAAAGATTTTAATTGCACATGTAATTATTATCATAGAATTACGCAATTTGAAGAGAGGCCCTCAACAAATAGAGTATTTGAGGCATACGAAGGAAGAGATGTTTCATATGTTCCACTTCTATATCCGCCATCTACAGCCCCAACACCAATTAGAAGGGGATCATCAACGGCATGCTTCAATGTTCCCATTTTCTCTAGAAAATGATGTGGCGGTGAAAGCCGGGACGACGATGGCGAGAGGTGGGCCTGGGACGGCAAGAAGGGGGACCGAGATTGTGAGTGGTGAGATGAGAGATGCCAACTGCAACAGTGAGAATCGAGAATCAGGATGGCGAGTAGCCGACACGACGGTGATGATAGACTGGACGGTGACCACGACTGCGAGAGGGGGGACCGGGGCTGGCGAGAGGGGGGGCCAAGATTGTGAGCAGCAAGAAGAAAGATACCAATGGTGACGATGAGAACCGAGAATCGGGATGGCAAGTAGCAGGCACTACGGTGATGATAGACTGGACGGCGACAACAACGGAGACAACGAGAGGGGGACCAAGATCGCAAAGGGGGAGAAAATTTAGGGTTTCATTATCTTTTTAACTGTTTATTTTTTATTTTTTTTTCACTCATGCTGATTAGGAAAGAGGTTTTCAGTGATGTGGATGCCACATCAGCCACCATGTCATTCAGGTGAGAAAATCGGGAAGTCTGGTAGGCATGCATAGCATTAATTGAAAATTTTATCTGGATGGTTAATGTTTATGCCAACAAGTTATAATTGTGCTATCTCTAGTGCATTGGGTATTATATTTATGAGATTATACACATTCACCATAAACATAATTTCATCTAGAAAGTACATAAAATTATAAAAATATCTCATTTTCAGAATATTCATGTTCTAATGAAATTAGTCATCGTCATGTTAAAGAACCTTCCTAAATTACCCAATTGCCAATCATTTGCATTTGTCTTCTATATATATTAGTTCTTTCTTCATTATTATTAGTCATTTTAGATGGGATGCCTAATAGTTTGTGCAAAAAAAAGTCAAAATAAATATAAATATCCAACACTACAAATTATACTCATTTCCAGTTTATTAGGTGTTCTACAAATTATACTCATTTCCAACTTACTAGATATAATTGCCTTTCTTTTAAACTACATGTGGATAACATATGTCAGGGAAGTGCACAAGCTTGAAGTTATACCTCAATACACTTGTACCCTCATCTGGGGTCATTTGGAATTTGAATCAATTTTTTTGGTAAGAACACAAACACCCTTCATAGAAGACTAAGTGCCAATATACCAATACGTTGTTAGTTATTTTTTATTGAATGCATAATTTGTTG
This sequence comes from Dioscorea dumetorum, assembly GCA_902712375.1. Taxonomy (NCBI): domain Eukaryota; kingdom Viridiplantae; phylum Streptophyta; class Magnoliopsida; order Dioscoreales; family Dioscoreaceae; genus Dioscorea; species Dioscorea dumetorum. The sequence goes on from CACTHL010000615.1 coordinate 1,037,067, forward strand.
CAACCAACACACAAAACACATTAAAAAAATCCAATATTTACAATTATAAATACCTCCTAGCTACTTATTAAGTATTATACTAATGAGATCGCACATATGCACAAAAAGAAATAATTCCATCTAGAAAATACGTGAAAATTAATACCATTCTTTAAGTGTCCGTTTGACTAGAGAGAATGGGAATATGGGGAGGGGGAAGGGGATGGGGATAGGAATAGGGAAAGGGGATTGGGGATGGGAATAAAAGTAATGTTTGGTTGTAGGGAATGGAAATAGGAATATGAAAAGGTGTAGGGGAAAATTTTGGTAAAATTACTTTTATACCCTTCATTATTTTAATTAAATAATGTATCTTATTTGTAAAAGAAATAATTATTAAATGACTCTAATTTCTATAAATAATATTTAAAGGAGTTACTTATGTATTTATTTTTTTAAATAAAATTTTAAATTTATACATATTAATTGACAAATATAATTTAATTATGTTTAATTAAAGTAAACAAATGTCCAAATTTAATTATTGTTAAATCACCAAAATTTTAATAAATGTAATGTTTCAAAAGTAAATACAAACCATAATAAGATTTTTTAATTTTCATTCAAAATATTATTTAAAAATTAAGAAAATTAACATGGCTTAAAAGTAAGGGTAAATATGTAAATAACTCACCCAGGCATGCTCAATCCCCCCAAAATGAGGGGGATGAGCATGAAGGGGTTGAGAGGCATACAACTCCCATCAAACCCTTCCCATGCCCCTAGGTGCATGCCCAAACATGGGCATGCACATGCCACAAGGATTCATCCCCAATCCTTGGCGATCAATCCTTGTATCTAAACGGACTCTAAATGTGCATGTTTTAATAAGGTTAATCATTCTCACGTTAAAGTGAGGTGCCTCACGGGAATCCACAACCACTAATAAAAAAAAGCACAAATTCTTCCTAAAATGACCAATTGCTTATAATATGAATTAATGTACTTTATTAGGCTTTTTCTCACTACCATTAGTCTATTTAGGTTGTATGTGTAACAAGTTACCAAAAAGACACCAAAAAAACACCTCAAAATACTCAATAACTTCAACGACGCATTCGACTGATGAGATTATGCAAATGCACAAAAAAATATAATTTCACCTAGAAAATATATAACGTGTGCATGTTTTTAACGAACTTTAACGCAATCTCATGATGTTAAAACTAAGTATCCGAGTTGATGAATGTGTAACTAATAATAAGAAATGCATAATCACATTTTAATGAAGTTAGGCATTCTCATGTTAAAATTACATATCCAAGGGAATGCATAAGAAATGGTTTAATCACTAGTTTAATCCCTTTACTTTTCTCTCTCTTCCCTTTTGGTCCCTCCTTTGGGAAATGGTCGGATTGGGTCCTTATACTTTAACAATCTGGAAAATCAAGTCCATTTCCGTTTTCCTATTGACGGATCTGTTAAATCCCGACGACGTGGATTAACTGTGATTTAACTATTAAAAACAAATAATAAGAAATCAATTAAAAAAAGATTTGATTATCGGATCCGGGTGCCCACCCGGATCCGACAATAAAACTCACATATTCTTTCCCCGATTTGGGAACCCAAGTCTCATATCCACCATCGTCCCACTTCACCGGCCCGCGATCCGATGATATCTCCGGACGTCGAGGAAGGCTCCTCACACGCAGGAGGAAATTAGGGCTCGTGTGATTGCCGTTGCCCTGTCCCCCACCTCCAGTCCCAACTTCAACCACAGTGGGAGCTCGCCGGCGACCACAGGAGTAGTTCAATAATAAATTTGGATTGACAATATATGGAAGACAAGATAATTACATTCAAACCACTTCTATATTTCGAAGATGGGAGCATGTTATATAAAAGAGTTCCTCAAATTGCATATGGTTTAATAATTTAATTAACAATGTATTGATATGCCACAAAATATTCTATAATGTTCTACTCTTAACCAAAGTGTTTTTTAATTATATAGAATTCATCACCTTCTCTCTTATTTTTCTTTTTAGTTCCACCCCATTAAGTTAGCCCAAAATTCCTGCAAAATAACTACAGAAAGATCATTTTGATATGATAAACATACCATTTGCATATTGTCCCAGTGTGAAGTTCATAAGTTCATATAGTCCAAAATCATCCTTGTATAGAGGAAAAAATGATATTCTTGGACTTTTCAAGCGAATCCCAATTCCAAATGGAATAGCACAGGAACATGTATTGGAAGATAATTGGTTGAACTCATAGCCTGATTCCGTATCACAACCACAGGTAGTATTGGGGTTTGGTGAGCTTCCAGGTGCTGGTGATTTGTCCCACGACTGACAAAGATTGGATATGATGGTTTGGCTTGAACAAACAGGATTCCCATATAACCTGAACAAATAGGATTCCATTTGGCTCCTCACACGAAAGAGGAAGGTAGTGGTCGCCTGCGAACTCCCGCTGTGATTGAAGTTGGGACTGGAGGTGGGGGACAGGGCAACGGCAATGACGCGAGCCCTAATTTTCTCCTGCATGTGAGGAGCCTTCCTCGACGTCCGGAGATATCATCGGATCGCCGGGCGGTGAAGGGGACGATGGTGGATATGAGACTTGGATTCCCAAATCGGGGAAAGAATATGTGGGTTTTATTGTCGGATCCTGGTGGGCACCCGGATCCGATAATCAAATCTTTTTTTAATTGATTTCTTATTATTTGTTTTTAATAGTTAAATCACAGTTAATCCACGTCGTCAGGATTTAACAGATCCGTCAATAGGGAAATGGAAATGGACTTGATTTTCCAGATTGTTAAAGTATAAGGACCCAATCCGACCATTTCCAAGTGGAGGGACCAAAAGGGAAGAGAGAGAAAAGTAAAGGGATTAAACTAGTTATTAAACCCATAAGAAATACACCAAATCTTCTTAAGATGCCCAATTTCTAAATTAAGTCTTCTTTTTTTTTGTTTTACTCGTGTGAAGCAATTTAGGTTGGATATGTAATATTTGGCTAGAAAAACAAAAAGTTATAGACATTTTTAATACTTACAATGATGTATATATATCTAATTGTATTAGGTACTATAGTAATTAAATTACACTTATGCACAAAAAGACATAATTTTCTTTACAAAGTACATTAAAACTTATTAAAATGTCCAATTTTTAAATTTATGTATATTCTCTGAATAGCAAGTATTCTAGTAAGGGAACTCATGTATACATAAATAGACAATTTTTTGAAAAAGAGCTAAATTTGTAAAAATATAATTTTAACTATCTTTTTATTGGGTAGTCACTTTCCTTTCAACTCTAAGAATAGTCCACATTTTCTCAAAAAAAATATATATATATAATTTCCAAAAGGGAAAATTACTGTTCACCCCTCGGGAATTTCAAAGCGGCCAAAAACCCCCTCCTATTTTTGCACACCCCGGACAGCCCCTCCGTTATAGTTTGGTTCCCTTCTACCCCCGTCCGTCTCATGAAATGGGTCCGTGTTACGAAAATCCATTTTTGCCCCTGCAAATGGTGGGAAAAAAACCCGCCCGATCACATCATGTCATGTCTGGCTTTTATGCATACATATGTGAGTTTTTTCCCCCTTTATGGTTTCTTGTTCGCTTAGAGAGCTTAGAAGGCGAATTACATAATTTTGTTCTTGTTCTCCTTTTCCTTCTGCTAAGTCGATATTATGGACAGTTTTTGTGCCATTGCTAGATACAACGGGGAGGGACGAGTGCTGACGTTCACCGCGTCAACCGAATGGGCGTCGGTGTTAGGTGAGATTTGTGGCGCCGGGGTCTCGATGTTTGTCGCGCGAGGGTGAAGTTCATCACACCCGATGGACATAATACGGTTTGCACAATAGAGAACGAGGTGGACTTCCAGCGCATGTGTCATGTGTTCTCCATCCTCAAAGGCGGTGTAGTCGATATGGTTGTCGAGACGGATGACGTGCCACGGCAGCCTTCTGAAAACGAGTTATTGTCGTGGTAATGCGTTGCTCTAAAACAATTATGCAGTTGTATGTCAGTTAGTGTTTAACACTACCATTATCTGTATTAAAGAATGAATTATCCGTTTAAATTGGGCGTCTCCGATTAATTTATCATGTTTCTGTGTAAACTATCATACACCGTTTGCATTATTACATCTCTGTTTAACTATGGCTGTTAACGTGTAAATATTAACTTAGGCGTTTAAATAAGTGGACTTTATGCTTAAATTCTGATCGTTTGTGTTTGAACTGAAGTGCTGGCAGGAATTCGGAATCTGGGAGCGCTTCTGTCCCACCACATGGCGACCCGAATGGTGTCGCATGCCTGCCATCGTCGTCAGATCGACATGAAGTGTTGTCGTTGGACGTCGGACGTCGGACAACGTTTTGATGGCGTTGAACATTTCCGAGATACACTTCGCAATTTTGCTATCAGTCGGAATTTTGATTTCAAATTCGTGAAGAACGAAAAATACCGGGTCACTGTGCAATGCGCGGCCGGTGGATGTCAATGGCGCGTTCACGCATCAAAGGAATATAATAGAAATACCTTCAGAATCAAGACAACGGACCCGACGCACACCTGCGGTGGTGGAATTGGGTCGGGGTCACACCGAAAGCGTCCAAAAAATGGGTCGGCGCACGAGTGATTCGAAGGCTGAAGGACCGGCCCTTGTACAAGGCCATCGACATTCAGAAGGACATGTTGCGGGAGCATGGTGTCCACATTCCATACAAGCAGGCTTGGCAGGGAAAAGAGCATGCCCGGGTGATCCTCGACGGCAGCGACATCTCCAGCTACGATCTGTTGCTTTGGTACGTCCATAAGGTGGCTGAGACAAACCCCGGCAGCATCGCGTTTGTGGAAAGAGACGGTGAGCGTTTTAAACGTGCGTTCTTCTCTTTCAGCGCGTGCATTTTGGGGTTCAAGCGGGCATGCAGGCCGCTGCTGTTTGTGGATGGTACTCACCTCCTCGGAAAGTATCGGGGTACTCTCTTGGGTGCCACAGGGAAGGATGGGAACAATGGCTTCTTCCACGTCGCCTTCGCTATTGTCGACAACGAGACCGACGCCAATTGGACGTGGTTCATTTCCAAGTTAGGTGATGCTTTATACGACGAAGGAGACTACCAAGAGACAATTACATTCGTTTCGGATAGGTCAAAGGGCCTTGTGAACGCTGTTGCGAGAGTTTTCCCTTCATCCCCGCACGTCTTGCCTTCGGCACTTGGAGGCCAATTTTATGAAAGCCAATGGCAGACTTGGGAAGGCATTGAGGGAGGAGTGCTGCTCCATATGCTTTCGTATCGCGTGGGCAACGACGGCTAAAGAATTCGATGACACCGTCAATGAACTGCGGGCCGTATCGCCCGAAGCGTTTCAGTGGTTGATTCATAAATCCGACATGTCACACTGGTCGAATTATCTGTTCAAAGGTGACCGATGGGGCGAGATGTATTCGAATGTAGCTGAGTCGTTCAATGCGTGGATCAAAGAAGCTCGACACCTACCGGTGACGAAAATGGTCGACGCTATAAGGTACTCGAAGGTTAAATACATGTAACGCTTAAGCTTACCCGTTACACTTTAATGTTCGTTATCGGTATTTAACATGCACTGTCCGCAGTTTGATATCGTCGTCGGTGTTTAACATTCACATTAACCCTTTAGTCCGGTAGAATCCTGTGTAAGATAACAAATGTAAATATCATTGTCTCGGTTTAAATACCGTCGTATATGTTTTTTTTCTTCGATCTTTAGTTTATTACTGTTCTGTTTACTCCGATGTAGTGGTGTTTAAATATTCATATATTCGCGTAAATTTCTTTAAGATTTCCGATATTCGTTGTGCAGGTACAAGCTGATGCGCATGTTATGCACTCGCCGTGAGCAAGCGAACAAATGGGATACTTTCTTATGCCCGGACATACGTTCAAAGGTTGAGACGCTTGTGCAGGATAGCCGAAGTCTTCACGTTGCTCGCTGTCTCGCTGATCGTTACGAAGTGATTGACCAGTGCAGTAACTCTGTAGACCTTGCCAATAGAACTTGCTCATGTCGCAGATGGCAAGTTTATGGCATCCCGTGCAAACACGCTTGCGCTGCGATATTGGTGACGGACAGCAATGTTCATCGTTTTATTAGCGATCACTTCACCGTCGACACTTACAAGTTGGCGTATAAGGAAGCTATATTTCCCATACCCGACAATGAGAGGCCCACGGACAACAATCGAGATCTGCTTTTGCGGCCGCCTGTGACGAGAAGGCAACCTGGTCGTCCTAGACGAAGGAGGATCGAGTTTCAAGCGTTTGATGTCCGCGAGTTACATTGCAGCCGCTGCCACGCGTCCGGTCACAATCGTAAAACTTGCAATGAAAGTGTCGCCGATTAGGCTTCGTAAAAGGATAATCTTTAAAGAGCACACATTTATTTGGTTATGACGCCCTGATATTTAAACGTAGAATAAACGAATTTCGTTGTACGCACTGAAGTTTTAATCGAATAAACCTAATGTTAAATGGTGACACATTTAAAGAGTCACACACAAATTCAAGCGTACGCAGTGGATGTTAAACGGGAAATATCGGTAATAAACGGTAACCAATAACGCTAAACAGGCACATCGCTTGTTGTCATTCTTTTGTATTTGAACTTCCGGAAGGAATGTAAGATAGTGACGCATAAACAGAGACGTCATATTTAAACAGATACGGCGGCGAGTTTTACACATCTTCGGCGGAATGGTTAAGGGAGACGTTGTATGGTACACATAGTGGTTAAAATGCTACACACAATGATTGACATTTGAAGTGTTCAGTGCGAGTTTAAAGCATGTAAGATAGTCCGAATTAATGACGACAAGACGTCATTAGAGTGAAATCCCAGTACGAATGCTAATTCATTACCATCTCTTTCCCAATTACATTTGAATTCAAAATCCACACGTAAGCACCAATGCACGGAGTACGTTAGGCGAACTTGCGACCCCTAAACTTCTATTTAAACAATAAACGGAAATCAAAGGCACATCCACATATTACACACAGAGAAAGAAGTATGTACAAGTCCCTCCTCAACGAGCTCTGCCAGAGAACCCGCCGGCCGTCGCCGGAGTACTCAACCGTTAGGGAGGGCCCCGACCACATCCCCGCCTTCTTGGGCACGGTGTCGGTTGATGGGACCACTTACTACAGCCCTTACCCAGCGAAAACATCGAAGGACGCCCAGAACACTGCGGCCGAGGTGGCGTACAATGACCTCCGTATTCCATACCCTGGGAGGATGAATACGCGTCCCGCTGCTACCGCCGATCGACTATGTGGAGGTAAGTCATACCGTAAGACTTCTGCGTCCATGTTACGGGAAATTTATTTATTTTCTAAATTGTTAAAAGCCTTCATTGCGGGGCCTCGCACCGCAACGCCTTCGAGATGCGGCGCCTTCACTCAGCCGCGAGCACTCCAACGGCGAAGAGTTGGAGTGCTTTCTGGAGGACATGCTCGTCGAGCTTGCGGAGAAGGAAGTCGTCCTCTCCGAAAAACTCGACCGACTAAGAACCCGCACGGCCCAAGTGAAGAAGCTCATCCAGGGACTGAAGGCGATATGATAATATTTTTTTCAGTTTTTAGATGTATGAATTAGTATGCCTACGCTGGTTGTAATAGAACTCCGGTTCAACTAAAAATTTTGTGAAGGAAAGAAATTTGTTCCCCTGTTACATTTTGATCTTTAAACCGATACGTGTATATTTCAACATCGGCACTAAATTATAAACGTCGACGCCTGTAAAAGGGTGGGCCACAATATTTGAAAAGCGCGAGTGTTTGTAAATAGCGAGAATAGTTTTCACACAGAGTCCTCGATGTGTGAAGAAGACAATTCAAACATAAACATCGAATGTTAAGTGAAGACGCACGCTAATAAGCGGTGTCATGCAATGTTAAACGGGGAGCACCCTCGTTCTCGTTCGTCGATAGTTAACCGCAGATATCGATAGTTAAACGGTAAAGTGTAAGGGTAAGTGATGACGGTTATATTTAAACAATGATGGCGAGTTTCATAGATTAAATACCTCATTGATGTTTACAAAATAGGTTCAAAACCAGAAAATTTGCATTGGAAAATGCTGAAACGTCGCATGCATAAATGGAGTTGAATTTAGGCTAGTTACGGTATAACGTAGTCAGATAAACTATGCAATGTGAATTTATTATTAATTACTCCAATTTAATGTTGAAATGCGAGTCAGTAAAGCGTGAACGTAACCGATGCCATTTACTATATTCCATTTATTTCACCGAAAACCAATGCCTTTTTTTTTACAAATAGTTATGATTGTATGTAAGAATCAAGCCGAAACAAGATACAGACACAGATATTATCCACATCCCACAACAATGTTTAAGTCACGTCTAGCAGACTTTTGCCAGATGACACGCCGGCCCTCGCCGGAGTACACCACTCTCCGTGAAGGGCCCGACACCAACCCCGTCTTCCTGGCCACGGTGACGGTCGACGGGACCCCTTTCTCCGGTTCTTCATCTGCGGAAAGCGCCGAGGAGGCGCAAAACATTGCTGCCGAGGTGGCGTTCAAGCAGCTGTGCCCTTCAGGCAGCGTGGAGATTACCAAGGCCCTGGTTGCTGACGATGACGTATTTGACGCAGTACTGCATACTGTAAGACTTGTCAGTTGAGTGTAAAAACAAAAAAAGAGCCACGTTCCATACGTAAACCTTCAACTCTTCATTGCAGGGCCTTCACGAGCCGTCGGGGATTACACCAGTGGTGAAGAGTTGGATTGGGTTTTCGAACACCTGGTCCGTGCACTAAACGCAAAACTTGAAGGAATAAAAGATCGAAAGGCACGTGTGGAAAAGCTGCTCCAAGGTTTGAATGACAAGAAAAGGGGGGAGTGAGATTATGTTCGAGTTGATGTCGTTTGTAAATTGCGCCATCTAAATGGAGTTCTCTATATTTAAACGGAGTCGTCTGAATCCAAACGTAGTCATTAATATTTAAACAGATTAATCTATATTTAAACATACAAACCTAAACGGTCATTTTTATTACTCACGGCGTGACTCATTAGCCAATATTAATTACTTTCACCATTAATTATGAAAACTAAAATCAGTCTCACATCTATTTCAAATTCATGTAATTTCCGTTGCGAGAAGCGTAAGTTGCGGATATTTGTGAAGCAATTATTGTCACATCGAATCGAATAGCAAACGGAGACTCGTATAATTACACGGGAACTCTAAAGAGTGAACAGCACGAACTATAATTGAACAGAGCCAACGAAGTTTAAACGGAGAGCAAATCATTTTGGCAGGCCTTTATATTTGAAAGTTAACACCGACTGCTAACCAGATACTATTACCTTTAGCGCACAACTAATATGTTTATGTTAGGATGATGAATTACATGATAATGAATTACGCAAACTTATTTTATTGTCGATGACTGATAAGTGACAATAGCGACATGAAATTTTTTTTACCGCAACGTTAAACGTTAACAATAGCGACAAGTTAAACGACGGATTCGAAAGTTAAACGTTATTCTGAATGTGAATGGCTTACTTAAAGTTAAACAGATACGTAAACGGGGGATATACATTCTGAGTAATGCATGCATTCGACGAAGTGTTGTGAGATACCATTGGGAAAGTGTGCATTGGTTAACCCGCCGGTGGACGTTACTGTTATCTATTACGATTAAATTCGCTGTTTTGGAATTCAAACGTCGAATAGTTATTGGCATCAGACTCGAGAAATAGTGCAAACGTCCGTTGAATACATTTGTATTTAAAGAAGAATCGGAAACAAGAAACGCACCCAGATATTACTCGCAGATCTAGCGGTATGTATGTGCCAATTCTCAACGCGTCTTGCCCGGGAAGACGCACCGCTCCACGCCGGCGTACTCCACAACCGGGGGAAGGCGCCCGGGCGCCTCCGCTTTCGTGGCAACGGTCACGGTGGATGGGACCACGTTTTCCGGCCCGCAGAACCGAGAGAACGAAGAGGCGGCCCGAACGTTGCTTGCCCTGGTGGCGTTCTACGAGCTATGTCCCGCGCATCGTAGGACGAGCGGTGCGTCCCCGGCCGATGTCTATGCGTCTTTAGAAATATTTATCTAAATCGTTCATATCTTCTTTGCGGGGGCGATGACCTATCCCGGGAGCGGTTCCTCGAAGATTTGGTCGGGGATTTGACGGAAAAAGCAGCATCTCTCTCCGCGGAACTCGAGCGAGTGGTATCCCATAAGAGGGATGTGGAGAGGCTGCTCCGGTACGCGAAAATGTATAAAACGGAATGACGGTTTTTGACCCGCTTAGTGTAGTTTTCATCCATCAAATAAGAACTTTTTGCTTAGTGTGATATTTTAACTTCATTCTTACTCTCTCGGAAATGTTAACCGTTGCGGACGCATGTTAAACGGCCACGCATGAATTTTAAATGGAGAACAATGTTCCTTAAGCAAATTCTAACCATTCGTGCGCATGACAAGCACGGTTTAAATAGAGACGGACGCGAGTAAACCCTATCATGAAACGTTTAAATGGTAATATTCAACGGGAACGGTGATATTAAACCGAGAACGGCGAATGATAAACACGATTGCCTTCTTGGCTTGATAATTCTAAATTTTAAACGGTTACAACAACACGTAATTGGTGACACCTTGAAAAAAATAAAAATTCCGTACTTGAGGACCCATAGCGCGGTTGATGAAGACAATTAAAAATTTACATATAATAGGGACTCTCACTTTTAAAAACAAACGAGCGCAAGTAGAATAGGGTCTCACCCGTCGAAGAATAGCCGCCATATTAAACGGGGACTGTAATATTAAACATGTAACGACAAAAGCTAAACGAGAGAATACCTTGTTTAGCGCTAGCTCGCATTTTAAACGAAGACAACAACACGTAATGGGTGACATACATTGAGAAAAGAATTCCGTGCTTACGGACCCATAGCGCAGTTGATGGAGACATTTAAAAAGTTATGTATAATAGGGTCGCTCACCTTTAAAAGCAGACAACGGAAGTAGATTACGGTCTCTTTCATTTAACGACAGCCTCCATGTTTTAAACAGCGACATAGGGAGTTAAACGCTTACCACTAATATCTAAACAAGGAGTATGTGATCAACCCGGTCCCCCGGTGTTAAGCGGTAACGGTGTATATTGCACGGAGATCCGTATTGTTAAAGTGTAACACAATGTTTTAATAGTGACGAGCGTCATTTTTTTCTGAAGTACTTAATTTTATAAAGCGGCGACGACCCTCAATCGGTACCATGGAATTTTAAGCAAAAAATGATTGAATATGAAAGAATAACGAACATTATTAGATGTACATTGAAATTTCCGCCATGTCGTTGGCAAAGAATGAATTGAATCAATTGAAATTAATTTCGACAAAAGCTGTTTTTTACTTCCCCACAAGCTGGACCCTCCCGCGTTGCTTGATGCCGAATGCTCGTCCTTCCTTAAGTATGTGGGCAGCGTACTTCAATCGCGAGATAGGGGACGTCCGTGTGCGCTATCCGCAGCTTTTCGCCGCCGAGCAATTGCTCGATAAACCGCATCACGTAGACGGCGCGGTCGACGGTGCCTTTCTTTTGACGCGGTGTGTCATCATCGTGAACAAGCGGGTGCTTGTGCCGTCGCCGTCGTGCCGTACTCCATTTCGAGACAGGTGTCGAATAGTTCCCGCTGTCGCATTATACAAACCGATGTTAGAATAGAAAGCATCTATGTCACTCTGATAATCAAAATCTATATCGCAGAGAGCTTACCATTGCTACCGCGTCTCTGTTGTACTCTTCACTTGGGCATGAGGTGTAATGCCTGTACTCTTTCTTGTTATTGTCGAGCACCACGACATCGAAGTGGCCATTCAAGATTATGGGAAGGATGATGATGTCAACGTCATTGACGACCTTGGTGGCATCTCCGATCATAGCCAAAGTCGTCTCATGTGCGTCTTCCACCTTCGACATAAACAACGCCAGTGGTCGAGTGATGGAGGCGCGCTTCTTATGAGGATATGGCTTTCTGTTAAGTGTGTCTTGTACGATACACACGAAGGCGTCCAACACATCATCTGTCACCATCTCTTTCCCGTCGATCAGAACGAATAGGTTGGCCCGGGTGGTGCTGACATAATCATTCCTCCAGACGACGGAACTGCGGTTAAACGGCAACACATGCGATTGATTAATAACACGTAGACGTTAAGTGGAAACAACACATACGTAAATGATAATGTATAGGGGTAAGCAGTAATATCGTTAGTTAAACGATACATTACTAGGTTATATGGTAACGACTGTAATTAAACGGAAACGCAACAACGTAAATGGGATGATCTCTATATAAACATTAACATCTACACTATCATACTTACTCGTCCATGGGGAAGTTGAGGAAAATTTTGATCGGCTCCTTCTCGAATACGTCGACGCGCGATTGACCAGCGTATTTTTTCTTCGCCGGAAGGAAGTCTTTCCGCACTTCTTCATACTTTTGGTTGGCGAAGGTGACCGATTTCTTTTTTTTCTCGGCGACGTTCCCTTCGCCCCGGCAACGACTTTATTGGGATCATCCGTAGATGCTTCTTCTGTTGTTGCGGGATCGCGCCCACACTGGATGTGGCAATGTGGGTCGGCCGTTCCTCCGTGGGAAGGAGCTCCTCCACAATAGAGGCAACGGTCTTCTCAACCGCGGCCAAGGCAGTCTCATCAAGGGGAAGCACACCCTCGGGTGGTTCTTCATCTTCAAAATTAGTGGCCACCACCCTCGATGCGCCGTTGTCGGCCGCGGCTGCTGGCTCCACCGCGACGGGGATTTCGGAGTCTTCCGCAGACGCGGCATTGCCAACGGGGTCTACAATCTCCGCCACCGGGGCGGTGAAGTCATCAACTACAACGGTCTCAACAACCGCATCAGCCGCCGGTGGTGCTGCCATTGTTCAATCCTCGGCCGGTGGTGGACACACAGGCGGTATAGTTTTCGTCGCCTTTTGTGCAAGCCTCTTCATACGTGGCCTCGTCATACGTGGCCGTCTTGGAATGGCCTTCACGACGAGTCGTCGTCCTCAATTTCCAACGGCTCATCCCTCCCGGGCAGGTCACGTATTTGTCCCGACGGTGCAGCCCTTTCAAACGAATCAAACCTCGCCTCCAATGCCTCAACCCGAGCGACAATCTGGGGGAAAGCGTTCATCATCACCTGGCATGCCCGCATAAAGGATGTAGTCGCGTCGTCGGCTGATGACGTCGGTTGGGCTACCGCGGTCGGGGGTACTCTGGGGATCCGGGTGACTCTCGTTGTCGCGGCCAGTGCGGGTGTTGCCAATTGGAGGGGTAGGTGAGGGCCTATCCGACACCGAGGGTTGCGTGTTGGGCTGGAAGGGGGGGAACCACGTCGGCGCGAACGGACGGAAGGGGCTGGCATCTCCGCTTGCAGTCGTGCAAGTGGTTCCCTGCAACAAAGCATCCATCCGCCAATTGGCCCCAACAAAAGTCTCCTCCACGGCATTCGCCGGGACCGGCTCGAGAAACTAACATATATAAAGAAAACAATCTCAGACAAATCATTCAATTTAATCCAAAACAAACGTATTTAAACATTTGACATGTACACGTAAACGATATGGCACATATTCAAACGGAGTATAACAAGGTTAAGCGAAGACACCAAGCGTTAAACACAAACTACATTTCCTACACGGATAAGCCTATCGTTAAACATTAACTGCTCTTTGTAAACACATTAATACTGATTTATTACCTCTTTTCCTTCGAGAGCTGACCAACTGGTTTCTATCGTCGCGTGCTTCCGGTAAGTACTTTCGCAGTAGCACAGCACCCTTGGGGTCTTGCCGAAACGGGCTTTCTTGCCGGTTCCAGTCACCTCGTAAAACCAGATGGTCAGCGCGATCGAGCAACCCTTAATGTACCCCGTGTTTACCTTCCCCCCCTCGCATCTGGCTTGCACTCGAGCGGCAGCTTGTGGAACGTCCTCCATAAGCCATTTGTGCGTCGCCTGCGCCCATGCGTACCGCCCCATGCCAGGTAGATCGTCGACATAATCAACGAACCAAGTGGGCACCGAGCATGAGGTATTCGGGAAGAGGATTGTCCCCATGAGGTACGCCATCAAGAGTTTCACAAAATCCTCCTCTCCCCCCCTCTGTCCAACAAGACGCTCAAGAGTGCGCCTAATGGCGTCCCCGTGTGTCTGTCGAAGCTTTTCGAAAAATATCTCCCTTCGAAAGCCGACGGTGTCTTCTTCTTCTTAAACAGGACCGCATCTCCGTCGCAGCGCGCGACCCATAACGAGAGCCACATCCTCGGGCTGAAGGCGAGCGAGGCTCGCCCCGATCCTGAATTTATTGGTGCGGCCATCGTACCTCTGCGAGGCGAATCGAGAAGGGCCCTCTCTTGGAATACGGCTTCCACCTCGGTGAATGCCGCAAACGGTGTCCTTTGGATGATCTCCCAATGTCGAGAGGTCATGTGGACTTTCAATTCGGCCAAGGTCTCCACCACCGGTGTCAAGTAGCATCTCCCGTTGACTAGGTTTACCGCCATAATCACAACACTTGCAAAAATGACAACACTTGTTAAACGAGATACATCAAACGCTACACGGAGACAAATGTTTTACACGAAAAGATCAACACTTAAACAGAGAGATGCACCGTTAAACGGAGACAAACTCTTTTCAACACGAACTCATTTCATCACACGGAAATCTCTTTTACAACCGCAACCATATCAAATGGAAGGGGAAACGCACATTGTAAGCATTACACAAACAACAACAACCGATATCTCTTTCAATGATCGTGTGCACAGCCGAAAACCCTAAACCCTAACCCTAAACCCTAAAACCCTAACCCTAAACCAAAACCCAAAACCCTAAACCCTAGCAACCCCAGCCGAGAAATTCCCCCGCACACTAGAACCACGCAAAACAAAACCGACAAATATCTCTGTGTAACAGAGTACTTCATATAAAAGCCTTGCTTTAGACACAGCTTCTGCCATACCTTGAGCTGCAAACTGATGGAAGTGCAGGATACTTGCGTACGGTGGACTGAAGTTACAGAGGATGTCGAAGCAGAGAGAGCTTCGGAGAGGGAAAAGCTGAAGAAAGTTAAGCAAAGAAGAAAAACGAACACTGCTCTCTGCCTCTCTTGGGATTCCCATTACGAAAAACCCTCCACTTCCTCTCTAACCGGCTTAATGATTGCACCACGATTTCCCCTGCAAGGTAGGGGCAATTCCGTCCGTGAATTTGAAAAGTAACTCCGTTAACCACCGTTTCATTCTTTGGGGGTTTGAAAATCATTGTCTTTAAAAGGAAGGGGTTTTTATGGATTTGGAAATTAACGGGGTGTTTTTGACCATTTCCCAAACTTTGGAGGTGTTTTTCGCCATTACCAGTTTCCAAAACAAATATGCATTTTTCATGAATTCCTTCATTAAAAAAAAACTCAATCCTAAAATTATGCGTTTTTATTGATGACTTAGGTATTTATCCTTAAAGTTATGTATTCTAGAAAAAAAATTAAAATATCACTGTAATGGATTGGCAGTTGTCCCATCAATCTTTTACATGTAATGATAATACTTCTTACTAAGTTGATGGAGTTTTAAAATTTTTTCCTTTATTTAAGGCACATGTTTTTGTTTGATTACTATAAGAATTCATTATTATTTTAACGTGGGTAAAGCATGAAACTCATCATTCGATTATGGATTATGAATTATGGATATTTATGTTTGACTATTCGATTTAATTATATACATTGAAAAATATTATAACTACGATTGCAATTAACTTTATTGAATGATGTGTACAAACGTCATTATCATTAATATACATATATTATACATAAACACATATATACGCCAATTGCAAATATAGACACAGTTATAAATTAATATTTAAATATACATACATATTAGGAAATTAGGTAAATTATGGACAATTATTTATTAAAATTTTATTAATTAGTTTTCATAATTGTGTATAATCAACGGTAAGAGAATTTTAAAAAAATTTATAATAAAGATTGGGTAAGAAACATAATTAAAATTTTTATTCCACTCAATCTAAAATAAACTTTTTTTAAAACATAACAATTATAACTTTATCTTGATCAAAAACTCTTGTTTTTGTTAAACAAAATCAAAGGATTTATAGCCCTGCAATATTAGTTTCACTATGAAAAAACCAGTGATATTGATCTCACTATAAAAAATATTAATATAAGAATTTAAAAACTCAAAGTTCAATTATTGTTAAACAAAATACTATTAACTTGCCCTTAGGTTGCAAGTACCGGATCATACCCTGATTATATTGCATTTGTTGTATTTGTCAAAAATACAACAAAAAAAAAAAAACAAAAGGAAGAAAAAACCGATTATGAAAATGTCTGCTCACTTTTTCAAAAAAAAAAAAAAAATGTCTGCTCAAATTTAAATAAACAAAGAGGTATTATTATAGACTTCATTCCTTTTAGCAGAGGGCAAGAGTGCGTAAAGATTTTGTATGTGTTTACCGCTTTGGATCTTATAAGAGTTTATTAAAATCATCCAAAATCAAAAATCAATCTTTCATTGCCTACAAAACAAAATAAAGCTGAGTTATGTACATAAACCGCTAACGCTCACAATCCTTTTGTTTTACAAACCTATCCACCATTTGACTTATTCCACCCAACAAATAAAATGCAGAAAACGAAAACACTAGAACACACACACACACACACACACACACACACAAATGAGAATTAAGAATGCAAGTAAAACATCAAAGCATAGGACTCCAACAATCTCAGTTTAATAAAACTCAAAATTCTTCTGAAAGCTGAGAGGTATTTTGTACATCATGCGATCGGATTATACCTGAAAAGAAAAATGAGATTCAGCACAAAGATGAGCATACTACCAATTTCATCTAAATATTATTGGTAAACGAATATACAACAGTAACATATATATCTTGTTAACAGTCCCATGTAGCCTGGCCTACAGAGAAGGTTCACTCAATGCACAAGTATACATAAAGTGAACAGTAACTCATTTAAATATTTACAAACTGTCTCAGCAAATAAATGAAGGAAAAAAATTAAATCCTTGAAATATTGAATGCAAGAAAAATTATCAAATGATGTATCCTCAGACAAAAGAATTCAGTAAACTTTATTGTTATCCAGGAAATCAGAATAAATAAGAAACACGCACAGACCTTCAAGAGCACAAAGCTGATAAAACAGTGGTAATAACACCCTACAATAATTAACCAGTCTGACACAAAGCTGATAAAACGAAGTATAAAATCCGGATGATGGCCTAGAAAGCACTGGTAAATAGAGAGGGTGAAACTTGTTGGAAAATGAGATCAAGAGGCAACCAAATTATGCAAAAATTGTTCCCTCTAAGACACAAACCATAAGTTATATATGAGAGGCATGGCCAGTTAAACTTGTGAACCACTAAATGTCAAGTCAAAAAAAAAAAAGTAGACTGAAAGTAAACTGAATGTTATCCATTGAAAATACAGAAAATAAACCTTGGAGAAATGGAATGTAAGTATAAAACAAGGAGTCACTTGCCAGTAGTGAATACAACTAATTTTCTCAAACAATACTCTGCACACACACAAAAATGGAACTATAAAAACATACAAAAAGCCAAAAAGATATGTTAAAAACTTAAGGACAAACCACATTAAGAAGAGGAGAATTACTCACAGATATAAGCAGGCTCCATGTATGAACAGGTCATTCAAGGGCAAATTCTTTTACTGATTTGGGGCTATAGATGCTGCCAAATGGCTTGTCGCCTAAACTGTCCTTTAAAATGGTGATCTGCCCCTCCTTGATAAGAACATCTTCATCAAGTGCTTCGATCTTCTTCTTAAGCAAAAGAACCTCATGTTCCAGGGTAATTATTGTTTCCCCAGAACGCTTGACCTCCTCCCACAAATGGTCCCTCTCTTCAGAGACCTTTAGAAGTACACCTCTAGTTGAGGTTAATTCTTTCATGCACTCTTGAAGGTCATGTTGAAGATGTTTATTGGACTCATCTGTCTTCAGAATCTGCCAGTCAGCACTCACATTCAGAAAAACATGATTTAATCGTGCTTAGAAAACATTTAATAATAGAAAGCAGAGATAACCATACAGGAGTAATAAAGTTCAGCCCAACATAATAGAAATCTCTACATCTCAAACACAGGCATCCTGCTCAGCACTCAGTCATATGTGCATGAAAATGTGCATGATTTGGCGGTCCTTACAACATGTTTAATTGGAGAAAGCATAAACATCATGCAAGAATCATGTAATTCAACCCAACCTAACATAAAATCCCTATGGTGAAAACAGTATAGAAGATGCTCAAATATGAGTGAAGAATAGCTCTGCATCCTCTTGCATCAGCTCTAAAGATACATTAACAAGTCTCACTCAACCATTTACATAATTTTAAACTATTACTCTAATAACATCAATCACTTATTCAAATATGGTAGGGGAGAATCAAGTTACTGAAGTGACAGCAGTTGCAGTCAACCTGAATCTCCATGTCCTTTGTCTTAAGGTTAAGACATGAAAGTTCATCCTGCAGCCTTTGAATCTCAGTCTGCAGGACATCATGACTCCGCACTGAAGAAGCAAACCCAGCCTCTAGTTGTTCAAGTTCAAGTTCTTTAGAAAGTAACTTCTCTCGCAACAATCTATTTAGAATAGTTTCAGACTTGAGATCCAGCTCGAGTTGGTCCTATACAGGCAGAATGACAATATTAACCACATCCAAAATAAAAGAATAGTTAATCAAACATAAGCTTTATGACGACAGTTCCATATGCAAACTCAAACAATTTACTGCTTTCTAATTTTCCTTATTATTAGACTAAAGATAGTTTAGTACAAATTGTATTGAACAAAAACTTCGTTGATACAAACCTGAAATCCCAGAGATGATTCACAAAAAGATGATAATATAAGAATAACAGTGAAAAAAAAAACCTACCAGGTTACACCTACCTTTCATTGATAGATCACACTTGTACAGAAGCTAACCTACAATAGGGTAAGAGGTAGGAGAACCAGATTGATTGTAAACAAGTCTATTATGAAGAAATATATAACAAACCAGATCTACATATAGTACCTGAACATTCAGTTGCCTCAATGCATCACATTCTTTACTTTGTAGCTCACTTTCTGGTGCATCTAGCTTAGACTTCTCCTTTAATATTTCCGATATTGTTTGCAGAGCTCTTTTAAAATTTTCGGTTCCATTTCTTAGACTATGGTGTTTCCCATTGTACTCAGCAAATGAATATCCACAAAATTCACTATGATTTCCATTACTACCTCCACGATTCTTGTATTTTCGTAACTTGTGCAAGTCTTCACAAAAATGGTTGTAATCATTAAGTAATGACAAGCCCTGAGTTTGAAGGCAATCTATTCGGGCATGAAGCTCCTGATCAAGTTTGACTAGGGAGAATCGACAACTGCCTCCTGTACTCTGCAAGCGACCCAAAAGACAAGAATTCTCATGTCTAAGTAATTCCAATTCATGCCTGCAAGACTCAACCTCCTTCCTCAGCGTTTGCTCCACTCCTGTTAGTCTTAGATGTTCAATTTGCAACCAGCCAAAGCTTTCATTTCTATCTGATGATTTCTTTCCAATTTCTTCACTATATCTCTGTCTCAACCCACTTATTGTCTTGTCCTGCTCAGTGTTTTGCTTTTGCAATTGGGCAATTGATTTCCTCAAATCCATGTTCTCTTTCTCTATTTCCTTGAAGTTTCGTCTGGCACACTCCACATCCTCTGCTGCCCCATTATAGCGTTCCTGCAACTCTGATAGGGTTTGATGGAGTCTATTATTTTCAGCTCTCACTTCTTCCAGACTAGTTGCCAAAGAATTCATTTGAATTTGAGAATTTATATATCTGTTTTTGGCATCAGTTTCACTCCCTTTAAGAGAAGAGATTTCTCTTTGAAGTGACACGTTTTGTTCTGCTAACTCCCTTACCCGTTCTCTTAGCCTTTGTTCTTCAACTTGGAATTTTTCAAGCTTTGAGGACCACTCATTGGACCTTCTATCCAACTCTCTTTCCAAACTCAATTGCAGCTCACTTTTTTCCTTTTCAAGTCTCCTAGTTCGGGTATCCAAATCTAACTTTGACTGTTTAAATCGTTCCCTTGCAGAAACCTTTTCTGCAAGTCGACATTTTATTTGTGAAGAGAGCTCAAATGCCAAGCATCTCCTATCTTTTGTAATGTCTTTAATTGTCTGAAGCAATGAAGAAATATTTAAACTGCTTCGCTTGAGTTCATCCAGCTCATGAACTTCTTTAGATATTAGCACCAAATTATGCTCTGCTTCTTCAGCTTTCTTAAGTAACTCTTCTTCTGAATCCTGTTCAAGTAGTCCAGAATTTACCAGGTCAGCATTTCTATTGTCCATCCATGCTTTTCCAAAAGAGCAACTTTGCCCTTGGAAACTCAACAGCTCATCAGCACAAGCGACAGAACCAGTCATTTTCTCATAATGTTCTGTGAGATCAGAAGAATACTTCTGGGCTGCACCATCAGAGTTCAAACTGGGTTGTGGATCTGATGAATCCTCATAGATATCCTCAATTGTTGTTGTTGTTTCTGAATCATAATCTCGTAGCTTCATCAAAGGCATTCTGGAATGAGATAACATATCCACATTCATATTTTTGCACTTCTGCTCATCCCTTGCCCAATTCCACACAGGTAGTTGGTGTCTACCATCTTTCAACTCCCTAAACGAGTAACTCCTAAGGTTCTCTTTATTATAGGTTGGAGATGACGGTGCTGTAGACTGAGCACGTGGTGGCCTTCCTGAATTACGATGAGATCTATTCTCTGCTAAACAACCATCACTTCCAGTATCAGAATAGTTCTTTAGATGGTCTTTCTTAGATTTCATTTCTTGTTGCTCTCCATCAATATAAAGGTCAAGAACTTTGTTTTTGCTTGGAATCTCTGTCAAACGAGCAGCTCTGCATCTTAACGCAACAGGGGAGCTGTACGGTGAATTTCCGGATGAACATTGATAGCCTTGGGAAGAAGCAGGAGAATCATTAATTTCAACCATATGCAGCTTCTGTACAGAATCCCTTTCACCTGTTTTCATCCTTGTATGTATATTTAGAGTCAGGAAATCATATCTATAAAAAAATTACCCAGTTATAAGGAAATGTTTGATAAGCAAAGAAAAAATCTTCCTAGAAATCAGAACCAAATAACCACTGAAAAATGTGGGACAGGCCATGACGACAGTTAGCATGACACAAGCAAGCATTATATAATATTCCATATGAAGGAAAACTAAAGAAAAAACAATAACTAAAAATGTTTCAACAAGTGAGGAAAAAATCAATTACTTGATGGAGCTTTTGGGTTTATGATGAGGAGAATTTCCAAGACTAGTTGGAGACATGCGGTAATCATTCACAGAATCCAAATTCACTTCTCCCACGTGACAATAAATGCTTGGATATGAAAATGAAGAACTCCTTCTAAGTTGGACGTCAGAGGAATACTCAACTTCTCGGTGATGTTGTTCCAGTTCATGAACACCGTCTTGGTTGCTTTGAGGGCTGCCCCGAGCCTTTTCTTGCTTTGAAAGCTTCCCATCATTGCTACTGCTTCCACTGGATGATTTAAAAGAAAAGAGCCTCCTCATCTTGAAAACTTTATTGGAACTTCACAAGAAAAGCATCGCAATCTTCAATACATAATGTAATTTCAGCCTTTCTCTTATTTTGCCTCAAAGCTCCAATTTGTGATATAGTATTTCTAATCAATGAAAATATTACAGAAAGGAAATATCACTGAAAAATCAAAGAACCAAATGAACAGTGAGAAATGAAGCTAGCGCTTTCTATTGACATTGCCGTTGCCAGGTATCATGAATAAGCACACTAAGATGCGATTAAAAAAGCACAAAATTCAATCGTTTATTTGATATGCACAAGCACCATAAAAAAGAACTGGTCATGTAATCATAGAGGAATAGATAAAACAAGGATGAAGTTCAAGAACTGAATAAAAGATATACATCACATGAGACAGCAAAAAAGAGTTACATAATGCAACTAATTAGATTAAAGTATCAAGTGTGCTTGAAAACCTAATTCAGTCGGTTTAAAAATTATCGAAGATTCACATCATGGAACTAACATAACAAACAGCAGAATCTGAATGATGGCAACCACACAAATCACATAGCATGAAGAAATCGAGAAGAAAAATGGCCCTCCAATTCATTCTTGAAATCAGTCCTACTACTCAAACATCAACATTTCCAAAACACACCCACCCACCCACACCCCACTCACATAGCAAGATACAATGGAAGATGAGTCAGACAAATCAAACAACAATTCCAACAAACACACACACAATCATGTAGCGTGATCGAATCAAGAAGAAAAGATGACTTCCAATTCATTCTCGAAACCAGCATGTCAAACAAAAACATTGAAAAACGTCCCCATATCTAAACTTCCAAAACCCTAAAACCTCAAAAATCCAACCACCCAAGAAGCAAAAAGAAATTCCCTTTCGACACCAATTTAGCCCTAGATTCTACAGAACCACCAACTAAAGAACCCCAAAGAAAATCAATCTTCAAGAATTCGAGATTAAAAACAAAGATCAATAACAAGAACTCCAAGCAATCAAATTTAAAAAAAAAAAAGTTATATCAAAAACAAAAAGACCAAACCAATACCTTCTGCTTCGTTCTCTTCTTCTTCTTTCAGCTTAGATGCCTACAGAAACATCAAGGAATCACAAAATCTTTCTAACCATAGCATTTTCGGACAAAAATTCCCTTCAAAAAGAGATCAGACCAGCAATATTATCAATTAAATGAAAGGAAAAAAGCAACGAGAGCGAGAGAGGGAGTGAGAGGGAGCACATGTTACCGTTGGGCCCGGTTCATACGCCGCTTATTTTGAATTTCGGAAATCCCGGTTAAGATCAAAGAATTTTATTTTATTTTATTTTATTTTTCCTTTTTCTTTTTTTTTATTTGGTATAAAAAATTAGAAAACATGGAATGAGGAGGAAGTGGAGTTAAATAAGGCGGCGTTCAAGCTTCCAATTGGAAGAATTTACACGTGCGATATCATTTTATTTACCCTCCTGCATTTATTTACATTTCTGCCCTCCAAAAAAGGTGTAAATTAATAATATGGAAACTTATTTATTAGTCTCGGGAAATTTTCAAATATCCCGTTCGGTTCCTCTAACAAAATTTTATACTATCCGGTCCCTGCTTTTTAAATGTCATTCTATCTTAGCCCTGCTATTATTCTAATCCGTGAAAATTTTTTAAAATCCGAAATTACCCTTGTGTGGTTTTAGGAGGAAGGGCAAAAAAAAAACGGTGGCAGGTGTTGTCAAGGTATGGTTGTGTCATTTTTGTCTTGTAAAAAAAGTCACTTAAGTGGTGTTTGGTTAAATGTAATTCAAAATACATTGAATTTCTAATTACAGTGTAAATGAAAGTATTTGGATTTTAAAATTCAGTGAGATAAAATTTAGTATTTGGTTTGATGTATATGAAAATACTGTATTATAAAATTTAATATTATTTTAAAAATTTTAAATACAAACCAATTACTTTAACTATTAAATTTAAATTTATTAGTAAATTTATTAAAATTTTATTATATTTTAAAATTTTGAATTTAATTATTAACCCCATAAAAATAACATTTCTAAGATTTTCATCAATTTTTAACAAGTTATTTAATAATTTTAATTATGGTATCGATAATTTAACTATTAATTTTATTATTATATAAATTATTAAACTTATTATTATAATTTATAAATTTCCCACTAATAATAAATATTTGATAATATTTATTTGTTCTCAGTTGGTTACATATAAATCATATGGAGGTCACATGTGAAAGAACAAAAAGATAAGGGATTTTCAAACACTACCTGTGAACCAAATCCCTTATTAGATATAATATAAATTACATGGCCTTTTAAAATCATGTGAACCAAACAGTGGATTTTCAAAAACCTAGTAATTCAAATTATATGTAATTCTAAAACCCTCCAAACAAACACTACCTTATTCTCATTGTTTTTCTTTTTTTTTTTTTTTTTTTTGCGAGGGTGGAGCCAATCACTTCTCAACCAAATACCAGTGAGTAGAAAACTAATAGGAAGTGAAAGCTTGTTGCGAGGAAAAAGTGCAAGTAGCAAACGCCACATGCAGGTGTTTCTTGTCTCTATACTATCATGGATTTAATAATGACCATCCAAAATGACTATCTTGGCTATGTTGTTTTTTTTTTATCTAGGTCTTGGATGGATACATTCCTATAGTATTTGTCACGGATGTAGGCTTTACCTTCACTCCGTGCGGCACTTGCTCACTCCCTCTTAGCTTGCAAGTTCAGCCTTCTCATTCCTTTGTTGCCTTCTTGCCTAATTCAGCCCTAAGAGTATTGTTAGCTTAATGAAAAACTCAAAGAAGAGAGGGACTTACTTGAATGAGAACTTGGAAGCTCTTTATGATCCTTGAATGCTTACAACCTTACTTGGATGGTTTAGGCTTCCCCTTAGGGGGTATTTATAGTGCCCTCCCCCATGAAATGAAGGGCTAGGATCATTTTGATCCAATGGCTACAAATGGCCTTCTAGGGCCTTCTACAAACTCCCATAAGCTTCCCCAAAGTCCTAGAGGCCTTGGGAAAACTTGAGAAGACTCTACACCATTCTCACATTTTCATGTTACATATTTACAAGATGAGAAAATGGCTAAGTGTGGGAAGTAACCCTTCATGACCCAATAAGCGATGATGTTGGCCCAATGTACTGGTTTGTGACATCCTCCCCCACTTATGCCGGCGACGCCCTCATCGCACCTTCGGAATAGGCTTCGATTAAGTCTTTGTGTTTCCATAAGGATAACTCGTGCTCCCAACATGCTTCACTATCCGGTAGTCCTTTCCATCGGACAAAGTACTCCACATAACTAGGGTGTGAGCCTCTCCTTGGTATGACCCGATGTGCGAGTATCTCCTCCGGTTCTTTTTCAAGTGTTGTAGTGATGGTTGTGGGTACCCTTGTGGATTCTCCCCTCCTTGGATCTTCCTTGTCTTTATGATATGGCTTGAGCAAGCTGACATGGAAAACATGGTGCATTTCCAAGTGAGAGGGCAATGCTAGTCGGTAAGCTAACTTACCTACCCATTTTTCGACCGCAAACGGTCCTTCATATCGCCGTACGAGTCCTTTGTGCACCTTGGCAAACCGATGAGATTGGTGGGCAAGAAGCTTTACCATCACAAGATCCCCTTCTTCAAACTCCAAAGGTCTTCTCTTGGCATCGGCCTATTTCTTCATCTTCTTCGCCGCTCTTGCCAAGTTAGCTCTTGCCACGTCAGTTTGTTCCTTCCATCCTTTAGCAAATTTGAAAGCGGCAGGACTTGGTCCCTTGTAGCCTGTAGCTAATGTTTAAGGCGTTAAGGGTTGTTGCACTGTGGCCACCTCGAATGGACTTGCGCCTACGGATTCACTTCTTTGCATGTTGTAGGAAAATTGGGCTATATCAAGCAACTTGGCCCAATCTTGTTGGTTGGCGCTAACATAATGCCGCAAGTATAACTCCAACAGCGCATTCACCCGTTCGGTTTGTCCATCTGTTTGGGGGTGGAAACTTGTGGGGAAGTTGAGCTCGGACCCATTAGCTTGAAGAGCTCCATCCAAAATCTCCCTGTGAACCGAGTGTATCGATCGCTAACGATCGTCTTCAGAATGCCCCAATACTTCACCACATGCTTGAAAAACAAGCGTGAGGCATCTTCAACTGTAAACTTTGTAGGGACGGGGATGAAGACTCCGTACTTACTAATAATAAGCTCTTTCGATTAGCGCCATAGTCCGTAGGGTCCCCGGGTGTCCTGCCCATAAGGAGTCATGACACTCCTTTAGAATCTCTTTCCTCAAGCCTTGCCACCTTGGCACATATATCCTTTCTCCTTTGGTGATGAGCAATCCGTCCCTTAGCCAAAATCTCCTAGTATTGCCTTCTCTAGCCGCCTCTACTAGGATCTTGGCTTGTGGGTCATGCTCAAGGCCTTCCTTGATTTGATCCACTAAAGGAAAATTCAGGGAAGAGATGGGCGCAAGCTCGGCTTTCCTACTTAAAGCGTCGGCGACCTTCTTCGCCTTTCCGGGCTTGTACTCCATCACGAAATCAAATTCCGCCAAGAAGTATTGCCACCTAGCTTGCTTGGGTGTTAACTTCTTTTGCTTGAGGAAATAACTTGTTGCCACATTGTCGGTTTTCACCACGAACTTGGACCCGAGCAAATAATGCCTCTATGTCCTAAGGCAATGTACTACGACGGTCATTTCTTTCTCTTGGACCGTGTATCTCCTCTCAGTCTCATTGAGCTTTCTACTCTCAAACGCAATGGGATGTCCCTCATGTATTAAAACACTACCAATAGCAAAATCAGAAGCATCGGTGTGTACCTCCCATGACTTGGTGTGATCGGGCAAGGCGAGTACAAGTTCCTCAACCACCGCCTTCTTTAAAGCTTCAAAGGCCTCTTGCGCCTTTTTTCCCCATACCCACGGCTTGTTCTTCTTTAATAGATCAGTGATGGGGACACTATGGAGGAATAATTGCGGATGAAGCGCCGATAATAGTTTGCAAGGCCAATGAATGACCTTAGTTCCGTGACGCATTTCGGTGCTTCCCAATTCATGATGGCTTGAACTTTGGCTGTGTCCATCATGATCTTGCCATAGCCAACCACATGTCCTAAGGATGTAACTTGGCCTTTGGCAAACTCACATTTTTCCTTCTTAACATAGAGTTCATTCTCACTTAGGACTTGGAAAACTTACCGTAGGTGTTGGACGTGTTCGTCTAAGGTTTTACTATAGACTACTATATCGTCCAAGTACACTACGACGAATTTATCCAATAAAGGTTGAAAGACTCTATTCATCAAAGTGCAAAAGGTAGCAGGAGCATTTGTGAGTCCAAAAGGCATAACAAGGAATTCATAAGAGCCATACCTTGTCACACATATGGTCTTCGGTATGTCTTCCTCCGCGATTCTCACTTGGTAGTACCCCAACCTCAAGTCCAACTTGGTGAACCACCTAGCATCTCCAAGTTGATCAAATAAGTCATTAATAAGAGGGATGGGATACCTGTTCTTTACCGTTATCTTGTTAAGAGCCCGGTAGTCGATGCACGTCCGAAGCGAACTGTCATGTTTCTTTTGAAAGAGTACCGGGGCTCCATAGGGTGCCTTTGAAGGTTGAATATAGCCCGATCAAGTAGCTCCTTCAATTATCTCCTTAATTCTTCCAATTCGGGAGGGGCCATCCGATAAG
This sequence comes from Dioscorea dumetorum, assembly GCA_902712375.1. Lineage (NCBI taxonomy): Eukaryota > Viridiplantae > Streptophyta > Magnoliopsida > Dioscoreales > Dioscoreaceae > Dioscorea > Dioscorea dumetorum. The sequence continues at coordinate 1,064,547 of CACTHL010000615.1, forward strand.
GTACGGCGGCGGGCGGCTTAGCACTATTTTCCAACTCAATGACATGATCCACCTCTCTCTTAGGGGGCAATTTCTTGGGCAACTAAAGAGGCATGACATCCTCGAACTCCTCAAGTACATGCCGGATCTTACTGGGCACGTCACTTAAGGGGGTCTTGGTGTCATCCTTGAGTATGGCGAGAAAAGTGGGGTCGGCCTTCTTCAATACCTTATGAAGTTGCATGGCCGAAAGTTGGTTTGCCTTGATATGATTCTCCCTTGCCAATGGTACCATGCTCACACTCCCATCTCCCACAATGCATATTGTGTTGATGAAGGGTATGGGCACGGCCTTGATGCTATCCATGAAATCCATCCCGAGTACAAGGGGAAAATCATCCATGGGTAAGACCGAGAAGTCTACTCGCCCATGCCATTCTCCAAGGCAAATCTCCACATTGTGAGCGACACCATGGATGGGTTTTGCTTCGGAGTTTACCGCTTTGATCCATCCCGGTTCTTTGGTGAAGGGGATGCCCAATTTCTTGGCCTCTTTTTCTTCAAGGAAATTGTTAGAAGCACCGTATCAACCAAGGTTTTTATGGTATGATCACGTACATTTGCTTCTACAAAAAGACATCTTTTGTGGCCGGATTTGGGTACCTCCACCTTGGCCTTGATGGCATCCAAAAGTTGCAAAGATCCCATCTTCTTCTCTTCATGACATTCCTCGCCCGACTTTATGGCCGAGAGTTTGGCCTTCTTGGGGCAATCCCTAGCAAAGTGAGGCCCTTCACGGAAGTAGCATTTGATATGAGGCTTACCTTTGCTTTCCTTGGAGGTCTTGGGATTCCCTTCTTGCTTACGGAATTTAGCCCCTTTGTCCAACCGGTCGTCTCCCCCACTTTTGGCTTTGCCGGTCTTGTCTTTGAAGGACTTAGGTTTCTCGGACTTCTTTAGTTCCACAAGAGACTCCGCAATTGACATTCCCGTGGCAAGTTCTTGTGCTCCTCGGCGTTGGATTTCCAATCTTGCCCATATTTGAAGTCCGTCCATGAACGCAAAGAGAGCCTCCTTGTCGGGGTAGTCCAAGATCTCTAAGAGTACCTCCGAAAACTCCTTTACATACTCCTTGATGCTCCATTTGTGAGTGAGGCGCCGGAGTTTTGCCCTTGCCTCATGCTCCGTGTTTTCAAAGTAAAATTGCTTCTTGAGCTCCTTCTTGAAGTCCTCCCAAGAAGCGATGGTGCATATGCCCTTCTCTATATTGCCGCATCGTCTCCTCCACCATACCATTGCCATGTCGGCAAGGTATAAGGCCGCATGATCAAGTTTCTTGGTGTCCACACCAAGAGCCTTGAAGTATTGTTCCAAGGTCCATAGAAAATTATCTATCTCCTTGGCGTTCCGTCCTCCAGTGTACTCCTTGGGCTTTGGCACATCAACCTTAGGAGCAATATTAACTTGAGTGGGCACAGAGATGTTACCTTGTGCCATAGCCCTCTTGATGAGAACCATCTCATCCTTCATGGCCTCTAGTCCCTCCTTTAAGACTTTGTTCTCCTTCTTGAGTGCTTCCACTTGTAGGCGGAGATCTTCTTCCAAAGCTTTTACTTGGCCGTCACATTTGGACACAACCTCGTTCAAGGCCGCTTGCATCACTCCATGGAGTTCTTCTCGCCCATTCTCGAACTCCCCGACGTGTTCTGCCATCTCCATGAACTTGTCTTGTGTCTCCCCCATGGCAAGTTCCATCTTGGACAATCTTGTATTCATATCTGACAAGACGGCCTTCTTAGACTTGGGCTCTTCGGTAATGTGGGTCACTTCACTTTGTGACGCCATCGATCCCTCGCGGCAACCTAGAGCTCTGATACCACTTGTCACGGACGTAGGCTTTACCTTCACTCTATGTGGCGCTTGCTCACTCCCCCTTGCTTGCAAGTTCAGCCTTCTCCTTCCTTTGTTGCCTTCTTGCCTAATTCGGCCCTAAGAGTATTGTTAGCTTAATGAAAAACTCAAAGAAGAGAGGGACTTACTTGAATGAGAACTTGGAAGCTCTTTATGATCCTTGAATGCTTACAACCTTACTTGGATGGTTTGGGTTTCCCCTTAGGGGGTATTTATAGTGCCCTCCCCATGAAATGAAGGGCTAGGATCATTTTGATCCAATGGCTACAAATGGCCTTCTAGGGCCTTCTACAAACTCCCCTAAACTTCCTCAAAGTCCTAGAGGCTTTGGGAAAGCTCTAGAAGACTCTACACCATTCTCACATTTTCATGTTACATATTTACAAGATGAGAAAATGGCTAAGTGTGGGAAGTAACCCTTCATGGCCTAATAAGCGATGATGTTGGCCCAATGTACCGGTTTGTGACATATTGCACGAGATAAGAGAAACGGTTGTGTTTTACACTTCACAATTTTAATCACATCAGGGTCGATACTAAATGGATTATGCGAATAGTGGAATCTTGAAACTACTCAGGTGAGGGTAAAGTATTTAATGCCAGATGAGTACAAGATGATGTCTTCCATTAACTCAGAAAGCAACATCTAGCAGATGTGCCATATTCATCATATGTTCGACAAGAATGTGGTGGATATTACAGTCGAGGTTAACAGTGGAATGACAAAGAGCTCCTCCAGATCATCGATACCATCATAATTATCATATCTACTTACTCATTATCTTCTTTACAATTAAAGCCTTCTACATAGTGTGGCTTGTCTTTTGCTCTTCTATTTAAATTCACTTCATTGGAATTATTTAAACTAGTTAGTTGTTAAGAACACTTGTGTTATGTATAATTTTTTACTGTTCTATTTAGAAAAAAAAAACTAGATGTTTATGTATGGTGGTTTCTGCCTACATATGTTACATTATGTGCATTTTCTGATGCCGCTGGTTACAGATGTCACTAACAGTTTAATATTTGAATTAATGTAATCAAGGATTCTATATCGCAAAGCGCTTCATTTAATCCATACCCACGTTGCCATCTAGTTCATATAGGGGACATATGCCAATATCGAACTCTTCAAGCAATTCTAAGCTCGACATAACCACCATTGGTACGAAAGTGCGACACACTTCAAAGAGCCCTTGTGCGAGTACGTTATCAAGCGCAATTTCAACTTTCATTTCATTAAAAATGATAAAGAAAGTCACTATGACAAGCTGTTACTGGTTGCCAATGGCGTCTCCATGCTTCGAGAGAAGATAATCTCACAATGTTTAGAATCAAAACAGCACAAGGTGGCACACACATGTGGTGGGTGTATTAGCACAACATTCCATATGAAAGAATCGAAGAAATAGGGCAGTAGGTAAGTAATTCAAACACTCTGAGATCATCCTTTGTACCGAGCCGTGGATATACAATGGGATATATTGCATGACTATGGGGTTCATCTACCATACAAACAAGCTTGGATGGGTAAACAATTAGTGCAAAGAATTCTCCATGGAAGTGATATAGCAAGCTATCATCTTCTATTATGGTACGCAGAAAAGTTATCTAAAACTAATCTGGGAAACATCGTCACTATCGACAAGGATGGTGAGCGGTTTACTCATGGTTTTTTTGCTTTTGTGTTTGTCTTGATGATTTTCGGAAGAGTTGCAGGCCTATGCTATTCCTTGATGGAACTCATCTACTTGGGAGATACGGTGGCATATTCTTAGTTGCAACAAGTAAGGATGGAAATGAAGGATTATTCCAACTAGTGTTTGCTATCATGGATAATGAGCCCGATGAGAATTGGATGTGTTTTATATCGATTGGCAATGCATTGTATGGTGACGATGACAATGAAAAAACCATTATGTTCATATGAGATCGATCCAAGGGCCTTATGAAAACTATTTCCAGGGTCTTCCCTTTTTCCCCACATGCCTATTGCCTACGACATCTTCAAGCGAACTTTCTAAAATCAAACAGCCAGCTAGGTAGGGCTTTAAGAGATGAATGTTGGCGCTTGATTGTATAGGTAGCATATGTGTGCACATCTTCAGAATATGAAGATGCTATAAACAAACCCTCACTCATGTTAGCGCAAGCATATAATTGGTTGTTGAAAAAATAAGACATGGCACAATAAAATTGTAGATAAAAAATAAATTCAATAATCTTGTAGTAGATAATATTTATAATCTACTCTCTTACTAAATCATAATTAATTTAGAACTAAATTGCAAATACTTAAGCATTGCATGCTAATAATTTGTAATTAAATTAGAAATAAACAGCAAATATTTTCTTGTTATTGCAATACAATCCCTCTAATAATCTACGATTAATTGAAGTTTTTATTTCAACGATATTTTTATATAGGAATTCATAAAATTTTGAAACTATAAATATTTTTTAAAATTATAAAAAGTTTTGAAATTATAATTTGCTTTTAAAATTTTCGTATGACATTAAAGATAGTTTGTGTTTTATTAGTATTAGATAAATAATGGTAAATTTGGTTAAATAAAAGACTTTCATTTATTGTAGATATATTAACATATATTTATAATTATAAAACCTATTTTAAAAATATTAATCTTATAATTCAAAAATAAGATATGATATTTATCATTATTAATTTTATAATTTAATATATAATATTGCAAGTTAATATCCAATATATATTGGGGTGTGTGGGCCTTTTTTTCTCAGCCGGCTTTTAAAATGAGTAACCGACCAAAATAAATACTCACAAATTGAATTTAATCATTTTATGACTTCAAAGGATTATGGGTTTCTGATTTCCACTAGGGGCAAGCCTCTAATGTAATTACCCTAGACAATGTCACAGGAACATCCGATTAAAAAAATAAGTGTGAACAAAAATTAGAACAATCAATTTTATTCATTTTTTTTATTAACTTGAATTCATACACTTTATGGAAATTACAATGGCTTTGAGATGTGATCATGTTGACCTTATGCAACTTAGACTTATATGCCTAAGTAAACAATGATTGCATCATTTTATCTCTTTCCGACTATTTCGCCAAAAAGCACGCTTTGACTCGTCAAATCTTGGAATTTGCATCTTGGACATGATTTAGGTTTCAAGCTGTAAATCCTACATAATTTGAGAATCAGTAATCTGATGATTTGAAATTCTTCAAAGAAAAGTCTTTCGCATTTTGTGCTTGTGAAGCTTTTTTGTAACTTGTGAGAGGCAGTGTGATAAGACCTGAAAAGGTACTGGCTTGAGAGAGGCAGTGTGGTAAGACCTCGTTTGTCACCCAGTAATGGCATGATACCCAGTGATGACAGAGCATGTGAACTTAGTGGCCGATTTACTATGGAAGAACACCAGAGATGGGACTGGTTTGGCGACTCGTCCACTCATCACAAACTTCGTTGGACTTGTAAGGAGCTACCTGTAGTTGGTAAGAACAACCAAGAGAATTTGTCTAAGACTTGTATCCTTTCCATGAAAGCCCAAGGCCTTAGAATACCTAGGTTTGTATACGGTTTTAAGACTCTCAAAAGACGGTGATCATCATAGCTCAGTAATTTCTTATTCATCATCAAAAGCTTAAATTTACCAACAGATAGATGTATTATTTACTGTTAATCGTACTTCTCATCAAATTTTTAGCCATTTTAGTAGAAGATAGCTTACAGGAAGCAAGAAATATAGGAATATTATTAGTAGAGGATGAATATGATCAATAGTTCAATTCTCAGTATATCGTCCAAGATAAAGGAATCCATGAGTTACAAAGATCAAGAGAGGCCCAGCATAGTCTGGTTACTTCTCTGAAGTCTTAAAGGGACTCAATTGCACCCATTCCTGGAGAACAAGTACTGATGAGTGAAGCTAGGTTTACATATTTAGAAACTAAGTTAGATGGATTAATGAAGAAATTAGTAGCTATTGAAGCACAATTAAGTAAGTTAGATACTCTCATATCCAATATAGATTATATTAGGAATCAGATACCAAAGAAGGTATCAGAAAATGATATTGATGAATTAAGTAAATTAGTTAGAAGTCACTACAACAAATTTGATGATTAGTGACATTTTGTTATATGACGATTTTTCAAAATGTCATAGATGATGCACATATTGTGACGAATATTGTCAAACATCACTCTTTTACCCAAATCAAATATATTACATGACGACCTCTAATAACGTCACCTAGAAGCGTCACATAATGTGTAGCGCCAAACTTCCCCCCCAAATGAAGATGGAGGGAAATACTTTTAGTGACACGAGCAATATTTGGTGACGCTTTCTTCTCGTCATTAATGTGTTGCATTATCAGTGATGAATGTCTAATGTCATTATTTCATTACTTATGTCACCAATGACATTGTATTTTTTATATGACGATTTGGTTTTGTCACGGATGTCAAGACTACATGGCGACGTATACATGTCACTAAAATATAAATGTTCACGATGGTTTCGTTATGTCACAGGTACAAATTACATCACCTTAAGTATACAATGCCACATTTGTTTAACTAATACATGACATTAGTTTGTGTCACGTAAAAACCATTTTTATTTTTTGCAAAAGTGTTTATTGTTGAAATTAGTGTCTGAGCTAGAAACAAAAATGAAGAGGATATTAGGTTATGTTTAGGGGGAGAGGGGGTTGAGAGAGTTAATGTAATTTTTAATATGGAATTAAAGCAACAAATATGCTCAATTACAAAAAAATATATAAGTTAATAATTTTTTTGAAATTTTATTTTGACAAAATGAATAAGTCTTGTGAAGGTTAAATAAAGACCCTACCTTGCATGGAAAGATTTGATTATTAAACTTAGACTTGACGGTAGTTCGAAAAATTACACATCTTATCAAAATTTTAACAAAAACATTTCACCTCAAAAATGAAGTTATATATATGAAAAGTTTTCTAGCTATATATATTGTTTATTGCCGTTATTTGCAACATAATTGATGTATGAAACAAGACTTTGTAAAAATTAATAAATCATAAATCTTGTTCTTAGTAATCATCTATTTATTTTGGAAATACCTGATTTATTAATCCTCTTGGCATATTAATATTGGGTCCTTCTACTACAAAAAAGTTGTGCTATAGCGACTAAATTTAGCGGCAGATTTATAAATTAGCCGCACTAGACCACTATAGCAGCGGATTTTTAAAATTCATTACTATAAGTTAATATCATACTATACCTAGAGCAATTGATTTTTATATATGCCATTATAGATGTATTTTTAGCGGTAAATTTTTGAATTAGCTACTATAGATATAAATTTATTTATTATTTTTTAATAATAATTTTTACGGTGGCTAATTTATGTATTAGCCGGATATATATATATACATATATACATATTAAATTTAAAAAATTATTAATTTTGCAGTTTAAAAAAATAAAATCCATAAAAAAATATAAACTTAAAAAATAAATTATTATTATTTCAAAGTATTACATTAATAAAAATCCAATTCAATAATAATATTTTAATTTTGATCATATTAAAATATTTTAATTATATGAAATCATAATTTTTATTTTATTAAATTGTATTGGGATTATGAATATAAATTATTTTAATGAAATCCATGAAATCTTATAAATATTTTTATGAAATCTAGGGTTTAATGAAATCTTATGAAATCTTTTAAATAATCGCTTTCCATTATCGTAGATATAAGGTTTCTTTTGTTCAAATCGATCGTCGCTCGTGACTGAGAAGGGAGAAGCTTCGGCCTTGGTTTAATAGGTTTGCGGCACTAAGAAGGGCAAAGGCCTCGTCGCCTCCTCTATACCACCGGCGGGAGACTCTCTGGATGGTGGTATCGACTCCCATTCACTCCCTCGCTCCCGCTTGTCCGCCCGCAACGCCTCGTCCAAATACTACTTTGTAAAGGTAGCCTAGCTCCGTCTCTGAAAACCCTTGAAATTCAGAAAGGTAGACTAGTGCCTTGAATACTTTTAGTGGAACTTGAATACTCTTGAGAAGAGCTTTGAGTGTGTTTGATCGTTATGCTGATGTCTTTGGATTTTTTTGAGCAAGTAGGTATTTTATGGAATAAATCTGTGAGTACTTTGATATGTTTATTGCTAATTGATATCATTCGAGTGACTTTCCCTTTTATTGTAGTTTGGATTTGGATGTTTCGATGCTAGAATTTTTTTTTATGTTATAAGATGAATTTTTAATGTATTTCTTTATTTTTTTTGGTCATTTTGATCATTTTTTGTCGAATATTCTTCCTGTTCCTTTGCTCCAACTTCTGGATTTGTTAGTGTTTTTCTTTTTATGAATGATGGTGTTTATTAATTTAATGTGATGAATCTGCAATTATTATCTTTCTTTTTCTCAATATGATTTCATTCTTTTTGTTGTTCTTTTACTTGATTGTGATTGAGTGTATTTTATGTGAATTCAGTTCTCAATGTTCTTCTCTTATGAAATGATTAAAACTGCTGCAGCTATTGAAACTAAATTCACTTTGATGTTACAATCAGCAGCAATGGTTTATATGTCTTTCTTATTGTTTATTTTTTTTTATTTTGAATTTTATTAAATTATGAGTTAAGGGATGTGAAATGTCTTGTCTTTTTGGCCAGATTGATGTTCCATAAATGAGAGGAACAAGGAGTACCAACTAGCACCATTATTTTTGTTTCTTGAGGACTTTAGGTTCTGACTACTTGGACAAATGATTGATTCCATATCATAATCATATTATTATTATAATTAATCCCTACTTGATCTTATCTTTGTATTTATTTATGTTGTTAATCATATTATTATTATAGAAAATTCTGATTATGGGCATTCTGGGTATGGCAGAACAATGGTTGTCAGATATTAATTGGATGTGTGATGGCCATGATGGTGGTTGAATCATAGAGGTGCATAGAGATGGGCATTTACATCAAATATTTAATCAGCTAAATGCGCATATTTCCCAGTGTCATCTAACTTGAATAATTGCTTGAAACCTTATCTCAGTACAGCTAAATTACATAAAAAGTGGGCTGCATTGGAAAAAGAACATTCTGGTTCCTTGTCAGCAGCAATTGAAGCTCTGAAATCCAGCATACTGCGTCTTCCAGACTCAGGTGGAGCCAAGGTATGTAATTAAGGAGTGGAATGGTAATTCTGTGCACGATTAAGTCAGTTAAACATAATGATCTGGAGGCATGCTTGAGATGATCTGAAAATTATTTTGAGATTTTTTGTTTTTGTAATGTTTTGTTTTCCATTATCTATGATAGGTAGACGTCAGTGTTATCAAGAATGCAATTAGTTCTGCAGAAGTCCCTAAGTCCCTTGACAGATTAGGAATTTGCCCTTTTTGTAAAAAAAAAAAAAGAAAACTCTTAAATGGGTTGTACACAATTCTTTACGTTCAAAGGGCATATATGCGAATTTTTGTAAAAATTTATTTTTTATAGGTATTTGGGAAAATCAAAATATCAAAAAATATTTTTTTATAAAATGGTATTTTGTAATTAAATAAAGTGAAAGGCTGCTATGGAAAATGATAAGGAAGAAAACTAATGGCATCGTGTAATTTAATCAAAGGGTCAGGGAAAGTCTGGTGAATAAAAAGTTGGAGCTTAGGACAATTTTCAAAATAAGTCCACTTGTTTCTTTGTGGTATAAAGATGTACAATTATTATTTTTACAGGGGTTATATATGCAATTTCTGCCTTCCTCATCCTCCACCTGATTGCTTTATTTTTCCTTGCAAAAGCTTCGTCTTTTAACATCTTGGGAAAACCCTAAGCAAAGGAAGGATAAGCCCAACTTTCCTCATAGTTGGACGTTTCATTCTCTCTGGTAAAATCATTGATTCGGGGTGTTCTGTGATTCATACATGTTCATTTTGTTGACTAATCTTGTGGTAAAGTAATACCATCTGCGATATTCTGATGTAAGTATTACCTTTTTTAAATTATTTATAATAAGATTACATACTTAATCTTTTTGTTTATTATTTAATTAATTTTGAAAAATATTTCTTTGATACAATGTCATTGCATTAAAATTGTTTTATTGCACTGATTGAACTCAAATTATTTTGAGTTAGCCATCCAAAAACCATTAGACTTGTATAACTGTTATGTATGATGGTAACAAGAAGTTATGAAGTTTTATTTCTTTGAGTAGTTGAATCTAAAAAGCTTAGAAGCTATTGGCCCAAGTTTGAATTGATTATTTACTTGTTGATCACAAAATTTTGAAGCCTAATTTAGTTTCTTGGCTACACTTAGTTCCATGTTACATGTTCATTTGTTGGTTGTATTTGTTAGTAAAGGATGGGTCAAGAGGTGACATTATTTTACCTTCTATTGCAGATGGCATTTGAGGAGACATTGTTTTCGTCCTCTACCAATGCATTTATGGAGCTTGCTCTTGAACAGGTTTACTAACAATATTTATCTTTTGATTCATGGAAGATCATTTACTTTTTTATTATCACATTGTCTTTTCTCCTACACTGCTTATACTCGCACAAGCACAGGTACACGCACACACACATGTTGCTTGTTGATTACTCTGGTAATAAATGCTTAATATGGCGACCATAAATCTTCATTGCTGCTTTAAATTCATCCATGCCAATATCAAGGTTATGCTTGGATTTTCTCATTTCAATCTTGTGACTGGCAATATTTATTTGTGTAAGCCTATGAATTTTATTTATAAATTGTGTTCCTAAATGGGAAATGCATAAAGTCCTTGCTTAATTTGCAAATAACTTTGAGCAAGGACTTAATTTAGTTAAGCTGAATTTTTTGCCTTGGAAATTTGGAACCTTTGATATGGCAGTGCTATTCACATTGGACATCTTTGCATTATTTCCTTTGTGTCCTCAAGTGGAAATTAGAGCAATTAGTTTTCTAAGATGAGTGAAGCGCAGGTTTTAATTATTGTATGTTAGCTCTACTTTATGTGTAGCCCCAGAATGATTTGGTATGTTCCTTGAAAAGTATTTCCTAGGTTATGCAAAGTATATATGGGCTCCTTTAGTGGTTAATGTGTGTGTTCGGTTGGGAATGCTACAATTATCCCTTGGCATAAAAGATTGGTTTGCTGGCACTAATTAATCTTATTACACTTTCTATTTCTGCCTCTACATCAATTTCTCAATCTACACAGTAGTTTCTCACTCTAAAAACTTTTCTCCTTTACTCCATAATTTATCTTAACAGCCATTTCTATTTGTAACAATGATTTATCTTTGCACAACACCCTTCCTCTCACTTTTCCTCTCTTGTTAATTGTGGCATTATAGGAGTACAGAAAATTGCAGCAAAAGGACACAAGCAAATCCCTGAATTGTAGTGATGGGCAAATGTGCAGTAAAGTTGCAGTGTATGATTCCTCTTGAAAACTGCCTATTCATGCCTATGTCTTAATTATTTCTTGATAGAGTAGCCATTAAGTTTTCCTCTCAGTGCATTCCCTCTCTGCAGTTACTTGCTCCTCGAAAGAGAAAGGCTACAGTGTATTCTTAGTGATTCATCATGCATTTTTGGCCCCTCGTGAAAACTGTTAATTGACAAAGCTGTCAAGTTGAAAGATTTGAGACAAAAAGGGAAAGCTATCAACGTGATTAGGACTCATATTTACACAAACTGCACTGGCAGCTACAGGATCCGTCAATCTTGAAGGATTGAATTTAGTAAAATGATTGACTGCCATGACCTCTTCTTGCTCAGATAAGGCAAATGAAACCATGATTAGTACCTTCCATCTTCCTAATATCTTGTTAGAAGTTTGTGTACAGGTTGACATGATTTGTCTTTTTACTGATTCTCCATCTCTTTAGGAAAGCAGCATTAAGAAATCATTCAGTGATAGTGCATTCTTGACATCTAGTGCACAACTTGTTGGCAATGTTCCTCCTTCAAGATAATTTATAACATGTACTATATGAACAACTCATCTGTCAATTGGACACCATGTGTTGAGGCAAATAATTGCCTCTCGGAATGTGGGGAAATTGCTTCAATAATTGCCTGTGCATTTGTTAAGCCATAATCCGATAATTGCGTTGCTGTACGTCTTCCATAAGAAGCCACCATACAATTTCATTTAGTTATAGTTCGATACTTTGATTTTATGCTCTTGTTGTTTTTTTTAATTATTATTATTTTTCAATTTAACATCTGCTCTGTATGCACAGGCAAGAATTGCTTTGGAAAACCTTGAAGTCCCTGTTGGGTATGTTTTTCATATATTTACTAACACTAGAATAATTATTTTTTGATTGTGTGGTTTATCTTGGAAGTCGAGAGGGCCTCATGGAATAATGTCTTCTCAATTTTTAAAGGAATTTTCAGTTGAAAGTTGAAATGTTGCATCCTTAATTTACAGTTGTGTGGTTTATCTTTGATTCAGTGGACCTTTTTGGATTGTCATCTAATTTGGGCATGTTGGGTTCATTTGTTGCTAACATGATTTATTCATGATGGGAATAGACTCCATTGTTAGTTGAAAGCAATTGGAATTGTTTTGTTTTTTATCAAATCAGTCTCTTGTTAATTATTGTATAAGCAAACCTTGAATGGCGTTTCATTGTAGATATCTTAGTACATCTATTGGTGAACTAACTTCTAAGCTTGAATTGTTATATAGTTTTTACCTTATAAAGTTCACATATTCTTTTCTAAGACCACTTTATTTTTGACCAATCTCTAACCCATGAAAGCCTTCAGTTTTGAATTCCACTGTTTCTAATATGTAACAGATGTATTTTTTCATAGCCTAGTGAACCTTTTTCTAATTTTTGCACGTGAACGTTTGAAGAATTGGGCACTTAAATGTATTATTTAATTGTTATGTTGTTTTCTCTCTTTGTTCGTAGTGCAAAAATAGAAATCATTGTATAATATATTGGATATACTTGTAATTGTGTCATTTTGCAACTTTAATTTTTTTTTGGTGCTTATGCTCCTGCAAATTGTTTTTCTAATTAGCTGCGTAATTGTTGAGGATGGCAATGTTACAGCATCGGGGAGGAATCGAACCACTGAAACGCGAAATGTATGGACTCTTCTCTTTCTATTACTTTTTATTTGGCCTCCAATAATTCTTATGCAATTGTTGGGGATGGAAAGCTGATGATTGACTTTATTTTTATCTTCAATTTTTCTGTATGGATGATGCTACAAGAATTATGAAATTTCACTGTTTATAATGCATTGCATTACAAAAATGTTAGTAACTGTAAGTTGTGATTATGAGAAGTGCAAAATCACAAATGCCTCCATGCAATTTAAGAGCAATGAATGGTCAAATGTTTTGAATTATTTTAATACCGGTTTTTCAAGATGTGTAATGGATTGAAATCCGGAATGTTATATATACTTATGAAGCAGTCATGGATTGAGTTCTAATACGTAATATATCTGAATGTATATACTTAATAGTAAATGCAAATCAATTATATTATCTAGGAGTACTTCGAACCAAAGCTACTAAGATGAAGAGATACAGGTTTAATGTTTAGATTTAGGCTTAATGTTTTGATTCATATCTACCAAAGTAGCTAATGTGGAAAGAGTATTTATGCTAATACACTCGCTTGATTTGTGTTAGTTGATTTTAATTGGTCACACAGTACACTACCCACGTAAATAAATAAAATTAATTAATTAAGCTTTGCTACACCCAAAAGCTTAAACTAACAAGATGAGAGACTAATGCTAAGGGATTTAGATCCATATTTACTAAAGTACTTATGGGAGTATTAGTTCCTCTAAAAACACCCATAAGTTAAAAAACACTTCTGTGCTATATCAAATTGTCTGCAATAATACATAATACTTTTGTAGAACAACTGTTCACAATTAATTTATATCATACATAATATAATATCTAAATACTCTAAATTTAGCAGTCTTTTCCATAAATATGGTCTTACAATCACAAAACCAAAAAACATTATTACTACAAGAATTTCTCTTTTCTTGGAGATCAAAAAACCCTATACCATCGAAAGGTATTAACAAGCTTGATGATCTAATTACATTTAATTGAGAACGTCATGTTGATGATCTTGTTCTATATATAGATCTTTGTTGTCCTCGGCCTTGAGCACTGCAGCCTTAATGTTTAGCATAAGTATCACGATGGCAACCTTATTATGGTTCATCATCACAATGACCATCCAATTCATCCCCAATAGTGTCTAATTTGTAATTGTCCAATCTTTTTCAGTGTAGTAGTGCTTGCGTTGTCAATTGCACATTTAGGAATTGTTGGAGTTCAGTATCAGTTTTGAATCTAAAGCTGGTGTTTACATTGTTTAGATTTTGGAAGGATTTTGTGTTTTGAAAAAAAGTAACCAAAGTAATGGTTGGTTGGTGAATAACTCACTTTGCCAATCAAACACCCATAACCTATCTTGGCAATCTAATCTTATAAGATTTAATTATTTAAACAAGTAAATTTATGAATATTAGTAAATATATGTTATTGATGAAATAAGATTTTTATTTAAAAATATTTAATTTTGATTAGTATTAATTGAGTAATCAGTTTGCATAAAAGTTTTCCCTTCAAGCATTTCCAAAAAAGTTAGGTCTTAAAGACACTTTACTTACAAACCAAATGCAAGCGGTCTCATATTGGTTTATTTATTAAATATGTATTTGAATATATAGGCTTGAGCATATCATCTTATTATTAACTTGATTAGTTTGCATCTGATATGGTACTATAGATTGGTGTTAATTGATTTGATTAGTTTGTTTGCAATGTGGCTAGTTAAAATAAACTAACATGTAACAAGCAAGCAGATTAGAGTAACTGACAATTTTACATCGTAACATCAGTTAATATGGTAAATATGAATGTAAACATATATGCAAGGGACTCCCCTCTTATAAGCTTAAGCTTTTGGATTGTATGTAACATGTTTGTTTGATGGGGCTTGTAGTGACATCTGGGCCTTGTAATATTTGAGATGATATTTGAGTGGTAAGTCTTTGAATAATAAATATTGAACCTTCTTTACTGGTTTGACTGCTTGTAGAAGAGTGACTGAAGTATAGGTGATTTAAATCATTTGAATGCAATTTATTCAACTGGTAGCATGTGTTTGAAAACAGTTTACACATTTCCATTACTGCAGGGATTTGCAAGAGGAAGATAAATACTGAGGACCTATAATGTTATCCATATTTTTTAAAGATTAGACTAATGATGCTCGTTCGAATTGTTTCATCACCAACTGTACGCTAAACATCTTTGATCACAGTGGTGCTTGTTTGAAAACTGAAAACCAATCCAGTCAACAATCTTATCTTTCCAAGTAAATTTTGTCAACAATGCATGTACACCACAAAACTTAATTTAAATTGAGATTTCTTTTTCCAAATCTAACTGTCGAAATGTGGAATTTTGTTAAGATTCCTTTCACCAGAGAGTTCTATTTGTGAATGTATATTTTTTTGTGAAGTTGCCACATGCTAAGTTTTGCCTACAATAGAAGATTCCTATCATTGAATTTTGTCAGATATCACATTCTCTTCATGTAAAAGCAACATGCACATAAAATTTTTTCAATAGTTATGCTTGAATTTGCATATTACTGTTGGTTTCTCGTAGCTATATAAAGTAATATGTTGATCACCACTATGTTTTACAAACTTTATTGGATAATTATGATCTGTGATATGATATGCATTTATGTAATTGCACATGTCAACTTTGCCATTTTTAAATCAACTGAGGAAATCTGTTGAATAATTGTACTCTATTATCAGATTGTTTTGTGATCTTTTAGGCTACCAGACATGCGGAAATGGATGCCATTGATTCTTTGCTTGAAAAGTGGCAGAACATTGGACTAGACCAATTGCAAGTAGCGGAAAAATTTTCCAAATGTGATATTCATGTTACATGTGAACCTTGCATAATGTGTGCTAGTGCCTTGTCCATTCTTGGTTAGTTCACTTATCTTATCATTTTACTATGTTAGCTTGAATATTGATTTTTAAAGTATCTTCTATATTCTGTCTTAGGAATAAGGAGAGTTTACTATGGTTGTGGAAATGATAAATTTGGAGGATGTGGATCTATACTCTCATTACATGAAAAGGTTCCTGAGAACTTGTCCAGGTTTACGTCTAAACTCACTTGATTGCATTGTCATGGGTGTTTCTTTTTGTAGTTTAACTACCCTGTCAACAAATGCCCCTATTAAATAATCAAACATTAACAAGTGGGCTAACTTCTTGGTTTTGGTTTTGGTTTTATATAATATTTCTGATACTTTCTAATAGGGTGATAAAGCCTTTCTAGACATATCCCTCTTTTGTTAAATTTGATCTTCTATTTTAATTGAAAGTTGTTTCAATTTTGTTGTGGAAATAGTTGTAAAATAAACAATTTAATATTAAAACCCAGACGTAACTCATTAGTTCTGATTGCCTGAATTATTGCATTTTGATATAGCAGCTGGTTTGATTGCATTTAAGTTTATTTTTGAGGAAACTAGACTGGTAGGCTTCACCTTATGTTTGCCTTAAGCTAGAGCTATATTTTGTCTTGGCTTGCATGCCTGATTATTTGTCTTGTATGCCTTATTACTTGTGAACCATCTAAAACTTTGTTAGGAATATTATTAAAAGTTCTTTGTTCTAACTCATGCTACAGTTTGGTTTACTTGGACTGAATCATTAATGTAGAAAATCAAATTCTATATTAGTTTTAATCTTCAATATTTTCTATAAAATTAAAGATGGTGATTTGTTCCTGTGTTTCCCCCTGCTTTGGTAGAGGTAATGCTTTGAATAGGAAAGGTTTCAAATGTACGGGAGGAATCATGGCTGAGGAAGCCATTGCTCTTTTACGAAGCTTCTATGAGCAGGGAAATCCTAATGGTATGTTTTAGTTGTTATCACTTGGACATTATTCATGTGAACCCCAATCTGCTTAATGTAAATGGATGTGCTTCTGTTCTAGTATACCAATCATACTCTGATTTCGAACTAATTTCATCAAGAGAAGACATATTGTCAGTATTATCTTTATTCTATCTGTAGCCATCTAATTTCAGGATCAGAAGTAACCTGTGTGAAATTTTTTTCAGACATAATGTCTTTCAAGTCCATTGTCAGGGAAGTCTGTCTTCAACGTGGGTTGGTTTGTAAATTTGTTCTCATAAGAACGTAGCTTAACATTGTGGGTCAAAACTGAAAACTGAATGTTTTTGAGAAACTAAGTCCTTTAGCTTTGTTTGTCTAACACATCTTAGTGTTTCAGATGGCATCCATCGAAGTGTTTGTTTGTTTCTCTTGACATCTATTCTTGTTGATTTTTTTAATGGAATTTGCTACATTGTCTCTGAGATTAATTATATTTATCTAGTTCTGTTGATAGATAAGAAACCTAGATTCTTCTTTTTGTAGTTCGCTTATCATGCAATTTTATTTATTGCCTGAAATTATGAAAAATGCATACTCATACTCTTGAAGCTCTCGATGGAGTCATTGTTCTTATTACTAGCTTTGAAGCCTTCCTTTTAGTTACTGTTAGTCCTTGTTTGTGTTGGAGCATTCCTTCTGAATCAGTTTTACTGCACTATTTGATATATAGGATAACTATCTTGGTGTATTCTTATCTTTGCTGCGCAACTTCCTAGTAGAATGACATTCTTGGTGCTCCAATTTCATTAGAGCACTACTTATGCTCCCACCAAGGATACTTTCAGGTGCGGGTAAAGAACTGATTATGTAAAATTATGTAGGGCACAAATTGGCACATTGACAATACTGCTGGATTTTAAAATTCATCATTTCTTTCCTAAAGTTTGGGGGATTAAAGACCAATCTCATTAAACAGACTCATCTTTATCCATCAATAATTCTCAATTTAATTTTAACCGAAGCCCTTGTACTAATTTCTTGAGTTGATTTAGTTCTCACCATGTTAAGGTGATTTATGATGTTATATATATATACACACACGCGCACACTCACACTAGTCTATCCCCTATGTTGGTAAAGATCTTCATAGGTAATTTTAACTGAGCTCTAATCTTTAATGTTTCATTTATTTTCTTTTAAACCTCAAGATTGTATTATTCTATGCATGCCTCGTACCATTAAATGTTTGAGATGCTACTAAGTAGGCATGATAGAGAGCTTTGTTAGGTAAGGTATTCAATCAGATAATTTCCTATTAACTCATCATAAAGGCAGTTGTTAGGTAAGGAGCTTTGTTAGGTAAGGATGTCCATGCCCGCTTCTCTCCGTACTGCCACGTGGCGCCATCCCCATCCTCCATTTGGAATAAAGGGGCGTCTGAGCACTGATTCCTCCACGTGGCGTGATCCTAGCTGTCCGTTGGTGAAGAAGCGCCTTCCCATCGCGGGGCGCATCCATCATTTCCCTCGGTGTGGCGCTCTCACCGCTAACGTGGGTACTTGTTGCGTGGCATTGCTATTAGACGGAAGTGTCACCAAGGGGAACGGGGAAAACCCATCCCGAGGCAAGACGTGGCCTTGGCCGATGATCTTCACGTGTCAACATCCGAACGGATTTAAGTGATTGCCACGTGTCTACATCCCGTGGTGCTGATGAAAAAGAAAAGGAAGCCAGACACCATTAATGTTTGGGAATTGGTTATTTCAGAATAACACGTGTCATTATCCCGACCATTCACAGGATTGACCCAACGGTTATTCTGAAATAACCAATTCCCAAACATTAATGATGTTTGCCTTCCGTTTCTTTTTCATCGGCACTATGGGATGTGGACACGTGGCAATCACTTAAATCCGTCCGGATGTTGACACGTGGAGATCATCAGCCAAGGCCATGTCTTGCCTCGGGATGGGTTTTTCCTATTCCCCTTGGTGACACTTCCATCTCATAGCAACGCCAAGCAACAAGTACCCACGTTAGTGGTGGGAGCCACGCCGAGGGAAATGATGGATGCTCCCTGGGATGGGAAGGCACCTCTTCACCAAGGGACGGCTGGGATCACGCCACGTGGGGGAATCAGTGCACGGACGCCCCTTTTATTCCAAATGGAGGGTGGGGATTGCGCCACGTGGCAGTATGGATAGGGGTGCGCGCGGACATCAGTAATAATGTTTAGGCAATGGTGTTAACTTCTGATGAAGGACAAGGAAGATTAGTTTTGTTCAACATGCATCATTGAGGAAAATGGCAAGCAGGCAAATTTTATTTTTTGATACATTTTGCATAAATAAGACTGCCCTTAGCGTAATTGCAGTAGTTCTAATTTTGTACAACTCTAATCATATCATCCCAGCACCACCTAAAGTAAAGTAAGATTGAATGCATGTTTGGCATGTGTAATATCCATGGAATATAAATACTGTTGTGGTAAAATGGCTGCTTTGGATTTATTGGTTATTAAAAAAATGACTACAATGAATAGACTAAGTAGAGATGGATTCAGATGTTGAAAGTTTTGCATTCTGATAAACCTATTATTCTTAGCGGAGATTTGACAATGCTTTTATGGATGATTCAATTATGCATAATTATCGCTAAACTTAGGCGAGCATCATTTATAAAAAGACCCTTTAATGCACAAGCTAGACAACTGATACCGGTGCTGCAAATGATGGAAATGGATGATGCTCAATTGGCTAAAATAGTTATTGATCTTTTTCTCCAAGACCTATACCGGCTGTTTTGATGTCATAATTTCTGTTCTCCCTAATTCTGTTATCAATTTAAGCTCATGACTTGAATGATTGAACATGGTTTTGTATTTTCTGACGGTCAATTTACAGATATTTTGCCTATAAAAATAACTTACATTCTGTTATTAATCTATTGCAGCTCCGAAACCTCACAGACCAGTCCGAATTACCGAGTGAAGCAAATCGAGCATTTGAATTAACATATTTGGACCATGCCATCGCCACTCAATGCGAACTCATCAAATATGAGATGAGAGTGAACAATTTAACTGTCTAGTTTAAGCCCTTGCGTGTTGTAAAGTGAAGTAAATTGTGGTTGTCAAAGGCATTTACTTGGAGTAGCCATTTTAGATTTTGAAGATCCGATTCGCGTTGACGCTGAATTTATAATTAGAGTTCCATGACTGTGGGAATACGTTGTGATAATATTGTGAAACCAATGTACCAAATTATGAAGAATAATGACAGATGAGTCGATTGGTTTGGAAATCTTATGATTTTGTCTGTATTTTACGGTGTGTAAAACATGAGGTGTTTCTTGGGAAAAACTTTTGATTCTTGTATGTATCTTGTATATTAAGCTTAGTGGTTTAATCACCAAATATTCATTTATGAATAGCAACTTTTCATTGTTTTCAATTTCAAGTGGTCACAATCCAGCCATTTTTCCAAAACCCCACTTTTTGTTTCGCAGAGGGGTTAAGGGTTTTGGAATTAGATGGAAAATGAAAAAGTTACAAACAAGCATTTTATTATTTAATTTCAAGTTAAAACTCTAAAATACAGGGGTATTGGATTAAGGTAAATGACTATTTGGATATTTGAATAAATCAAGAAATAGATTTTTTTTCCCTGCATTTTTAATAAAAAGTGAAAATAGAAGGATTTTCCATGAATAAGGGTGTTTAGATAGAAAACAAGGGGGTTTAAATAAATAAGAGGAATGTGGTAAAGGTATTTGGTGGAGGAATAAAAGGGAGAATTGGATTATGGTGCCTTCTATGTTAGAATGAATAGTCTCACCAACGTGGTTAATTTTGAATTATTACTCTAATCATAGAAATCCTTTATTCAAGTAGGGCGGAGAATCATGTTATTAATGTGAGCAATTGTATTTAACCTGTGGTTAATTAAGTCATGAAAGTTAATCTTGCACTATTTGGGTGTCAGTTTGCGTCATGACCCGGCATTGTAGAAGCAAATTAACGCAGCTTTTAGTGCTCAAGTAACTTCACATAGTTTTGGCCTTACCAAAGAGTTCGTAGTCTAGTAGTATTGATTCCCCGCTTCATAAGATGTGAGTGTGGGAATATAAGAGCCCCAAGTTCAAGTCACAGGAGAGTAGCGCCTTCGAGTTCTCTAAAGATTTTGTCTCTCTTGTTCAAGGGCTTCAGTTCAATGTTTACTAGAGACTTCCCTTCAGAAAAAACCCAGTCGAAAGGTGAGAAGATGAGCCTGTGTGGCCATTCCAGCGAGAGTAGGGTTCGATATTGTGTGGTTATTGGTTTTTGCAGTCTCTTTCTTTATTTTCTGTGTATTATTGCGTCGCTCCTGTGTAGAATTCTACATTCTTTGTTATGTAGTTGCCAATGTTTGTCATTTTAGTTGTTCATTTACTGTGTATTGCTTTATGTTTGCTGTGTATAATAATATTTCGATCTTTCTTCCATTCACTCATTATATGCATTTTTTAGAAACAACATACAATGGCGACCACTCAAGTGAACGTAAGGTATCACCTGTCCCCTATCATTGAAATAGTCTCAGAGTTGAAGAAGTTGATGAATAGGCAAGACTTGGGAGATTCTTCACGAGGACGCCTTCCACTTATTTAATGGATGTCGCACCAGTGATCTAAGAGAGGGGGTTCTTGATGCCATGCTGTAGGTGTATGATGACCGCAACCAGTGGCTTAAGATAGGGAAAGCGTACTGTCGTTCAGGGTGTCGCGTGCGAAGGAAAGCACACGATGGCGGGTGTCGCGGCCTCAACTGATCACCTTCGGCCGTGCAACACCTGACATGCACCATACCGACAGGTCAGCCTTCCTTGCAAGAACAGTTAGTGAATTCCTGTTTGCATCACAAGCACAGCGAAATAAAGGAAAGCGAGCAAAACTGGAAAACATTCACGGTACGAGAAATACGACACATGAAACCCATTTTGAGAGAGAAAAACATAAACTCTCTTAGATTGAGAAATGTTTACAACCATGGTAAAAAACAATCACCAAGAGGCATTATCTCCTCCCAAAGACTCATTAGACCCTATTACAAGAGCTACCCCAATTCCAAGGTTAATTGAGCCCCATGCCCAATACAGGTCTGGCGTGAAGTCCCTGACTTCACTTAGCTTGCAGTGTCCACCGACATGACTGTAGCTTCAACCAGCCACCCTTGGTCACAACGCGCAGTAGTACCGGTCACGCGCGGTAATACCACGTGCCATCCTCGCCCCTGGCTTTACCACGCTCCCGACCGCGTGCCCACTTGCATATGCCTGCGTAAAATCTTGTCAAATCCGGAATCAGCTCTCGGTCTCCGGGTCTGATCAAGTGTCCCGCCCCGCCTAGACTTGCTAGAGATTTAACACTCTACATAAGTTTTGCAACACTTGACTCTTGGTATTGGCGTGCTTGTCCCACACGCTCATTGGTCATGCGGACATCCACGGTCTAGCGTGCGCGCGCCTCATGGTCTCAACACATGATCGTGCAGGATATTACACCAGCTCTTTGTCATGACACAACACATGCCTCGCGCTAACCGCGCGCTACCCAATCCACGCAGCTATGCCCCCTCGTGGCTTGGCCTATGTTGAAATTTGAAATGTACGCCCGCTGATCAAGTGTAAGGTCATCAACCCTTACAAATCACTCCCACTAATTGAACCCGATGTCCTCGTCGGTCTCAAACTTAAGAAGTCTTGCACTAACTCCTTGAACTGCCAAAGAGTAGTATCATGCTCCCAGCTTGCCTCTGATATATGCAAGTCCTTCCATTGGACAAGAAAGAAGACCCTGCGATTTTTCTTGCTTTGGCCTTTTACTCTTCGGTCTAGGATCCGCTCAGCCACACTGCTGAACTCCTTACGAATAGTCAGCAGGGCCCGACTCTTCTTCGCCCTTGATGGATCCGTGGGGTCCTCGTGGCATGGCTTCAAGAAACTCACATGAAAAGTTGGATGGAGTTTCAGTCGATCGGGGAGATCCAAACAATATGCCACGTTGCTCATCCGCTGGACAATAGTGAAAGGCCATCATACCTCGCGATTAAGCCTTTGTGTACATCCTTCCGATGTAACTTCTTCCACACCTGTGGAGTGAGCTTCAACCAAACCTTTTCCCCTACCTGGAACTCCAATGGACGTCTCCCTTGATCTGCATACTTCTTCATTCGGCGAGCCGCATTGGCGAGGCTATCCCGAACGCTCTCCATGATCTCTTGTTCTCCTCTTCGCCACCTCTGAAGGAGTAATAGGTTGGTATCCGTATGCAAGCTCAAACGGACTGTTCTCCGTCGATGAAGACCGATGAAGATTGTAGCTAAACTGCGCCACATCAAGCAGACTTAGCCAATTCTTCTGCGAAGTTGAAACATGGTGCCGGAGAAACTCTTCCAATAGAGCATTGATCATCTTCGTCTGCCCATCCGTCTGTGGATGATTCGCAGTTGAAAACTTCAACTCTGTACCCAACAACCCGAATAGCGCCGTCCAGAACCCCCCAGTAAAGCGAGCATCCGATCGCTTATGATGTCTTCCGGTACCCCAAAGTGCTTCACCACATGCTTCAGGAACAGCTCAGCAGCCACCTCTGCCAAACATACTACTGGTGCGGGTATGAATACCGCATATTTCATGAATTGGTCAACGACCACCATTACTGTCGACATCCCTTCCACCTTAGGAAATCCGGTGATAAAGTCCATGGAAATTTACTCCTATGACCTTTCCGGAATACTCAACGGCTGGAGAAGACCGGCCTCCCATCTTGTTTCCAACTTGTCGTTTTGGCACATGAAACAAGTTTTCACATATGCTTCAATGTCTTCGCCCATATCCGGCCAATAGTAATATCTTGTGAGCAAGGCCTTCATTCGCTCACGACCGGGATGTCCCGCCCATGGAACATCATGATTCTCCTTAAGGAGCTCCTGCCGAATCTTCCCTCCTTTCAACACATAGAGTCGGTTGTCTTTGGGGTAGAGAAGCCTATTCTCCACCTAGTACTTGCGCATGACTCCGTCATGGACATCTTTCATCAGCTTCCCATACTGACTGTTCATCTTTGCTACCTCCTCAATACGACTTTGCAAGTCATTCTCCACTTGCGTCAGTGCAGCCACGTACTCAACCATCTGTTTTTGACTTAATGCATCCGCCACCTGGCTGTGTCTCCAAGGTTTGTGGTGCCATTCAAAGTCATATTCCTACAAGAACTATTGCCAACGAGCTTGTCTAGCCGATAGCTTCTTTTGAGTAGCAAAGAATGCATTGTCAATATTATCTGTTTTGACAAGAAACTTGTTGCCCAAAAGGTACACTCTCCATACCTATAAGCAATGAACAACAGCGAGCATCTCCCGCTCATGCGCCGAATAGCGCTGCTCCGTGTCTTTCAGCTTCCAACTCTCGAACGCCACCAGATGCCCATTCTGAACAAAGACACCGTCAACGGCCTTGTCTGACCCATCGGTGTGCACCTCAAAAGGTTCTTCGAAGTTGGGCAATGCTAAGACTGGTTCACTTGCAATTACATTCTTAATCTTGTCAAAAGCACCTTGTTGCCTCTCAGTCCAACCCCATGGTTGGTCCTTCTTCAGCAAATCGGTGAGTGGCACGACCTTTCTTGAATATCCCTCGATAAATTGGCGATAGTAGTTGTCTTAGTCGAGAAAAGATCATAACTCCGGTACCTTGGATGGTGCAGGCCAGTCCAAAATCGTCGCCACCTTAGCCCAATCCATGAGGACTTTACCCCGAGAAATGATGTGCCTAAGGAACTTGATCTCCTGTTAAGTGAAATGACATTTCTCCAGCTTCACATATAGCTGATGCTCTCTCAATCTTGATACTACTTGCTTCAAGTGAACAAGGTGATCTTCCAAGGATTCTCTATAAACCACAACATCATCCAAGTACACCACCATAAACTCATCAATGTAGTCCGAAAACCCCTGATTCATTGAGTGGCAAAATGTCGTCGGAGCGTTAGTCAAGCCAAAAGGCATTACAAGAAATTCAAACGAACCATAGCGTGTCACACACACCGTCTTGGACTCGTCTCCCTCTACAATCCTCACTTGCCAGTATCCCGAACGCAGATCCAGCTTGGAAAAGTATGTTGCTTTGGCCAACCAATCGAACAAGTCCTGAATGAGAGGAATTAGATACTTGTTCTTTACCGTGATCTTGTTCAACGCCCGGTAGTCCACGTATAGTTGAAGAGAGCCATCTTGCTTCTTCTGGAACAACACTGGTGCACCATATGTAGCCTTTGATGGCTGAATGAAGCCACTATCAAGAAGCTCTGTCAGTTGTCTCATCAGTTCATCTATTACCAATGGAGGCATTCAATAGGGAGCCCGGGCAGGGGGTTTGCAGCCCGGCATTAACTCGATTTAGTGATCTATTGTCCTCCGGGGTGGGAGTTCACGGGGTAGTTCCGGCGGCATCACGTCTTGAAACTCCTTCAAGACTTCAGCCATAGCTGAGGGTAGATCACTCACCAAATCATCCTGCACTTCCAACAAAGCAGCTACATAAGTGGGTTCTCCATGTTTCAACCCTTGCACTACCTGGTGCGCAGAAAGCATCGGCTCTTTCCGTTTCTTCTCATTTGTAGCTACTCCACCTACAAAGCATGGGTTCTTCTCATCCATTATAAGAAGACCACCCAAATGTGGAACAACAACAGCTTTAACAGACTTCAGGAACTTCATCCCCAATATCAACTCAAAATCATCCAATACCACAGCCAGTAAGTCAATTTTCCCTTGCCATCCACCCATGTGAATGTTCACGCCAGAGATCTTCCTAGTCATCACCTGTGCTTGGGAGTTGACTGCTTTTACTCGGCTCTTGTGTGTCCCCACGCTCAGTCCCAACTGAGTGGCCACATCCTTCCTGATGAATGTGTGAGTTACGCTTGCATCCACCATCCCTTGTATAGTCTTTCCATTCAAGGTCAGCTCCACATAGATAAGAGAATTTACAGGCCCATCACCCTTGACGGTCTTCAAGGCACCCAACAGTTGTAAAAGACTCACTTTTGCTGTGCCCTCAGAATCGCTTTCTAGTTCATTCCTAAACGCGGCCAACTTTTCGCGTTTGGGGCAATCCTTTGCCAAATATGGTCCGGTGTAGATAAAGAATCCACTTGCCCTGCTGCCTTTCCATCAGTTTTGGGTCTATTCCATTTGGCCTGGCCATTGGGTTTCCTAATCTGGAACCCATCTCCGGCCCTTCTCTCCATTGGCTTCTTATATTTGGGTATGGACTTTGACTTTTTACCCTCTCCACTGGGTAAGGTTTGTAAGTCCACCAGTGCTTCTGCTGCGATGATCGTGGAGGTGAGGTCCTTTGCGCCTTGCCTCCTTACCTTGATCTGGGCCCAACTCTGGAGTGCCGTGAGGAAGTTGAATAACTTGTCTTCCTCAGACATGTCCCTGATATCCAGCATCAAGGATGAGAACTCCTTCACGTACTCCCGGATAGTGCCTGTCTGCCGTAGCTTCTTCAAATTTGAACGAGCTACCCAAGTAGTGTTCCCAGGCAAGAATTGCTCCCATAATTCCTTCTTCAACTCGACTCACGAGTTCGAACTGGTCCGACCCGCTTGAGCATCTTCTTGCTGTCGAGTACGCCACCATAGCTTTGCATCGCTAGTAAGATACATGCCCACCAACGAAACTTGCTCATAGCCCGGTACGCTTGCAGCTTTAAAGTACTGATCCATGTCCCAAAAGAAAGTTCTCCAGTGTCTTGGCACTCTGTGCGCCATCAAATGGGGAAGGTTCAGGGACCTTCACTCGCGTGGGCGCCTCCCACCCTACTGGTGAGATGCTAGCTTCCTTGAGTTGGACGACTTCGGTCTCTAGGGACTGTATCTTCGTCTTCAAGACTTCAACAGTCAACTGGCTTTCTCTCAATCACCCACAAGATCTTCCACCATCTTCGAAAGGCTCACGAGTTGATCGTTAATGCTCCCGATGACGTTCTCTATCCGCTCAGCTATCTCCTTAAGGCGATCTAAACGATCATTCTTACGAGTTGCCATTCTCACCGACTTCACTTGTACGTCTTCTCGCGCTTCGCTTCAAGCCACAAACTCGGGCTCTGATACCAGTTGTCACGGCCTCAACAGATCACCTTTGGCCGTGCGACACCTGACATGCACCATAGTGACAGGTCAGCCTTCATTGCAAGTACAGTTAGTTAATTCTTGTTTGCATCACAAGCACAACAAAATAAAGGAAAGCGAGCAAAACCGAAAAATATTCACGGTACGAGAAACACGACACATGAAACCCATTTTGAGAGAGAAAAACATAGACTCTCTTAGATTGAGAAATGTTTACAACCATGGCCAAAAACCATCACCAAGAGGCCTTGTCGCTTCCCGAAGACCATTAGACCCTATTACAAGAGCTACCTCAATTACAAGTTAATTGAGCCCCATGGTCAATACAGGTTTGGCGTGAAGTCCCTGACTTCACTTAGCTTGCAGTGTCCACCGACGTGACTGTAGCTTCAACCAACCACCCTTGGTCACAGCACGCAGCAGTACCGATTATGCGCGGTAATACCGCGTGCCATCCTCGCCCCTGGCTCGGCCACGCTTTCGACCGCGTGCCTACTTGTATACGCCTGCGTAAAACCTTCTCAAATCCGGAATCAGCTCTCCGTCTCCCGGCCTGATCAAGTGTCCCACCTCGCCTAGACTTGTTAGAGATCCAACACTCTGCATAATTAAGTCTCGCAACACTTGACTCTTGGTATGGGCACGCCTGCCCCACGCGCTCATCGGTCACGCGCACGCCCACGGTTTAGTGCGCGTGCCTCACGGTCTCAGCACATGATCGTGCGGGATATTCCACCCTCTCTTGGTCACGACACAACACACACCTCGCGCTAACCCCAAGCTACCTAATCCACGCAGTTGTGCACCCTCGTGGCTTGGCCTATGTTGAAATGTACGCCCGCTGACCAAGTGTAAGGTCATCAACCCATAGAGCAGGCTACTTGAAAGGGAGCGCCATAGCCCTAGTCATCTAGTTCTACGAGATGACTGGCAGTGTGAAGAAAGTGTGCCTGGGACGGACACCCCATATAGTGTGCTACAGGGAGACAAGTTTCATAAAGGCGATGTCTATTGGCCCGTTGCTGAAATCACTCAAGGGGAAAAAGTAAGTTTGCTTGCTAAATTTGTGTAATGCATTTTCATGTGTATTATTATGATTTCATGTGTATAATACTATATTCTTGTGTAATATTGTGGCTTCATGTTCAATATCGTGGCTTCTTGTGTAATATCATGACTTTCGGTGTAATATTGTAGCTTTCTGTGTAATATCTTGGCTTCATGTGTAATATATTGCCTTCTTGTGTAATATATTATCTTCTTGTGCAATATATTGCCTTCCTGTGTATTATTATACCTTACTGTCTAGAAATCATGATTCATGTGTAATATTGTAGATTATATTGTAGTTTTCAGTTTTCAATTTTTAGATTATATGTGCACGATGTGCAAAAGATTTTGTAATTTTTGCGTATTCGCTTTGTAGTTTTTCGAACTTTTGTGCCAGCCAACAATGAGGAGAATGCATTGGTTGCTAATGTCAGGCAAGTGACCCGGACGCAAACCATTGATAGAGCATCTGAAGAGGATGACACAAAAAAAGGGTCTTGACAACCAACCTGACACACCAGGCCAACGAAAAAAATAATGTCCCAATGGACACTGGGAAAAAGCCAAGCGTTGCACCGTCGAGGAAGTGAGGTCAGTATCATTTCCCACCAATCAACCCCTTAAAAATTGCCCACCGTCGGTTGTCTGTTGAGAGCCCGAACGTTGTTCTGTAGGGTGATGATGACATACACCGGATATTACAGTGATTACTAATTGTGTTTGGGGAACTGCTAGCTCGTATAGAAGATCGTGATGCCTAGATTGCAAGGTGACAAAGGGCTGACTCACGGTCATAGCCTCTGGGCTCTGACACTGGTGTGGATCCAACAGTTGTCCTTCCCTGTCTTTCTTTAGGTTCTTTCCCTACTTCAAGTTGGAGGTTCAAACAAGGGGCCCAGTCTTGGCTAGATCGCTCTATGCAGCATAGTGTAGAGGCGACTGACAATGAGGAAATTCCCGCCCCTTAGGAAGCTATATCCTTCCTAGAGGTTGAAGTTTCACTGACAACAGTCACCCCACCCATCCTCGCCGATGACATTCCTACTGCCGAGGATCCCTCTCATTGGAATCCCTAGTCCTGAGGCTCCAGTGCTCGCCCTTGTTCCGGTGACATCCATCATTGAAGGCGTTAAAACTGAGACCTCCCAAGTGGGTAATGTGACGCATAGCTGCGCTAGAGATAAGTAAAGCTAGCCATAGTTATTTTTCTCTCGGAGAGGCCTTCACTAAAGTGAGCCCAATTGAAGAAGACCCCACCGAAGAGGGCTCCACCGAAGAGGGCTCCCCAAAAGAAATTATTTGCACAACTAGAATCTTGCTCAAGCGACGCATCAAAAAAAGGAAGAGCGGGCATTATGCGCCATCGACATATTATCATAGTCTCTCTCGGTTACCAAAATATAAACCCAAGGATGATGCGCTTGAGCTAGTACCATACGATAGTCTAGGGACCATGTAAGAGAAAAGTGCTGTTGAGAAGAAGCCGAAAACAAGTTTCCTGCCAAAGAGGAAGAAATAGGCAGCTTTCGATGGGCTGAACCAAATGGAACAAGCTGTTATCCCAGTCTACTTGAACACACATGTTGACAAGTAACTTTTCTGTGTATAATATTCCTATCCTGTGAGAATCGGCACTTAATGTGTATTGTTATTGAATCTTGTGTAACACATTATGTTCATGTGTAATTATGTCAACAGTACCATCATTTGGAGAGATGAGTATGGGTATATGACCCGTAAAAGCCTTTATGTTCCCTTGGAAGGAAAGATCAAGTACTTGATGATGTTGTTGATGTCCTTATCCTCATATTTTGTGAAGAATTGTTGACAAATCCATTAGCGTACAAGATGTGCGCTGTTGTTAGGTGGGCACTGGCACTTGCTATGCAAAAACTGCAATTCACAGCTGAGCAGACATTATATATGATGGAGGATGCTATGTTCAAGCACAAACAAGCAGAGCTCATACTTATGCCCATCGTCTATAACAGTCGTTACCATTTGGTCGTCCTTGACATTTCAAACCAGAAGTACATCCACTATTCATTCCTTATGTCACATGTTACGCATGTATATGATGATGACGCCATAGCCATGATTGGTGACTCAAGGATCATTTCGAACCTTTCAGCGGGATCTCTTTGAACAGTTTCACTAATGATTACTGTTTCTCACGTTTCAGTGGGATCTCTTCGAACTGTGCATTGAGATTAATACAGGGCACAACAAATTTAAAGATCTTCCGCTGGAACATATACAGGACTACCCCCAACAAGACTTCCGAAGCGTTAATTACCTCGTTTTTCTCGTGCACTATATGGAGCAAAGTTTTTATAGGGAAAAGTTGGACATACCTTTGTCGGACGTCCCATACTTGCGGTTCCCCTACGTCACACGGATCTTGGTTGATGGTAGGCGGCGAAAAGTTATATCGATTGCGGATGTGGCGGAGATCGTAGCCCCAAAAGAGGACGTTCTTGGGAAAGAGGATGACGCAAGTGATGAGACTGCTGCCGGGGAATAGGGCGTTGTTGTGAAAGATGACGCTGACCCATTTGACAATTGCTAATGTTCTTTGTATTTCTCTCATGTACAAAAATAAACATTTGTACTAATGTCTATTACACAGAAAAGAAAAGAATATACAGGAACAACAATTAAAACATAGGAATGCCAAATAATACACAAGAATAACAAATAATACATAGGATCAATAAATAATATAGTGGAATACAAAATAATACACAGGAACAACAAATAATACATAGGAATAACGAACAATACACATGAACAACAAACAATACCCATGAATGACAAATAATACATAGGAATAACCAATAATACATGATAACAATTAAATGTACACAATGCATGTTTATATTGTACAAAAACGCTGAGTTAAAAAAAAACTTGAAATATCCCCACCCGTATTACGCATAAGCTGCGTTACATGATCGACGATTATGCCCACTTTGATGGCACCGACTACAATGTAAATCGCGGACATCTAAAGCCTGAGATTCAATTCTTTTTATTCTGGACGACCGAGGATGCTTCTTTGATATTGGCGACCGCATCCAGAGTTCACGCTTGTCATCACATGGCTTGCCACTATTAGGGATAGGGTATATTAGGTTGGCATATGCACAACGATACCATTTGACTGTGAAATAATTGCCCATGTAATAGTGGACATTCGTGTCTATCTGCATAATCGTGGCACATGCATGCTTGCACCGGCGGCCATGCACTTCCCATCTTCTGCAAGAGCACTTTCGGATTTGGAGGCTGAGTACACTGTTGTGTTTGTCAACCACTTTCTATCAGTCTAAACCTATAGCTCTGATATCAGTACAATTGTCACACCCATCCCACAGGATCAGTACACGACAACTGCCACAACAACTCTAGAAAAGATACCCACACCACTCAAGTCTCGAGTCACCGCAAAGCTAACCACAACCTAGGAACAACAAACCTGGATAATAAGAGTACACAGAGGAAGTAATCTAACAAAAGCCTGAATACAGGTTTCTCATAAATACAACGAAGGTTTCAAACAGACAGATAAGCAACCAAACCATGCATTAGAGTGTCAATTTCACTAGTGGATCCATGTCCTTATACAATGCGTATGATAAAAAAGAAACATACATTAAACAATCAAGGAGATAGAAAGCTGGGGAATGATAAGCACTTCGTTCCGCCGCATCTCCACTACTAGCTAGAGCCTGGAAAGAATGGGCTGAGCAACTAGTGCCACTTAGTGAATGGGTTAGCACAGTTCCAAAAAATACAAAATAATCTATAAAACGATAATACAAGCTTTTGTAGCAATATAAATATAGTCCAGAACATTTCAGTATATATATGTATATATATATAGCAACATATACACAAGTACAAGGAAAACATGTACAGCTTTAACAAACTACTTTGCTTAAGTAAGGTTTTAATAGACATAACTCATGAATAAGAAAATACAAGTTTTAAAATCATATAACACGATGTACACTATCAAACACTTTTTGTTATGCATAAAAAAACTAATTTTCCAAAAATATGAGGTTTCCAACTCAAGCAATCGATAAGTGGTCCAAAAATCCCTCTAAACTCTAGCCGTGGCCGTAGCTAAGTTTAGAGCATTCATGTCCTTAACGTTGATCCATTAAAACCGTGTGTTGACTCCGGACTCCCGATATTCTTCCAGTTAGGGCTCTACGCGGCACCTGATGTGGACAAATCAGCCGGGTCCAACTCGCCACCTCTAAAGGCTGGACTGTGAGGACCCCTACTGTAGCAGGCGGGTTCCAACCCCATCACTAACAAAACCACAAAGAGTATATAATCAATAGAATTCAAGTAAATTGTTTCATGATAAGCGTACATTTACACTATATTTTATATATCAACGTGCACATTTGTTGAACTTGTATTAGAGTAATTATGGAAAAAATGAGGCTAAGTTAAGTGTAACTCATCTCTACAAGTACCAGGAAGATCTTAAGCGCAAAGGAAAGCCAAAAGAAGGAATTAAGAGTGAAAGTGTGGAAAATGGAGCTTTCCTGACATAGGGAGTATGCTTATACACGTGAGATGAAGAGCCAAACAGAAGACCTTACAGCTTTCTCTTATGCCCTTAAGCAGGGCTGTAAATATTACCCAGAGAGGTTTACAAAGGGAACTAACGCCCGTAAAGAGTGATCACAAAGCTAGCAAGACAAGCTTACGGTCCCATACTTATGGCCATAAGTGGAGCCGTAACAGAAAGACAGAAGAGCTTACTGGCAGAGGTTACGACCGTAAGCGAGACCGTAAGGCATGCGATCAACAGAAGCCCCGAGACTTATGGCTTTGACTTACGCCTGTAAGCTGGCCGTAAACACGAGGGTATAAAAGACATTGCTAATTTTCTAAGAATGAGGGTTGAGTTTTGAGGAGGGCTGCTGGAGAGGAATTAGGGCAAAGAGCGACTTAGGCCCGTAAGCTGGCCGTAAATGCGAGGGTATAAAAAACATAGCTGATTTTCTGAGAAGGAGAGTTGAGTTCTGAAGAGGGCTGCTAGAGAGAAATTAGGGCAAAGAAAGGGATTAGCGACGGCTGCAAGGTCAGCGGTGACATTCACCCATTGAAGAGAGGGAAAACCTTGCCGGTGCTCATCACCATCATCAACATCATCTTTTAGGGCATCAGCATGATCAAGAGCGGTCATTTCGCCAACTTTGAGGGAAACTTCAAGTTGATCATTTCGCCATTAATCCTTGAGGGAGTGTAGTTTATTTTCATGTCAATGAATATGGTTTTGTATGCTTTCTTAATTTGCTCTTGCTCCATAAGGAGCTAGACTCTCAATTGGGGACTTGGACTTGAAACCTTAGGGATATTTTGTAGTGGATTCTAGTCTTGCATCTTTTCTATAATGGTATTTGTGTTTTGATTTGGAATTGTATTTGTTCAATTTGAATGTATGAATTGTTCTTATTGCTTGATTGCTAATGTGCTCTGAAAACCCATTAGGCCCTAAAGGCTAATGTGTGGTGAAAACCCGTTAGTGGATCATTTTCTCTGAGTCAAAGAGGGTTGAAAAAGTGAGCCTGCATGTAGAAGAGTGCCCTCCTTCCCATCCACTTTGGTCATCTTATGATGGGTCACCCGCAAGTGTACAGGGTCGTCAAGTAATACTTTATGCATGACACAGGGTTCGTATTCCACGGGCCCCTGGATCTACTATTACTTCTCCATTGCCTATTTCCTAAACTAACATTCCCAAAGATACAAAATAAAAATACTAAAAGGGTAAACTAACACATATGAAATCAATTCTACTACACGCGATTAGCAATCAGGGAGATATCAAAAATGAGAAAAGGTGATTTGGACAAGGAATCCCCCAAGGATTTTCATGAAGCACGGGAACTAAGGATGGGATTGATATTGTGATGGTGGCTTTGGCTGAGAGAGTCCTAAATTCAGTAACCCCAAATCCCTTGGTGATTAACCCCTAATGTCATACGAGTATTGACCGGAATCCCTTCCGACCAACTCCTCCTATGATTGCAATGGGTTCAAGGAAAACTCTTATTAATAACAAACACTCTCTTGGGTTTGAACCTAATGTTGAGTACTTGAATCCCTTGGTGTACCGACACAAAAATCCACTTTCTATCTATGTGAGTCCAGTACAAGGGTGCATCCCGCCTTGCCAAGCACAAATTAAGAATTGAACCACATAGTTCTTATGCAATTCAAGACATTAAAGAACGCATAGAAAGAACCACAAACCACAAGTTTCTATAAGAGAAAACCATCATCCAACATTACATCTACAAAAGAAACCATCCAAATATACAATGAACAAATCCTAGGGTTCATCAAGTCCAAACACCAACCAAGTTAGTTCCTCATGAAGGAGGAACACTTATACAACATCAAAGAACACAAATACAAGAAAAGGGTGTGAAATATTTCCTCCAATTTGAGATCTTCTTGAATGGGCGAGGATCTTGAAGTATTAGAAGTGATGCCGCCAAGATCTCTCCACAATACTTCTTTGGTGCCTTGAATCTTCCTCCAAGCTTCTTCTTCCTTTGATTTCCTCCCTCTTGGTAAAAGTTATGTGTTAGATTGGTCAAGATCGCCCCAAGAATGGGGGGTGGCGGCTAACAAAAGGCCAAGAGAAAATTCGCCCCCAAATGCCCTAACTTTCATATATAAATGTCCCTAAAAAGGGCTTCCTGCAACCCATGCGATTTTCATGCACCTGCATGGAGGTTGCATGGCTCTTGGGAAGCTCCATGCGGGCTCCATACGGCCTTAATTCAACTCCATGCGGGCTCAACAATACTCAGCCTCAAAATTGCTCGTTTTGGTCCAGATTTCGCCCACATTGTGTTTTCGACCCACAATGCCTTCTTCATGATCTACAAAAATAAAAGAACCAAATCAAGCATAAAACATGCATCGATCCATAAAAATATACATGCAGCACAAATAAAATACATGAAAAGACATGTACATTTAGGCACTTATCACCTTAGTGTCTCCTTGAGCTCTGAGCAATCATGTAACCCTTTAGTCAAGAGAACTCTCCTTCAAGGAGTTACATCAGATCGGGATTATATATTGACATGCCGTTTGCATCACCGCAAGTGCACGGGTCGTCAAGTAGTAAAGTAGACCCGGTAAAGGGTCGGGTTGTCGTACCATAGGGAACGAGACTATTAATACTAACTTTAGCCTATGAAATCTAGCCTGAATAACTTGGCATAGGACACGTCTAATAATTGCTGTAAAAGAGATTAAGTAGGGGGGTAGAGTCTAACACATGAGATTAACACAATAGAACTCATGGCCAACTAGCCGCTCAATCATCTGATCAATGAACGGTAATGGAAAGTGATCTTTCCGTGTAGCGTCATTCAACTTTTTGTAGTCAATACACCCGGCCCGGCTGTTACGAGTCCTTGTGGGGATTAGCTCGTTATTATCATTTCTCACTCTTGTCATGCCTCCCTTCTTCGGTACTACCTGTGTTGGACTCACCCAAGCGCTGTCTGATATTGGGTATATGATTCCAGCGTCCAACAGCTTCACAACCTTAGCTCGCACTACTTTCTTCATATTAGGGTTAGGCAGACGCTGTGGTTGAATCATGGGTTTGAAACTATCTTCCAGGAGAATTTTGTGCATACAAAATGACGGATTAATCTATCCTTTTGCACACAAGTCAGATTAGAGGCTATAATCATGGGCAATTTGGATACTTCTTGAAGGAAGGTGTACTCCAAATGGTTAGGGAGGGTTTTTAACTCCACATCTTGAGTGTCCTTTATTGAAGGTCGAAGATGATGACCCATCAATGGATTAATGTTCTCATAATCCTCTAAGTTTGTCTGCCCTTCTTCTAAAGATTTTGATTCCGTTGATCAGTTCTTTTCTATCTCAACACTCTGGCATTCAACATCATCCATACCACATACATCCTGCACCACATTTATAGTTTCCCTTTCTCGTTCTCTAATGCCACTCAACCACACATCCTCCGTCTGCGGTATTTCTAATAGGTTTCAACATGGGATCAAATCATTCTGGGTTGGTAAGGTAGGTTGTTGGCACCAACGCTCCAGCTTATTCTGAATGTCGATCAACTTTGTCAAGATTTCATGAGTCAAATTGGCTTCGTCAATCATTTTTTGCACAAAGAAAATTAAACCTGAATAGTAGAATTGGAAGGGGCAAGGATGTACAAAGAGTAATTAAAAAGAATAAAGATTTTTACAGAAATAAAACTAGGACACAAAAAAGAAAATAAAAAGAAGAAAATGGCTAGAATGACTGAGCTAAAGTGTTTCTAATATCTTAGCATCCCCGGGAACAGCGCCAAAAACTCGACACGTCCTTTGCGTCACCGCAAGTGCAAGGGTCGTCAAGCAGTAAAGTGGACCCGATAAAGGGTCGGGTTGTTGAACCATAGGGAGCGAGACCATTAGTACTAAATTTAGCCTATAAAAGCTAGCCTGAATAACTTGGCACATGACAAGTCTACTAACTGTTGTAAAAGAGTTTAAGCAGGGGATAGAGTCTAACACAAGAGATTAACACCATAAAGATTAGCGGGAATACTTGGACAATACTCCTTTAGGGTTTAAACAATGAAAACCGAATTCTATTGAACACTCCTTAGTCAAAAAACAAAAGTTGAATAAAAATTTGGTATCTTGATGGGTTTTCACAGCACGCTAATTATCAAGATCTAACGGGTTTTCACCACACGCTAATTCCTAAGAATTAACGGGTTTTCACCGCACGCTAGCTTAGATAAATAACGGGGTTTTACCGCACATCAATAACTACACATTATGTAATAAGAATTGACTCAAACTACACATGCATTCCCACAATCAAACTTCATAATCAATTGAGAACAAAAAGAGTGCAAATAGAATTCAAACAAATCCCTATGGTTTCAAGTCCAAGCTCCCAATGGGGCTTTAGCTCATAATGAAATATAAAGCAATTACAGAATTCAACATGTTCATCATCATAATGAGAAAACTAATGAGTACTCCCTCAAAAACTAAGAAGATAAGAGTCGACATGAAGTTCCCCTCGACGTTGGTGGAGAGATGACTCTTGATCACGATGACGCCCCAATGGATGGCGGTGATAATAGTGATGGACGCTCACGTGGATTCCTTGCCTTGGAAGGATTAAAATCGCCCTTAACCTCGCAACCTTCTTATCCCCTTCTCCAGCCTCCTTTCTCCCTAAGAAAATCTCAAAACCTAGCACCGCCCCCTCTCGGATTCAGTAAAGTCTTTTATTTCGGTAAGTTTACGGCCGGCTTACGGGCGTAAGCTCCGGCCGTAAACCTCGGGGTTTCATCTGATCCCGTGCTTTACGACCCCCCTTACCACCGTAAACCTCTCCCATAAGGGTTTCTGCCATCAGGTTACGGTCCCACTTACGGCCATAATGGGAAGACCGTAAACCTCATCTTGTTAATTTTGTTCTACTACTTACGGGCGTAAGCCGCTTTTGTAAACTTCTCTGTCTTCCACTCACGGTCCCACTTACGGCCATAAGGCTGACCGTAAGGCTCTCTGTTTGACATGGCTTTTCAACTTATGGGCATAAAGATGCCCACAAGGCCTTCTGAATGTGGCTTACGGCTGTAACCCTGGCCGTAAGTAGCCCGTAAGTGGTTCAATATGTCAAGAGAGCGCCATCTTCTACATTTTGGTACCTAATTGCTTCCTTTGGCTTTTCTTTGTCTTAAAACTCCATTTGGTGCCTGCGAAGACAGTTCACACTTGGTTTAGCCTCATTTTTCTTAAATTTGCTTTAATACTAACTCAATAAGTATGCAAATTGATATGTAATATATAGCGTAACTGTATACTTATCATTTATATCAAGAGAATGAGTAACCTAGTTTAGGAAACCAAAACTGACTTGCATTAGGAACCCTAGATTGAAGCATAGCTAAGTAAGGCCCAGTGTTGAGAAAAGTCTCCATCAACGCCCTGTACTAGCTTAACCCTAGCCTACCGTGAGGGAAGAGTCTATGAACTATAAGTTTTGGGTGACTCTTATCCATTAGAGGAAGAAATATTTCTAGAATCTTGTGCTTCATTTCAAAACCCTAAGCGATCATTGTCCACGTACCCCTGTTTCATCCAATAGTTAGTTTTATTCTCATTTTAGCTTTTATTTTATGTTAATTTTCTATGCGTGTTTTTTAGTTATTTTCTATCCTATTTATCGAGGCTAGATAACTTCTGCTAGAGTTAGTACTGGTATTCTTGCTCTCTATGGTTCGATAACCCGACCCTTCTTAGGGTTCATTTTATTACCGAAAGACCCGTGCACTTGCGGAGACGCAAAGGGCGTGTCATTTCACAAGGTACTTGTCTAGGACAAATGTTCATATCTCAATGATGAATATCATATGTGTATATTCATATAAATTATTTCACAAGAGTGTAACATATGTATGAAATTCCACAAAAGAGGAAGAAGAAGAAGAAGAATAAAAGAAATCGGGGGAATTAGGGCTTAAGTTCAGAACTTATAAATACCCCTAGCAGTATACCGCCGTGTAAATCCTAGCCTAGCCGTATATCTCTATGAATGAAGTGAAACTCACGCATCTCGAGAGTTACACGGGCAAAAACATTGCCTTGTACTTTAGGCCTTGCTTGTGTACTCATTCAGAGAGTTACACGGGCAAGTACACGTGGGTAAACTTCTGCGTGTACTCATCCAGAGAGTTATATGGGTAAGTGTACAGGCGTGTAAAGCAGCCCATGCCTGTGTACTTTGTCAAAACTCACACTTTAACTTGCTTTTTAGCCCAAAACAACTAAAAATGAGCCAAAACTCAAGACACAACTATTGTAAGATTATTTAGACAACAATACATGCGCGGAAAAGCCGAAACACCATACTAATGACAAATGCTCACTTGGGACTCATGTCTATGATTAAGAAGTTACAAGGAAGAAGATGGCTATAATGATCATTATGCACGAGTATCCTTTGAAAATGGTAGAACATGTTGGAATTCGAGATTTTCTTAGTTCAGTTCAACCATTGTTCAAGCCTATATCTAGAACTACAATAAGAAGTGATATTATGAAGATGTTCGAGCATGAGAAATCAAGAACAATGAAGTTGTTTGATGAAAATCTTAGTAGATTTCAAATAACTACGGATATATGGACTTCCAACAATCAAAAGAAAAGGTTTATGGCGGTTACTGCGCATTACATAGATGATGATTGGATTTTAAAAAGCTGAATTAGCAGGTAATATTTTTTTTCAACTAGTTCTTCGTCATTTATATTTTATCAATGGCATATCTTTAATTATGTTTTAATGATTTTGATAAATATGTTCATTTTTGTGCCATGTCCACATACTTCTCAAGTTTTGTGTGAAGTACTTGTGAATTGTTTGATGGATTGGAATGTTGATAACAAGTTATCTACATTGACTTTGAATAATCGTTCTACAAATGACTTACTTGAGAGTTTTATTGTGAATAAGTTGTCAAGTAGCAATCTTTGGATAGATGAAAAATTCTTGCATATGTGTTGTTGTGCAAATTTTTTGAATTTGATTGTTGAAGATGGCTTGGATGTGATTAATGATGCAATTGAGTATATTTGTGATAGTGTTGCATTTTGGGTTGCTACACCTAAAAGAAGTGAGAAGTTTGAAGATACTTTGCATCAATTGAAAATGAATTTTATTAAAAAATTGGTCTTAGGTTGCAAAACTGGGTGGAATTCAATTTTTTTGGTACTTAATGTTGCTATTAGCTATGAGGATGCTTTTAAACTCTTGAAAGAACTAGATTTACTTTATAAATGTTTTCCATCCGATGAAGAATGGGAAAATGCAAAGGAGATTTGTGACATAATGAAGTTATTTCATAATGTGACTGAGTTATTTTCAGGAATAAAGTATCCTACAGCTAACTTATATTTCCCTAAGATCTGTCAGATTAGAATTGCTTTGACGAAAGGAGTTAGTTGTGGCATTGACTATATTGAATCAATGGCATTGAGAATGAAGACAAAATTTGAAAAATATTAGGATAGAATCCATGGTGTTATGGCTGTAGCAATTGTTTTGGACCCTAGATTCAAGTTGATGTTGTTGGATATGTATTTTCCCATTATCTATGGTGAGGATAAAGCAAAAATATGAAATTCAAAAAATTCGTACTCTTTGTTATGATTTGGTGGAAGAGTATTTATCTAAATCAAAATTGAACAAATCTAGTGGTGGTGGTTTTGTGGGTAATCCTTCACAAATATTGGCCAACGATGATGATGCGGAATTCTTCAATAACTATCAATTATTTGTTGCTTCTCGTGGGTGTCAAATGGAGAATGTGAAGTCAGAGTTGGATAATTATTTGGATGAGTCTATATTGCCAATAAAAGCCGATTTTGATATTTTGAGTTGGTGGATTAATGCTATAAAGTATCCTAATTTGCAATTAATTGCAAGAGACATTTTGGCAATTCTCGTGTCTACTGTGTCTTCGGAATCGACTTTTGACACAAGCAGAAGATTCATAAATCCACACTGTAGCCGACTTCACCCAAACACAACAAAAGCATTGATGTGCACACAAGATTGGTTGAAAGGTATTATTAATATTGTACTTGAATTCATTTCTATTAAACTAATGTTATTTATGAGAAATTTGTTTCTTGATTTTCGATTTTTGGAACATTCTTGTTCTTGGCCAACAATTCAACCTATTTGTTCTGCATTTAATGAAGAGGAGGATAAGAATGATGAGATAAATATGGTTTGGATATAGTTTTATTTTTAACTTTGATATTATTTATAAATTCATTTTATACTTACAATTTTATTTATTAGTGAAGGAGGAGCTATCATATCAATTATCAAGATGCTAGTGGCCGTGGATTCTCAATCTAAATGATTTGAAGAATGAAAAAAATTAGTGAAAATATAGAATTGTTGTCCTAGTTTTGGTATTATGAATTTTATTAATGAATTTGTAATTTAATTTACTTTCAAACTTTATATTTTTTGTAATAATTAGCTTGTTATTTCATCATATATTATATTATGTTGATTTTTAGAAATATTTTGTAATAATTAGCTTGTTGTATATTGTGTTATGTATATTTCATATATGATGTGTATATAAATATATTATTGAAAAACAAATTTAGTATGATGGGGATTCTCCGACCCTGCAAGAATCCCCATGGAGAAGTGAGTGAGGGAATTTCCTCTCGCAGAGAATTTTGAGACAGGGAATCCCTGCCTCGTGGGAACCGAGGATGGGGATGGGAATCCCATTCCCCGCCCCACCCCACTTGCATTCATAAATGCAAACTTCATGTTTTT
The DNA here is from genome assembly GCA_902712375.1 of Dioscorea dumetorum. NCBI lineage: Eukaryota > Viridiplantae > Streptophyta > Magnoliopsida > Dioscoreales > Dioscoreaceae > Dioscorea > Dioscorea dumetorum. Next base: position 1,105,997 of record CACTHL010000615.1, read on the forward strand.
AGAAAATATGTCTTTATGCAAAACAAATTGATTTGATGACGAATATAGCGTTTTATTGTTTTAAACTAGTATTATGCTATTCATGCTTCATGAATGAAACCTGGTTGAGCAAAAAATACTTCTTTTATGCTATATATATATATATATATAGGTTTTGTCGCTTTATGGAGTGCGGAGCATTCTTCTATCTATCTTCCTTGTTCCCAGTCATATGTATGTTGTTCTTAAACATGTTGCATTGTATAAGGACATGGATCCACTAGTGTACTTGTCACTCTTTGTGCACGGTTTGTATACTTGTCTAATTTCTTGAAAACCTTGTTGTAATCATGATGAGCATGTTTCATTGAACCCTTTTATCATGATATTGGTTATAACTAATGGCTATACTTTGTTCTTACCCTTGACTACTTTCTATAGTAACTAGTGGATCCTGTTAGAGTCGAGCATGTAGCATTAGTTTATGTAGGATTTCACTTTAAAGATTGTTTTGGTATTCTTTTCAGTTAATATGCTAGCACAACGTCCGTGTACACACGTGGGGCAGTTGCTCTCACTGATGAGCCTACTCCTATTCCACTAAGAGATTGTTTGGTTAGCTGTAAGTAGTTGTAAGTAGCTGTGATGTAAGTGGTTTTACATGTAATTAGCTGTTTAGTTTGATGTAAAAGCTCTACTTACATGTAAGTGGACTTACATCTCACTCACTTTTACAGCATTTTAACTTATATCAAAATTTGCTGTAAGTTGAAATGCGGTAAAGTAAGTGGTATCCACTCACCACCATTTTTATTGTAAATATAATTATAAAAATATTTAATAAATTAAATTATTATTAAAATTAACTATAAAAATATTTTTAAGTAATAAAAGTTGAAAAATATTAAATTTAAAATATTTAAAATTTTTAAAAAAAATTTTATCATTAAAATACTTTATATAAATAAATAATTAATTATTATGAAAAATATTAAATAATTAGAACTAATACTAACATAATTAGTAGTATTAACATGATTACAAAAATAATTATTTATGTTTTATTTAATGTAATATTGTATTTTAAAATACCAATTCTTATTTAATTTATATAGAAAAAATATTTTAATGGCATATAATTAAATTACATTACATTTTTTAAATTTAATAAATCATATCTGAATTAATAAAATTTTTAAATAGTATTAATCATAAATAATGAGAGTTATTATAATTAATAATTTTTAGGGATAAATTTTAAGCATATTATATAATTAAAAACTTTTATAAATAATATTAAAGAATTAGTGTTAACAATATGTGATAGGAGTAATCTTACCATTTCACTTACATAGTAATCGTACTCCTTAACTTACATCAAACCAATCAAAGAAAAAATAAATACAACATTTCAAATTACAACAAACTAAACAGCTGTGATGTAAGTTAAAATACAACATCTTCACTTACACTGTAATTTTATTTACATATAATTTATTTACAGAGAACCAAACAAACCGTAAGAGATGTGCTGCATGGAGTGACATCTCCACCCTCATCTCTTTCACCACCTAGGCAGGGCGTCATTTCAAGGCATGAACCTGTCGTGACAGTTTCAATGGACGCTATAAATTAACGTATATAATTTTTAGAAAAGTATATTATTAGAAAAATATATGTAAAAACCACGTTAAGATTTTGCTAGGTCTTCCCGTGACTTTTATAAATTGGTTTATAAGTCTTGAAAAAAAAAATTTTAATGAAACTATTTGTAAAATCCCTTTTACTTTTTGATAGACCTCTTCTGGCTTTCTACATATTCGTATATACGTTTTATTCAAATATATATTTATAAAAGTATTTTTAAAATGCTATTGTTTTTTCCTTGGACTTTCACTAGTTTTTTTGTAACTTTAACTAAAAATTAGATATTGAAAAACAATTGCTGGCTCCATGCCTGCTGTTCACATAATTTTTTCATTATCATTTGAAGGTATTTGCGTCATACATATAAATACTTTTTGCATTTATTTTTTCCGCAAAGATGATTTATTTATTGATTTAATTGTTTATTTATTTTTGTGAGACTAGAAGAGGGATGGTTTTTTCCTCACCATATATTGGAATATTGAAATATTTATGCCCAGTATTGTTTTTTATGGAGCTTTCAGTAAATTCCATGACACTAATTAAAACATAGGTAGTATTATGGTTGAATATTGGTTGGGATTGTAGAAATTACTTGTAAAACATAGGTAGTATAAATAATATTTTTACAATATTCAAGGAAAAAAATTTGAATTTAATCTTAAAATCTCATTTTATCAAGTTAATTTTTTTTGTGTTAAAAACTTTGAGATGAACCTAATTAATATACAATTCATTTACGTAACGATGGAATTTTGCAAAATTGTCCAATATTAGCAAATATTAGTGAGATTTAAAAAAACCAGAAAAAAAACTCTATATTTTTATAAAAACGAAATCATTGCTTATCAATAAAAAGAAAAGATAAAATTCAAAATTCTTCAAAAATGCCAGGCATCCAAAAAAAATTCTAAAATCAAACTATTTGAATAAAATAAACTGAAATTTCTATTAAGAACACACTATCATACAGACAATAAATTGCATCAAGCGTCAATAAATTTGTTACATTGATTTGTATTGTAAATACTACTAATAATTTATTCTCATTATAAACATTTATATATAGATTTTCAGAAAGAAAATTATAACAGAATCCTTGTTTCTCTTTCATTTTTATTTATTTTTGTTCTTCTTCCATATATTTCATTTACAAAAATGATAAGGTATTTATACATGTATGAACTGTTGAGACTAATTTGACCTAACTGTCCAAATCAAGATGATTGGTAAACTGGTAATAGTGCTAGCGGCTACTACAATAACATGTGGGCACTTGCTACAATGATGTCGGTTGTTATAATAAACTGTGGCCAATTGCTACAGTGTCACAGCTGCTATAATATGCATCATCTATTTTTACAATATTCATAACACTCCTCCTTGGATGCTTATAACAGAAAGATATAGCTTATTAAAACTTCAATTGGAAAACCTCAATTTGATAAAAACCTAACCAAGAAAACAAGTATTAATTCCTTAGTATATTTGAGAGGTACCGCCTCATTAAAACCTTGCCTCAGAAAAACCCTTTGGAATAAAAACTCTGACGAAGAAAAAAAAAATACAATCCCCACCTCAAATAAATATCCTTTTAATGTATTTCAGGAGTACTTACATCCTTGAGTCTTTTCATCTCGATTTTGTGGATAAAACTTTGATGAATACACACCGGATTAATTTTGTGAATATGTCACCTTGAATCTCATTAGATGGAATCTTTTGGACTTCTATTACGTCTTCTTTCTAAAGATCATGGGAGTAGAAAAATTTTGCAATATATGGTTCATTTTATCATAATTAATATAACCCCTTGTATTTAAGAAATACAAGCATTGTTGTCTTCATAATTACTATAGCATTTGTTGTAATTAATGGTAATTGGCATGACGATTGTATATATATGATCATAAATAAGAACTATAGGTATTCCAACTGGCTTCATGGACAGCTAAGAATAGCATGATTTGATATACTAGTTGTAAGAATCTGCTTTGTGGAAAGCCATGAGATAGCCGTGCCATTATAAAAGAATATATATCAAATTTTGAGATCATTCTTTCTGAGGATTAGATAGGTACCCAACATCAGCAAATCCTGTGAGGTTGGATAAAGATTATTGTGAATAAAATAAGTCCAAATCCATATTTCCTCGTAAATATTGGAGCACATCTTTTATTCCTTTCCATTGTCTTTGCATTGGTGTAAAGTTGTATCTTATTAGTAGATTTACTACAAAAGCTATATCTGATATGGTATTATTTGCAAGATACATTAATGCACCAATTATACTTAGATATGGAATTTCTAAATCAAACATTATCTCTCCATTATCAGATGAAGGAAATGGATCTTTCTAAACATCAAATGTTCAGACAACCATTGGGATACTTAATAGATAAATTAACTTTGTCCATATTAAATGTCTTCAACATCTTTGCTATCTAAGTTGACTGATGAATAAATATACTAGTAGGTAAGGGTTCAATTTGTATACTAAGACAAAATCTTGTCTTTTCCACATCCTTCATTTCAAATTCCTTCTTCAAATATGATGCTGCAATTGCAATTCCATGAGGAGTATTTGCAAGATTTAAATCATCCACATATGTTGCTATCACAATAAAATCGTTAGTGAAACTTTTAATAAGTATGCATGGACATAAATTATAAGTTTGTATATTTGTTTTTATAAATTATTCACTAAGATGGTTATACCACACGCATCCAAATTGTTTTAACCCATAAAGAGATATATGTAATTTAATAGAATATAAATGTTGCTTCATTATAAAATATGTTGTTTTGTATCTTTCATGGATTTTCATATATATGTCATTTTCAAATAATCCCTATAGGTATGGTGTTATGGCATCCATCAACTGCAAATCTAATTTATTACTTGCTGGATGCTAATAAAAAATTGAAAAGTAATACCATCTATTAATGGAAAATATGTCTCCTCATAATCAACACCAAGCCTTTTGAGAAAATCCTTGAATGACCAGTCTTTTATATCTTATAATTTCATTGTTTTGATTTCATTCTCTCACAAACACCCATTTGTAACTGACTAGTTTTATCACTTTCTAGTGTTAGCACAATCAGCCCAAATACCTACGTTTTGATAGGGACTTTACATAAGCCTGAATAGCTTCTTTCCATTTTGCCTAATCATTGTTTTGTTGATATTAGATAACAAATCGCGGTTCTCGATCATTATTTGTATTTATTTTTATATCGGTACCCACGTTGTAGATGAATATATCATTTATTTTTATCTCACACCGATTTATTATTTTACTATCATCTACATAACAAATTGAGTTTTCACCATTTCAGAAATATTCTTCCCATTAATTTTTTTTTATTATCATGCTCTAAGGGTTTCATATATTGATCTCCCTTCTTACATAGGAGATTCCCCTCTTCATGAGCAATTCTCTTGTTTCTTTTCTCTAGGAGCTGAATTTTTAGCGCCTATTGATCTTTCAATTTTTTGACGTTATTTGTTTCTATTTGTTTTTGCATTAGTATATTTGGAATCTCAATTCTTCCAGGAGCATTAACAACTGGTATATATGACTTGGTTACTTTGATGGTATCAATGATCTTTTGAACTTCATGTTCACATTTACTAGTATATAATTGTGTTATATTCATGTAGACAAAAGCAAAACAGGAAACCATTTAGTCAATGCATCAATTAAATACCTGCATGGTCCGCATGATGGATGTATTGGTCCAATAATATCTCGTATTCGCTCTAAAACTTTAGAAAATTCACTGGTCACCTTAGTTGCAGAAGATCTGTTTATCTACTTTCCCATTGAGCATGTTGAACATATATATTCATTATTTGTTAGGATTTTATAATTTTTTAGTGGGTGCCTATGAGAATTAGTAATTATCTGGCACATCATAGTAGTACCAGGATGCCCAAGTCCTTTATACAATATTTTAAAGATTTCAAGATCATTAGCCTTACGGATCAAGACTACATGTGATTCTATCACTTTGATATATGTAAAATATAATCCTAAACATATACAAGGAAAGATATTCAATTCCTTCCTTATCAACCGTCTCTTAATGATATTCATTAAGACTTATATCTTTAAAACTGAAAAGATTCCTCCTAGACTTGAGAGAATATAGTTTATTTTTAATCGATAGAGTTGACCCATTTGGCAACACAAATGATGCTCTTCCTGAACCTTCAGTCAGATATGATGACCCAACTATCGTGGCTATACATGCCTTTCTCATTGATTATGAGATAAAATATATTTCATTTGTTAAAATAGTATACATCACCCCGCAATCAAAATACATTCTTCATCTGCCATATTTTTCTAGCAAAAGAAAAGAAAAATAACTTTAACATAATTTTAAAACATTATATATACAAAAAATACACTACAAATCTAGTCTATCCGAAAATATGATACATCTAAATATGTATAATCAAATATATTTATATCATTAGTAGGATTATCTTTAGTGGAGTTAACTATGACATTTTCAGTAAAATTTGTCTCAAGATATTTACTTTTTTATCTTTGAGTGATTCCTAGTAAAAACGGACAAAATACTTAGAGGTCTTGCAAATTCTGGAGCAATGGCCTTCCAGGTCACAAAGATAACAGGTTTGTCTTTTAGTTTCAAGCCCTATGTTTTGACTTTGTTGTTTTTGTTGATGTACTTCGATTTTACCATAGCGTGATCTGAAATAATTTGGCCCCCATCACGACCACGTCGTTCCCAACCACCATTATATCCTCGTCCACCAAAGTTTTTATAATAGTCACCGTGACTACGCCATTATTTTTTTCCATAATTAGTTTCAAGTAGTCCTGCTAATCCAGATGGTTGAGGTTGATAATTTTGCATCAATAACTCATTATTTTGTTCCCCTAGAAGGAGACATGAAATCAATTCAAAGAACTTTGTAAAATTGTTTATTTTGTATTCCTGTTTTTATAGAAAATATCGAGCATGAAATAATTAGTTTCTTGAGCATCATGTTTTTCGCTAGTGCTTATCCTTAGAGACATAACATCGAGACAATTTCAAATAGTTTCATGTTTCAATTATATTCTTGAGCATCATGTTTCATTTATATTCTTGCATGCTCTTGAAATCTTGGAACTTGATATTTGACCAATCATTGCATGCTTTGGGCAAATAGACCATTCTGAAATGTTCAAATATCTCTTTCAATATAACCATAATTCCTCTCGTATCCTCAATGGTCGAATAAGATTTTTCTGACCATTATCAATGTGATGCCTTATAAATATTATCAATGTGATAGCTCTCCTTGAACACATACACCCAACTAAAAAGATACTTGAATTTAAAATTACAAAAATATACAAAATCAACAAACACATTTGTATCATAACAAGTAATATTTATGCATAAACATATAAACTGTCTATCAATAGAAATATCTTTCAGAAAATAAAAGACAGGCCAAATAAAGATGATAAAATACAAAGGCACATATTATCCCATTTTCTAATTCATGGGAGAAGCTTGCAAACAATTTTCAATTGACTCAGAAAGCTGCTCATGAACATAAAACGCATTGCTTACAGACAAATAATTATTCCAAAATTCAAAACCTTTAGACTTCAGTGTACAAAAAGCTTACAAACTGCCAAAACCTATTGCTGGCAACCCCTTGTAAAAATGGGGAATCGCTATATACCATTATAAAATTGCATGTGATACATGCCATTTAAAAATCAAAATTAAAATTTATTGACCTTGAGGTGTATCTTCTACAAAATTTTTAGGTAACTTCTGGCAACACAAGCCCATAAGCATATATGATTTTTACAGTGGTATATCAGCAATTACCCATTTTTGTATGGGTATGCAAGCAAAAACCCTATACACAAATAGTCACTCCAAATGATGACAAAAGCAATTTGCAAGTGTGATCTCAATCACGAACAAATATATACACACACACACACACGATTCTCATAACTCTGTTCTTTAATACTTGTCTTCTCCAGAGCATGGCCCGTCTTAAAAATCTTCCGGTGGCTACAGCATGATAGGAAAAAAGAAAATATTCAGAGTGTTTGTAATTAAGATTTGAGAAAAAAAAAAGAAAAGCCTGGTTTTACCTCTGCGATGATTTTAGTATTACGAAGGTTTTGAGTTAGGGTATCCACTCCATCATCGTTGTCAGTACTACATAGATAAACAAAGGTAGATTTAAAAGGAAATGGATAAATACTTCAAGCTACATACATCTTAAACATACAAGATGCATCTTAGTATCACAAAAGAAAAACTACCTATTATTGCATGAAAAGCAATCCTTTTGCAGCATGATTTGATCTAAATTGGATTGTTCTGCAGTTACGGGGGTCCTTTGCTTCTCTTCTAATAGTGAAGATTTAGATGAAAAATCATTTGAGATACTGATGTTATTTGACACCTTAGGCTTTAGACCTGAAAATATTCAAGATAAGCATTGAAGGAGTCATAGATTATTGAGATTTGTGAGAATATAAATCTCTATGAATATGCATTATAACATTGTAAATTAATTAAATCAACATATGAAGCAGTTAATGGTTTCTATTAACTCCACTCTCAAACTAGCCCACACGCAAGTCCAAGATTCAATTTATTCTTGGTTTTTATTTTTGAGCGGATTAAAAGAAAATTCCCAGAGTTCATTAATGGATTTCTTACAGGATGGGTCTACTGTGACGTGAGACTTTGATGAAGATGCATGGTGACATGATGCTTGAATCCATTTTGACCAATCACGCCTACGTATCTTGTCACCCTACCAATTCAAACAAAAGAAAATAAACAATAAAAAGGGCATTCTTTAGAAATGAATCTTCCATTACTTCAAGCAACTATAACAAACAGAGAAACATGTGCATGGACTGAGAGAAATACAAACCCGGATTTCTATGAAGTTTGAACTTCTTAATACATCTAGAATCAACTGTGTATTATTCTTGGCCAAATTGTTTAGCTGTAAGTGCAAGCAATAAAAAAAAAGCAAAAAAGCTTTAGGGATACAGAATACGAAATTTACATATATGTATTGAAGTTAAATATAATAAAATCTCTTGTTACCCTTCTGAAACTCGCAATACTGTGAATAGAAACCCATCCATCTTTATCCAATAAAGAGAGGAGGTGATAGTCTGATGGCAAATTTTCATCACTGCAAAATATATATATATATATTCAACACTATTTATGAGCAAAAGACAATTAAGGAATCTCATGTTATAAAAAATTAATTTATCACAGTTCAAAGCAAGAATATACCAACAAATATAATTAAAAGAAAACCATAATTGCCTGATTAAAGATATAATTGACTCAAGTCACGAACTACGTCTCTTAACCAAGGCAAAGGGGCCGGAAAATAATTTTTCTAAACATTTTATCACTAAAATTCATTTTGAATTGCAATCTCCAAGTTTGAGAAACATTATGAATGGCATAAAGAAGACAAGGAAGACAAGTGTAAAAATGAAAAAAAAATTAGAAGTTATAAAATTTCCCAGTGCTTGAGCTTCAGAAAAACACCTGAAATAATACTCTACTTGATGTACAATAGAAGCTCTTCTGTCCATTTTGTGTGGACCTTGAACAGAATTGTGATAACGGGAAGTAGAAGATACATAAAAAGGTGGAGTCCAAACACCAACAGAAGCGGCAGGTGAATAAGGAACTGCAGGTGAATACGGAACGGCAGGAGAACAAGGTACAGGAGGAATATGCCCTACATTAGAAGAGAAAATCATTTTAAAACAATAAATAAATAATCACTGAAGCATAGTTTCTTAACAATTTAAAAAGATCTGAAAGAAAACAGAGAAATAATTACAGAACAAGGAACTGAGGCACATATATAAAAAATCATGTATAAAAAGTTTTGCATTAGCATTACCGTAAAAATAAGAATTATTTATAAAGCCTGAATCTGGATAAAAATTAGGTGAACTTCTTCGAATGAAAGCCTCCGACCTAAAGCGATGATCCAGTACGGGATTTGATCTAGAATTCTGTTCTACATGGTAGGTATGTGCTTGACTGGATGCATAACCAGTTGTCTGGTGATAATTCACAACTGGGTGGCATGAGGGTGGTGCAAGATGTTGCTGTTGGTAGTATGGAAATGCATACTGATGGGGGTTTCCTTGGTAAACATGTCTCCCTGCTTCTTGGAAGTTTGCTGATGAATGATGACGTGGGGGACCACGTGTCATTGCAGGCCGAGGATAGGGTCCATTGTAGTGATTGCCAATTTTATCTCCATTACATCTCTGAATATATTTTGATTCTTTTGATGCCTGAAGAACAAAAAATAAAAATAAAATAATAATAATAATAATAATAAGTAAAATAAAAAAAGACAAACAACCAGCCAGTTAAAGGAGACATGGCTGATGAGCAATAGACAAAAAAACACTTGAATTGATGAATGAATTAGTGCCAGTCTCCAAGATTTAGTTATTGGCTCAAACAACAAGTATACTTGAACACAGTGTGGTGTACCATTTAACTACAAGAACGTCGGTTAAAGAGGAGCAACCAACCAAGGACATACAGTAATGCATGTAGACCTTTTCCCTTGCTAATAACAATAAAGTAATTAAAAAACAATACTACTCAAGACGTCTTATAAAAACATGATTTTACACCAAAAAACAACAGCAGTTTTTTAGTAAACATTAACATAAAACCTTTCAAACATTGCCAAAACACAGACAATTCTCAAGTTTCTAGCATTTAGATTCAACGGCAACCTTTATAGTTTACAAACAAAGATCCCTACCATTTAATTAAGCCAAAAACAAGTAGTTAAAACAAATTATCCTCAGCTTAATATCCAACATATATGTTCATACTTTGGGTTACACACTTCCTTTCTTCAATAAAACAAATTTCTTTGTCATTGTCCTCTTAGCTATGCTAACAAAAGCTATTTCTCTAAGAACATTTAAAAATATAAAACATTGCCTAATATGCTTTTCATCTAGTGTTGATATATCTCATCATTTCCACTAGGTTCCTGTGATCTATGTTACAAAGGTACAAGTTCTACACGCATTACGACTTCACAGCAATTAGTAATTGCACCCCTTCTTAACTACTTAGAATTTAAAGTAATCGCCATGTTTGGGAGCAATGGTCTCATTATAGGCATATTCTCACAGATATAAGGGCTATTTGCAACAAAAGTGAATAATGAAAGAGACTATGAAAAAAACCACCTGATAATCATCATCAATTACACACAAAGCCAATCTAAAAGAACCAATAAAGAAAATTTTCCACAAAATAAATCTTAGAAAGCAAAAGAGGATTAAAGAAAACCACCTGCGGCTGAGCTTGCAAACCAGGCAGTGATGATGATCGATCTCTGGAAACCCCTCCAATGCTCTCCAATTTGGAGACCCTCACGGTGGCGTTTTCTTCTCTTTCTCCACTCCTCTGTCCCAAATCCCAGAGCTTCGGCCACTGCTCTCCCAAAACAAGCAGTTCCGGCTTCTTTGCCCCCTCACTCCCCATCTCGCCCTCTTCCTCTCCGATCGATCCAGTCTCTGACTTGCCGTTCACCATCGGATTAGGGTTTCGGTAAAAGAAGTGGGATTCAGAGAAAAAAAGGGGAAGTGTTTAAGCACTTGCGAAGTAATGTTGGAGAAGAAGGCGGGGTGGAATTTATAGACATTGATACCCCCGTTTGAACTTCGACCAGGACTGGAAGTCTGGAACTATTTGTTGTTTGAATTTGCACAACTCTATGCCACGTCATTAATTAATTTTATCTTTTTATTTGTTAATTATTTTCTTATTATTTTAGAATTATTTAATTTTAATAATTGAAACTAAAAGGATAATTTATATTTGAAAAGATAAAAGGATAATTTAGACTCCTGATCAAAATACAAATTTGAACTCGTAAGACTCCATTTTATCATTTTTATTTTAGCTTTATCTTTTTTATAAATTTGTAAGTTTTATTAAAATTAGGACGAATTTTTTTGGTGGGATTGAACCATAATATTATACCAATTTAAAATCCATATTATTGGATTCTAATAAAATTTATTTAATTTGAATGTGAAATTTATCAAGATTTGTTACGAGGTAAACAGACTTACAGCCTCTTTGCCACTCTTCCTATGATCCAAATTTCAAAAACAGCCCTTTCTTTGAATTCACACTCCAATTCTCTTTTTTAAAGTTTATTTATTTCCTAAATTATCCTCGGCTTAAATGCTCATACAACTTGGGGCATGTTTGATCGTTGAAGCATCTCAATCTATATGTATTTATTTATTTCACTTTAAAATAATGAATGTATTTATTTATTTATTTTTGTCAAATCTCTTTAGTGAGAGTATGTGTCTAAATTTTTTTTTCCCGCGTGTTATTATGATGAAAATTCTATTCTCATGACTAAGATTTGCATTTTTAAATATTATACTTATAAATTTAAGTTTTCCTACTAAGAGTAATAATTGTGTGCATATATAATATAATTTATTTTTATATCCTCTCTAGTGGGGACCGGGGAGTCGAGCAAACGGAACACATAGAAATATTGACCATGTAATAAACGACATTTAGCTAAGACAAGCAACAAGTAAAATCAAGTAAAGCATAATGTAGATAAGCCACCACATAGACTATATTTAAAATCTTAACTATGCATTAGAAGAGATTAAGCATACACTAATGTATACAAATATAATATTCTTTTTAAATAATTTTATTTAAATATGGACTTTAAGCTTACACTAACCAATAGTGAACTTGGTTTATGTGAACACAAGCATCCCTACCAGACCCAAACTAGGGGTAAATTTTTTGGGTGGTCACCAAACTTTGGCCAGGTTTCTTTTTGGTGTCCAAACTTTCATTTGAACCAAAATGGTTACCCAACTTTGATTCATTTTCATCGGCAGGTTGCCCGATGGATTCCGGTTATTTCATGTTGATATGGATGGTGGAGCTTATTACTCAGCTAATGCATTGGAAGGTGTTTATTAGGGTGGCGTGTCCACGTCACCAGAGTAAGATGAGGTAGCCATGCTTGCCACATTAGTCTCCACGTCACCAGAAGAACCCCCCTTTCCCCACTGGTTTTTTCCTCCTTCCCCCCTCATCGGTGAGTGAACCTTCTCGCCACCACGTGTCACCGAAGCCCCTTTCATCCTCCAGAAACCATCGCTGCAACCAAGAGGGAAGACAGGTACCCACGACCTAGAGAGATCAAGAGTGTTGGGCTTCTTCAATTGAGGAAAAGAGGGTGAGGCTGCAATCAAAACCAACAAAAGAAATAAACACCGATGAAGATGGCCGCCAACTGGGAGATCAGGCTAGAAGGGGAAGAATCTCTGGCTTACTGTAAGTGCACTTTTCCATAAACCTAATTCTGCAATCTTTTTAAGATTTTGGAATGGAGATTGAAGTAGAGTTAGCATTTGTTCAAATTAATCTCTGCTTTGCTTGATCGGCATAAGACTCACAAGCATTGTTGGATGTTCATCGATGAGTGTAATATTTGATGTTGCTCACACTGTGGAGCCATAAAAAAAAATAATTGTCCTGGTTTGTTTCATGTTGAGCATGCTATGTAATATGTGTAATTGTTTTTAAGTCTAATGCTCAGACAAGGGGCCACCCTAGGGACCACATTAAAAGAATGATAACAAAAAAATGAAAACAAAAATACTTGTTTTTTCCTGTCTACAAGTGTACCTATCATCAAATAGTTGATTTCAAAATTGAGATACTTACATGTTGAACATGTGTGGGTAGACTGAACAAAGTATATTTCTTTCTAATATTCAGCTTTGGAAGACACCATGGTCATGCCCTAGCATTATATTATGTGATTGTCAGGCCCTAACACACACAAAAAGTGCATCACATTTCAATTACATAGTACATATGTTGTTCTAGTTTGAATTATTTTACTGCAATGTACTTAAAGTATTTGTCATTGATGTCTTACATTTGAACATGTTTAAATTTTCTGATTAGCAATTCCGACTTACTAGTGTATTCTGGCTAACTATAAACTTAAGATTATTAGAACAATTATGCTAGTTAGGTAGAGATATTATGACTCCATCAGCTAGGGTTCCTTGACTTATTGTCACACATTTATTTACAGTACCCAATTCAAAATTATTCACAATAAGGTTGCATTACATGGTAGGTGAGGTTAAAGGAATGGCAGGGTACATAGACTATTGTTGTGCAGACCAAATGTCAAGGTTAGAGATTATGTTTATGGCAACAGAGTTTGGACTAGATGTGGACCAATGTAGTGTCTGGTGGTTAGATGTAGCTAGTGAAGTAGGAGAGCTTAAAGAAATAAAAAGTGACCTAGATGCCTTGCACATGGCAATCTCTTTTGGAGCTACTAAGGAGGTGTATGTGTATGTGAAACTTGCAAATGATGCCAATGCTCAGGGAGCTGGACATGCTGGTTCCATTGATGAGGGTGCAAGGATAGATGATGAAGAAAATGTAGAAGATGCTGATTTAGAAAGTATTTTACTTGGAAAGAAAGGTGAAAGGACAACCGATAAAAGTGATGAAGAGTTCCATGATTCTGACTATAGCCTAAATAGAGTCAGATGAGGAGAATGTGGACAAACATACAAATGCTATAGTTGCTATACAAGTGGGAGAAGTACCAGAAGGGGAAAGGGATGATGCTGATGTAGAGTCAGACTATGGTAGGTCTGAAGAGTTGGAATCCTATTCATCTACAGATGAAGATGAATTAATTCCTAGTGGCCCTAAATATTTTGAATTTAACAATGAAAATAATATGAAAAACCTCTATTTTAAGATTGGCATGAAATTTAGGAGTTTCAAACAATTTAAAGAGGCTATGAGGAACTATGTCATAAAGAATAGGTATGTGATAAATTTCAAGCCAAACAACCAAAAGAAATGCAAAGCTTACTGTAAGAAAGGTTGTCCTTTCTACTTATAGGCTTCACCCATGGTCAAGGATAAGAGCACAATTCAAATCAAGGCTGGGGTTTTGGAACATGAGTGTACAAGAGACCATGTGAATAGACATGTCAATGCAAAATGGATTGCAAGTGCTTACTTGGAGCAATTCAGAGCAGACCCTACCTAAAAAATTGCTGGTATTATACAAGCAGTCAAGAGCAACCTGGAAATTGACATTAGTAGACTCAAAGCTTACAGGGCCAAGTGTATTGCACAAAGGTAACTTAGTTTGATTTATTTATTGACTTATTTATTTTTTTGGTCTGTATCCTTCATCTTCCAATGTGATTCCATTGCATTATACATGGCAGCTAACCATGTTTCTTATTTGTTTTCCTTTCATTAGGTCATTCTTATGGTCACAAGGCTCATAGATGGTGATGAAGAGTCCCAGATGGTAAGGTTGTTTAATTACAGGACGGAGTTGATAAAGACCCACCCTGGCTCAACCATAATTATGGGATGCGATGATGAAAGGAAATTTGATTGGTTGTATGTGTACCTTTCTGCACTAAGATCAGGTTTCCTTTCATGTTGCAGGAAGTTAATTTCACAGGATGGTGTTTCTTGAAAGGGCTATATAGAGGTCAGTTACTATGTGCTGTTGGGATAGATGCAAATAACTGCAGCTATCCTATTTCTTGGGCTGTGGTCACTAGGAAAACAAGGCTAATTGGAAGAGGTTTCTACTGGTTTTGATTTAGGATCCCTCTACTTTAATATGCAACCAAGTGGCATGTGTAGAGAAAATAATACAAGTGTATGCAATTTTGTAGATTCTGGCACAAGATCTTAACATCTCTAATGATAAACAATGGGCTTTCATGACAAACGGGCGGAAGGTGAGTCAATTCCTAAGTCATTTAATTCTTCATATGTTTATTACATCTTGATCAAAATTGTGTTTTGCTTAAACATTTTCCCCTTCTTCCTTGACATGGTCACGTGTCTTTGTTGTATGCATACTACATATAAATTTTCTGTCATAGGGTTTAATGCCAACAATAGCAAAATTGGTCCCCCATAGTGAGCATAGGTATTGTGTTAGACATATTCACACAAACTTTAGGAAGAGTTTTAGGGGCAAAGCACTTAATGACCAATTGTGGGCATGTGCTAAGGCCACCAACATACCTGTATTTGAGAAAGAAATACAAAAACTGAAAGAATTGTCTATGGGAGCATATGAGTACATGGAAAAATTGAACCCAAACATTGGAGTAGGTCACACTTTCAAACCAAGTTTAAATGTGACATGCTTTTAAACAATTTTTGTGAGTGTTTCAATAGTCACATCTTAGAAACCAGGATTAAGGGGGTCATCACAATGAATGAGATGATTTGAACACACTTGATGAAAAGAATTCAGAAAGAGGAGATGCCATGAAGAAAGTGACTTCATTGCCTTTGCCCTAGGATAGTTAAAAAACTTGAAAAATGTAAACAAATAAGTTGGTTTTATACCACCACATGGTCGAGTGGAGACAAATGTCAAGTTGTTGGACCCGATTGTCAACTTGTGGTTAATAAAAAGGAATGCGATTTGCGGTTGTAGGAAATAACGGTTAAGTGGGGTGCCATGTGCCAATGCAATCGCATTTCTCTATCATAACAAAGAAAAACTTGAGAATTATTTAGATGCATGTTACAAAGTGAGCACTTTCATGGAAATATATAGCTACATACTAAACCCAACCTATGGCAAAGATTCATGGCCGAGAAAGTGATGAAGGTCCTATCATCCCACTTGAACCAATAAATAAGAGAAGGGGCGGGAAAACTTTGCTTAGGAGAAAGGAAGATAGGGAAAATGTTGCCTTCACAAGTGCGAAGGTTAGCAAGAAAGGTGTCAGTATGACATGCGGCTTGTGTGGTGCAACGGGGCACAATAAAAGATACTATGGAGTTCAGATTAGTGCACACCTAATCTTATTAGTGGTGAAGTTAATTTGCTTGTCTCACCATCTTATCTTTCTTGTATGATAGAGAAACAAAGCTAATTCAAGTGGTGGATTACAAGAAGAACCAGCGACCTTTGCCCATACTACGCAGGCGAGCGACTGCAATGGTACATTGATTTCCTTGTTGTTGGAAATACTATCCACTTTAAATTGGTGCCATACCACTTGCTGTAAATTGAAATTGGGAAGGATGACACTTTGGGAACAAACTCTTCAAATAAGGGGGACTCAACAAGGCAACATGGGGGGACGAGAGATGAGTATTGCAACCACCAATTTTACTAGAAGAATTTTTATTGTGCATACTAACTAATATGCTTGTGTTGAAATTCACATTGCCATTGTTTTAATTATTCTATGGTGCCTATTGTTTTGCAGATTGTTACGAGTACTGTCCAAAGCACCTATGAAGCAACATGCCCAGAACAAGTTTCAGATGACCCTTCACCACAGATTAATGATGCTGAAAATGCACAAACACTGCACAGACCCTTCTTTGTGTGTAATGTATTTATGTATTTTGTTACCATTTTGGCGGAGTTCCTATATTTCTTTTTTTTTCCATGGCTTTCATGTAAAGACAATGCACAGAGAGACACATCCAAGTTATTTGATGATGCAAGAATCAAAGAGTGGATAAGGGAAACAAACAAGGCCAAATAGAAACCAAAGACAGGGTACAGTGGCTCAGCATAGAGTAAATCCAACGACCAGATCAAATAGGGGAGAAGGGAGACAAACAAGGTCAAAGACAAAGGATGGAAAAGAATGTAACAGGCCAGGAGATGGTGACAAAAGGAGAAGAGTATGGGTGCCCCTAGGAGTTGGAGCCCCAACCAATGCATCTGACCCAAACAAAAAGGCAATTTGATTGGGAGTTTTTTTACAATGTTTGAAATTTTTTGAGACACTTCCTCAGATGTTTGGGTTTTTTTTTCCCTTTTATTTAAGCAATGATTGAGTGAAACTGCAGCTTTACAAAATTTGCAATCATTGATCAATTTTGTATACCTTTGGGATTTATGTAGTGTTAATATCTATGTTAATTTTTTTGTCTATTCTAAACATTATATTCCTGTCAAAGTATTGGTTTAATGTATATTGACTCTAGAGCTGCGAGTTGCGGCTTTGCTTTTGTAATTATGTTACCATCATGTTACCAACTTTGTTGTAGTTGAATCAAGTTACGGGAATTTGAGATCATGCGAGACTAACTATGCCATAGCATCCGAGGTTCATCAAAACTCCAACCCTAGTTCGTTCTTTCTAATGTTAACATTATTCTAAAATTGCAGCTTAAATGTTTCATTTTATCAAAAACAGACATTCAATGTTTCAAACTAAAGTTTGTTAGGTTTTCAACTATGAAGTAATAACGGGTAAAATCAAACACTACTTCATAGCTAGGTAGGAATTGTAACTACGAGATATAGTGAAAAAGTTAGGTTGGATAGCATCTCCATTAACACTTTGACATCATTTCTTGTTATATGCAGACACACTACCATATATTGTATCTAATCACTATTTTACAAGTTTCAACAAATGCCTTCAATTTTTCTTTTCAGAAAAACAGTTTCGGCAGCATTCAAAACACTTTTATCATTTCTTACCATTGCCATCCACAATTCACCTAACTTACAAGCATGAGATAAAATATATGCCATCTGCAGCCATGGAAAAGAATATAATTGAGAAAGAAAAAAAATCTTACACTGATCACTAGAATAATACAAGCATAATTAAGTAATAACCACATAATACAAACACAGCAGACCACTAATTACTGGTAATTGCCACTAATTACTAGAATATCTTACATTGATTACTAGAAGAATACAAGCATTCAAAACACTTTCTTGATAATTTCCAAATAATACAAACACAGTAGACCACTAAGGATTACAATATTAGTTGTCTTTGAACATCAAGTCCCATTTGCGAGTGAGCACTCACCGGTGACACCAAACCATATGCCTTCCTTCTGTCACTCATTCTTCCTCTTTCGAATGGGCAAGAGTAAGCCCACCCTCCCAGTAATGGAATGGATCAACTTGTCTTCCTTCTCGGTTACAGCGATGGTCTTTAGAGGATGAAATGGGCTTCGGTGACACGTGGTGGAGAAGGTTCACTCACCGGTAGGGGAAAGGAGGGGGAAGAAACCAGTAGGGAAAAGGGGGGGTCCTTCTGGTGACGTGGAGGCTGATGTGGCAAACAGGGTTGCCTTATCTTACTCTGGTGACGTGGACATGCCACCCTGGAAACACCCTCCGAGTGCATTTCTTTGAGCAATAAGCTCCGCCATCCACATCGGCATGAAATAACCGAAATCCATCGGGTGACTCTTTGGTGAAAAAGAATCAAAGTTGGGTAACTATTTTGATTCAAATTAAAGTTTGCACACCAAAAATAAACCTAGCAAATGTTTGGTGACCACCCAAAAAATATACCCCCCCCCCCCCAAACTAGTTATCAAAAGTTTCAAAGTATGCCTCCAATGCTCATTAATAATTTTTATATGTTATTTATTTTATTTTTACGAACTAGCTATTAAATTTAATTTCAAACAAGCTCTCAATTTATATAATAATTTTATTGGTTTTTCCCAATATATGTCATAAACACAATCTACGATTATATATGTCATATCTCATGTTACTATATAATAATATATGAAATATGTGTGTATGTATATTAGTTTAGGTGTATCATAATCAAATCTGAATCCAAAACCTATGTTTAAAAAAAAACCAATTCTAATCAGAACCAACAAACTTAATTAATCATCGACTTGGTTTTCTTCATTAAAACTTTTGATTCACAAGTTTGCTTACCAGCCCCTAATACAGCAATAAATATTTATGGTTTGATTTTGATTAATCACCATAAAGGAGAACATATTGTTCATTATTTTTTAACAATTGATCCATGTTCTCTAAAATAATTGAAATAGTATTTTTTAAAAAGTATAAAAAAATTATAAAAAGATATAGAAAACAAAACAAACTTTAGATGCTCAAGTGATGAATGGATTTTTAAAAAAATAACTGAACGGCTGTTGCATTAAAGGAAAAAAAAACTAAATACAAGGAGTTGGGCAAATATTCACAGGTTACAAAGAAAAGATGAAAAACGCACAAGAATAGGCTTTAAAACACGGCCTGAACTATTCGCTGTTCTCATTAACCACCTTGGCAAATCAATGCGGTTATGAAAAGGGAAATAACTACTAAGAATCTACCATGGATTGCTAGATTGTTAGCTAAATGATTCTAATATTTAGGAATAATCTCAATCTTGGTACGACCCACTTGAGCCTTGAGATGGTTTGAGAAATTAACAAGAATCCTATGCCCCTACATGATTTCTTCAAGAATGGATACAAAGACCTAAGTAGTAGCCAATGAATTCGTGAAGACCACGCCCATTCTCAAACTTCTATCCTTAGCACATTTAAATTGTAAAGCCACCAATTCAACCTCGAGATATGATGGAGCTTCCATTCTGCATATAAGTGAAATGTGACAATTAGAACTCATAATAATAAAACCACACCTACTAGTGATGTCTTCTAGCCTCCAAGAGGTGTTTGATAATATGTGATCTGGCATAGTTAAAAAAAAATTGTCTTTTAGACTTTTGTAATGTGAGAGTATTACAAATATGCTCCATAGCCTTGAGAGCAATTTCGGAATAATTTGGAGGCTCTTCTCTAAATATCAACTAGCACCTAGCCTTCTAGGTATACAAAACAGTAGTAGAAATCACAGAAGCAATGTATTTGTGGTATGAAATTCTAACCAATACCCTTGTCAAGCTCACAAATTTGCTAAAAATCAAAGCTTGTAATTCTTTAAACATTATTCCATGCCCATTAGGTTTGAAACAACAACAAAAGAGATGCATAATAGTTTCTTTTTAGAGGCCACAAAAAAATATAGGCATTATTAGGTCCAAGAAATAAACTGAATGCACAATTTTGTTAATATTTGAGATTGGAGACCAAATCCAATTAATCCCCTCACTTGAATTAATGGTCTACATTGTCATAATAGGAGATTCAAAATGACTTCTTAGGTTCCAAGCTAAATTCTCATTCAAAACACCAATGTTATTCAAGTCTAAGTCTATATTCAAAAAATAGGGTTTATAAGAAATCAAAGTATCAAAGCACTACTGATCTTTATAGAAATCAACAAAAGACAAATCAACTGAGCTCATCCAAAGATTGGGCTTGATGAAATCTAAGGTTTTGCACAAGGGCCTAAATATTTGGAGGAATTTTGTGGTTCCAAGGACCAACTCTACCATATTTCAAGCGCTAAATATCCGCCCAGATAGCTTTAGAGCTATTATTAAGATAATGAAATGCATTCTCAGACATCAAACCTAGTTTAGCCAAATTCATATTTCTAATACTAAGAACCCCTCAATTTGCTCAAGCATAGCTATCCTCCAGCTAACTAAAGGACACTGCCATTGCTAGGCTTACCAAAGAAGAAATCTCTAACAACTTTAGAGATTTTGTCTATATAAGTTTCGAAAATGGGATAAGAAGCAAGGTAATACAGTGGTAGAGATAATCATACCATTGATGAGAGTGATTTTCCTAGCTAAAGAGATGTGTTGTTGATTCCAGGCATTAACCTTACTAGACACTCCACTAATCATGTTTTGAAAATGGAAGATCTGCAACTTTCTCGGGGAGATGAAGTTACCTAAATACTTGAAAGAAGTTTTGCAAGCCTTAAAACCAAAGGAAGAGGCAATTCTCCTGACAACCTTATTATTCATCCAGTTGTGAAAGAAAATTTTAGACTTCTCATGGTGGGGGATTTGCCTGGTCAGTTTAGCATAATTATGCAAATAACTCTTAATATTCTTAGCAACTCCATTAAAGGTATGGCAAACCACAACAAAGGTTATTAGCATACATCAAGTGATTGAAATTCTAGCTCAATCTATTGTCAAAACCATGACCATATTCAAAGCCATGGCATGGTGCAAAATATCATAGAGGTTTTGAGAAACAATGATAGAATGGTATGGAGACAAAGGATCTCCTTGTTGAATGCCCTTGAAAGAAATAAAGTTTTCGGAGGGTTGACCATTAATTAGGGAGAAGGTACTATATGTAATGCACGCCTTGACCTAATCAATCCTTATAGTAGGGAAATCCATTCTAGCTATGGTAGCAAGAATCACCTTCTAATTAACCATTATAAACTTTGTCTATGTGTATTTTAAGCAACATCTCAGGGAGGTAAGATTTGTCTTCATTCATGGTATGCATCATCTCTTGGATAGCTAGAGTGTTATTTGGCGAATTTTGACCTTGCATAAAACCACATTGCTCCTTATCTGTAAACTAGGCAACACACCCTTGAGCCTATTGGCAAGAATATTGGAAACAATTTTACAGCTAACATTACAAAGAGATACAACATGATAATTAGAGATTCTCTTAGGGTTGTCAGTCTTATAAATTAAAGCAATGTATGTGTGGTTTCTAGACTGAGGCATGTGGGAGATGACAAAGAAGTCATTCACAGCCCTATACAAACAATCACAAATTTCGCTCCTATCAACAATGTCGCTCTAGAAAAACTTGTAAAACTCCACATTAAAGATATTTGTCCTAGACTCTTAATAAAAGGGAGGGACATTAAGGTGTCATAAACTTTGTCTTTAGTTATGTCCCTAATAAGAAAATCCTTGGCACGAGGAGTTATAGATCGAAGATCATGACGCAAGGCATGCTTGAGGTCATTGATGGAAAAATGATTATTATCACACCAAAGGTTAGTGTAGAAATCTGCAGAGGCTTTTTCAATACCTTGACTATCATAAACAATGTATAAATCATTATATGAAGAATAATACTCTTATGTCCCTAAATTATGGTGGTGCTGTGAAAGAATTTGAAATTATGATCCCCATTGTATACCCAAGTCATTCTAGATCTTTGAGCCCATTTTAAAGTGATGAATGGTTTTCTTCCCCAAATGAACAACAAGAGTACTAAAACCACACTTCTTAATCCTAATAAATTTATTAGAAGATGTAATTTATAATTATTTGATAAATTAAGTATTAAAATGGAAACCGCGTTAAGAATATTGCAAGCAGGTGAACATTAAAAGTGTTAGAGTTCACTCTAATCAAATTTTGTCATGTTGAGATGATAGTCTCTAAAATATTTAATTATTCATATTATAATTAAAATTTTTCATCCTATATATATATATATAAACTTAAATATATATAAATAGATAGAT